>CM053763.1:120829785-120932872 GCA_028658305.1 Pachyuromys duprasi
GGAAGGAAGGAAGGAAGGAAGGAAGGAAGGAAGGAAGGAAGGAAGGAAGGAAGGAAGGAAGGAAGGAAGGAAGGAAGGAAGGAAGGGTCTACTTGAAGCTGCTGGTCGACAACTTCCAGTACTCACAGTGTGCTCGGCACCCTGTTTTTCTCTAGGGGACTTAACTGCCCGGGGTAGATAGAGGCAGGTGACAACACTGGTCCTGTCAGCACTGTTCCATGTATGACAGGAAAAGGTTCAGGAAAATCCTAAGGAAAAGATCAAGTACTATAGACTGGAATTTGAAGCTGAGTAGAAAAAAGCAGAAGAGGGGACTTCCTGGGGTCCCCACGAGAATGCTTTGCTACTCCTTGACCTAGAAACCTACAATCTCAGAGTTCAGAGGTTCCCGCTACATGTTCTTTATGAACACCTGTGAAACTGTCCAGACCACCAAGCATACAATATCTGAAAGGTCACCAAGTGTCTGAAGACATCCCCTAACAGAGCAGTGTGTACCCCTGAAGGGACAATAGAATGAGTAAGTGTGCCTGTACCAAAGAATGAGGCTGGACACAGGGTCGGTGCTCAGTGTTGAGTTTTTACTGCACACACTGACACCGAGAGCAAGACTGATCTTGAGGGTTTATACAGATTCTCTAGAGATCAAACACATCAAGTGAACACCCAGAATGTGCGTCCAGGCTCATAGAGATCAGATGAACCCACATGAGGCCCCTGCTACACTAAGATGATCCTTTCTGAAAAGGAATAAATTGTTCCTGAACCAGAAAAGGAGGCTGCACCAACAGACTACCCAGAAGAAACTGAATGAGCAAATCTTTATAGCATGGAAAGAAGTGCAGCATAGAACAAATACAAGAAAAAAATTTTAACGAGCAAAGGGCAGGAGAAAGTGGAGAGGGGATGAGGGAGGAGAAGGGAAGAGGGAAAGAATGGAGGAAAGAAGGGGACAAAAGAAGAGGGAAAGAAAAGGGAGAAGAGGGAGGAAACACACACACAACTTCTCTAAGGCTCAGAGTTGTCTCTAAGGAAGAACAGTAAGAAACAAGCTAGAGAAGTGCAGGGTAAAGTTGGGTGACTGATAAAGGATAGAATAGAGGCCAACAGCACCAGCAGGAAGCCACAATGATGAGGTAAAGGAGTCACACAGCAAGTAGGGGAGACTGCCGGCACCCTAGAAGGGCAGAACCCATGCCTTGTCTCCTGGGAGATAATCCTGGGGAAACCTACCATCTATGGGAAGCTCCAGCTGGAACACAAACCTCACAGGGCACACACACTTGCTTCAGAGTGCACCCCCAGTGACTAGGATCCTAACAAACCTGCTGAATAAAAGAAAACTGGAGGCAGGCACCAGGTGGATCTGAAAGGAAGAACACAGGCCAGACCACAGCTGCTCCAGGCTCCAAGAGCAGACCGCTCTGGTGTCAAAGACTCAGTCAAGTACTCATGGAACTACTAAGCATCTGCTGTGGGCAAGCAGAAGAGGCAAAACACTGCTCTGCACTGTCTTCAGCCGCCATCTCTACAAACTGCTTCATGGTTCCTCTCTCTAAACTCATCACCCAAGTAACCTATTCCTACAGCCTCGGAGGCCTCCATTCTCGCCCTCTAGAGCTCCCTGTTTTTCCTCTCCAACTCATACCATTTCATATGTTTCTCCACACAGAACTCTCATTAAGAAACATCATTTGTGGCCCCCACACCCTCACTTTCCTCACTTGTTCCACTCCAACCTGCCTCTGTGTCAACACTCACGTCCCAAGATCACTAAGAGATTCCAGGTGGTCAGATTCTCGTGTGAGGCCCTATCCTACTTAACTCAACTTCTTATAACCTTTATCTTCAGCTACCTCATGTACCACAGAATAATGCTACCCAGACAGCTACATCTGACCCCACACCCTGAATATATGCTAAATGGTAAAATTAACAGATAGCAGGCAAATTTTAGATTGCCATAAACTACCTTACAATAGAGAGATTCCAAGTGGGCTCAAGATACTCAAACTGGGAATATGGTGTTCCCACAATGCACTCACCCAGCATATCCCCAGTACTGAAGGAGGAAGGTGTTAAAATAACAGAAGATGAAAAAAAAAATAAAATAACAGAAGCAAGCAAGGAGCAGTAATGTGACAGAGAAAGAATCATGACTAGAGAGACAAGCTCTAGACCGCTCGCTGACTTTGGGAATGGGAAAGGGAAGGCTGGGGGCAGAGCTGAGTGGAAGAACACTTGCCTGTCACACCCAAGGCCCTAAGCTTTAATCCCTAGCACTAGGATGGAAGCAGGAGCTGGAAAACAGAGCCATAAGATATAGAAGGTGAACAGCCTCTGGAATGGTACAGACAATAGATAGAGCCTCAGGAAAGGCATGTGGCCCTTCCACACCCTGACTCTAATACTCTAAGAGCTCTGCTGATGCCTGGCATACAGAACCAGAAAATGTCTATGTTGCTTTAAGCCACTAAAGTTGTGACAATCTGCTGCAGCAGATTTTTGTTTGGTTGGCTTTGCTGCTTTAAGACAGGGTCTCTCACTATGAGGGCCTGCTAATAGAGAGTGCTGTGTACCCAGGCCAGCCTCAAACTCACAGACATCTAACCTGCCTCAGCCTGCCTTCCCCAGAGCAGAAATTATAGGTGGAAACAAAGCATAGCTTTAGGTTCCTCTCTTGTCTTTCCTTTTTTTGAGACAGGGATCTCTCTACATAGCCCTAGCTATTCTAGAACTCGCTCTGTAGACCAGGCTGGCCTCAAACTCAGAGATCCACCTCCCAAGTGCCTCCCAAGTGATGAGACTGAAGGCACCACTATGCTTAGGCTTCCTTCTTGAAACACTCAGCTTCCATCTTACCCCTGCCCAGTTCAGCCTCCACACGGCTCCTCCTATGTCCCTTCTCCATCTACCTTTCACATCCAGGAAGACCTCACTTTGACCTGTACAGTGTTGGCTCTGCAACAGTTGTATGTAAGCACACTTCTACCCAGACACCCAGACAGATGCCTAATGGACATCAGCACTTTAGTGTCTCTACCTGACTCCTCGCACCTTGTACGTCTTCCTCCTTCACTGCCACCAGCACCAAGCTGAGGCCACCAACCAGGGGTCATTCTTGGCATCTCCAGATCCACCTCATGATACATTTACTTTTCCCCTCTCCACTGCTACTATCATCTCTTGCCAAGGCCACCAACATTCCAACAGTGTCCTAACTGGTCTCTCTGCTTCAACAAACAAAGACAGTAAAAATAAACTCCATACACCTTATGTCACTCACTTCCTCCAAGTACCTCTTCCAGTGGTTCCCCATTATTTAAAAATGGTAACAGAAGGTCTGCCCTGCCTGCCTCACCTAGTTTATCCCCCAGACAATCACTCTGCTCTAATCAACAGAGCCTTTCTCACTGTTCTTCAGACAAGCATATCCCTGTAAGCCTCTCTGTTCAGGACAGGCCCTCTCTGTCAAGAATACTCTCCCCTCAGATCTTCAGGCAGCTGGCCAGATCTCCCAGCTCATACGTACTTGGTAAAGGCCTTTTCTATACCACTCCCCAGCCACACAAGGCTCACACCTTAGTGCCCCGTTCTTTCCTTCTCAGCAGTCTCTAACTCTCTTCCCTACTTGTTTATCAACATCATCATCATCACTGTCTCTGTACACGCGTGTGCCACTGCTCTTGAAGGTCAGAGGACGACTTTATAAACTTGGTTCTCTCCTTCCATTTTCACATGGATTCCTGGGATTAAACTTAAGTTGCTAAGTTTGCTTAGCAAGTTCCTTTATCACTGTCTTAGTCATTGTTCTATTTCAGTGAAGGGAACCATGACCAAGAAAACTAGTGTGTGTGTGTGTGTGTGTATTGGTAGATATGTCTGGGTGAGGGTGTTGGATCCCCTGGAACTGGAGTTATAAATAGTTCTGAGCTGCCATGTGAGTGCTGAGAATTGAACCTGGGTCCTCTGGAAGAACAACCAGTGTTCTTAACCACTGAGCCATCTCTCCAGCTACCTCTTTCCTACTTGTTAACTCATACAGTCTGTCAGGCAGACCCAAAAGAACAGGGGGTTGTCCATCCTATGCCTTCAGCATCTCCAATCAGTGCCTTGTAAACAGCAATACCTCAAAAAACATTACTGAATATATAAACAATAGTAAAAGCTAACACAACATTAGCATGCAACCAGTAAACAACCTTATTATGGATGGTGGTCCAGAAAAAGCCTAACAGAGAACACAGGAGCAGAACAACCAGGTCACAAAAATGCATGTGTAACAATTCTATTCTGGGTTAATACATAACATATGCCCATACTAGCACAGAAAAGATCTGAGTTGCAATTGTGTTTCTGGTGGTACACCATCTTCAATGGGCACATCCATACGTAATGTATGAGAGAAATCCCTTTCTGGGGCCTCTCCACTTCTAACCTGGCAAGAAATCCTCTTCTAAGAGGATCTTGGATTCTTACTTCCTCCTCCCTGCTTCTCATCTTCTGTAGCAGGGCAGGGGTAGCTAGCATGCCGAGGTGAGTTCCTCCTAAGAACTGCTGGTACCTGAGGTAGGGACACACCTACCTCTCCCTCTCCTCTACTTCAAGGTTTTTCAAAGGTAACTCACATGGATCTTCTACTGGTGGCTTTAGTAAGCCATCTAATTCAGGGTCAAGTTAGAGTAAACCCTAAAACAGCAAGTCAGCAACCCATGCTGCTGGGTTCCTCCTTCATTTATTCAGTGAGTATTATTGGGTGCTCAACACTGTACCTAAGTACTCAGGATCCATCCAGAGCACAGAAAAGACTTGTGTCCACCTAGAACTAGCAGAAGCAGCCTCCAGAGTTCAAAGGTGTAAGCTGGGGCTGGAGAGATGGCTCAGTAGTTAAGAGCATCGGCTGCTTGTTTCCCAGCACCCACATGGTGGCGCGCAACCAGCTGTAACTCCAGTTACAGGGGATGTGATGGCCTCTTCTGGCCATGAGCCCTAGGCACATAGACAGTGCATACCAAGCAAAACACTTGTGATATAAAATAAAAGTGAATCTTTTTTTAAAGATGTAAGCAGCATAATGTATTAGATAATGGCAGATGCTAATTCCAAACACTTAAGTCTCACTATCCTCATTTATGAAATAAAAACACACAGCAGGTTCTCTGAATTGCTTGAAGAATGGATTGTTAAAAACTTACTGGAAATTATCTTAATATAAACAATTGGTTAATAATAATTAAGGCATTTAACAGAAATGATTCTTAAATATCAGAGTCAAGAAGCCTAAATTTTGTTCAACAGTTGAAAAATGTAACTATAAAATTCACATTAACAAGAATCTTCTGATACCAGGAAAGGGAATATCTCTGTCACCACATGGCTAAAGGGTGTCAGGGAACATGGGAAATTACTTTTCTCATCTTGCTTCATTTTAGGTTATTTAATGTACTCTTCTCAGAAACGGGAAGCAGGTGGCATTTTCCTGATCTTTCAACTGTTTCTTAACTTTTATAAAGACAGGCGTATGTATGTGCTTTTCTCCTATGTGTTCTTTCTGAAGAAGTCCCTCGCAGCTTTCTGAATAAGAATCCCAGCTGGCAAAGAACAGGTTTCCCTCTGGGGCAGCTTCAGGCAACAAAATACAAGATGAGAGGCTCTCTCCACCTGTGGCCGTGGCCTTCTGACTGCACTCTGGCTCCTTCGAAGGGCACAAGATAACATCCTCTCTCTTCTCAGCACTCTCAGTGAACTCCAGTGCTACTTGCTCTGGCCGTCTGCTCCTTCAGGCACTACAGGTGGCTATCTTCACCCTCACGCACACATGCTGGTTTTGTTTGTTTCTTTCTTATACATGAAAACTTTTTCTTCACACAAACTAAACTCCTTTAAAAATTACAATAAAATGAATGCAGAGCTAAATAAACTGGGATTCAAATTCTACCTACATTTTGGCCACGGAAGCCTTACCTGGAGACCTGCAAAGATCTTGGTCAACTTGAAAAGGCTTCCCTTTTTCTCCTCAAATATAACCACAAGCACCTTAAATTTTGTCTTTATTTCAATTCCACATCCACTGTGAGATCAACAGAAACCCATCTAAGTATGGACCTATGACAGTTCCCTTCCCTCTACAGAAAACCCCCCAAGCTCATCACACTCTGCTTGGCCACAGCCTGTGCAGGGATTTTGTTTCCTTCTTCTGGAGATGAGTCTTGAGTATCCCTCAAACTCTTCTTAGTTGCTGACGACCTTAAACTTCCAAATCTTCTAGTTCTACCTCCAAGTACTGGCATTAAAGGCGAGAGCCATCACACTCAAACCATGGGGTGCTGGGATCAAACCCAAGGCCTTGCAGAGCCAAGAAAGCTTTGTTAACAAATGAGCTTCACCCAGCCCCCACCTGCCTTCTCAGAGCAGAAGGGACTTCCATGTCTGTGCTGTGCCGCTGACACGCACTTGTTCCTGACTCTCTAGGAGCTCCAGCATTGGAAAACTTGAGTTACATTTTAGGAGCTCTTTAAAACTTCAGCTGGATTTCGTAATTAGGAAGCATCTGGTAGACTGGTGGCAAGTAGACGGGTCAGAAGGTAAGTTAAGACTTATGGCTTCAGGGTTCAGCTGCCTTCAGTTTCATGAGCCTGAGTGGAAGAAAGGAAGAGTGGAAAAGACTACCCTCCGTGCTACCTCCTCAAAAGATGTCAAAAACATCAGAATGTGCCTCCACATACCTGACCCCAGCACTCTTTCATTAAAAGGCCTTCTTAACACAACACTTGAGTTTTTAAAACTGCATTCATTATCATCTATGTACTTAACTAAAATTTAAAAAAAATAAAAAGACTCTAGAAAGCTTCATCATATTCCCTGTAGCCAAAGTTCCCCAAAATAAACCCAAGTGGGGAAAAAACAGCAAGCCTGAGTCTACAGTCAAGGCACACTAATTAGAATCCACTTCTAGATTGAGCATCTTAACCTGAGCACACGACAGATGCAATCAGGCGACCCACAGGTCAGATAATCCAAACAGAACAAGTAGACTCCAGTGAGTCAGACTAGCTCCACGTTCAAGTCCCTGTAGCTGAAGAAATGTCAGCTTCTCCAGGTAGCCTTCACTCTCCACCTCAGCCCATTGCCCACAGGGTTCAGCTTCTCACCTGTGGACATCACCACCATTCCACTGCAAAGAGTGGAATGTTTTATCCCAACTCCAGCCTTCTCCAAACTGGATTTGTACCCTAGTATTTCTTTATCTCTGGAAACATCCCAGTAAGTTATAACCTGGATCAAAAGACAATCTTCTCCATTGTCATCACCAGGTACAAAACTTACACAGGTACAAAAGCTTAGAGATAAGACCAAGAAGTATGACCCCAGAAAAGGTGGTGCCCACTCCTAAGTGTGCTGATCCCACTGAGGCCAGAAGCTTGTGGGGGTGATGAAAACATCCTGGAATTTGGAAGTCGTGGTTTCTACACAATTTTGTCATTATACTAAAAATCACTAAACTGCACATTTCACAAACAAAAATAAGGGATGATTAACAGTAAAAATCACAATTACAATGAAACAGCAGAGCTAGGCTCAACCTTCCCCAACTGTTCCACACTCCATACTCTAAAAAAAAATGATAATAACCTCTCAAGACCAATCTTCAAAGGTCACTGGACACCATCACCTCCAATTGGAGGAGGCTAAGCAGACCAGTGTTTTACATACCACACCTGATCAGGAACAGAGCCAAGACTGGAAAGCCTTTCTGTACCAGCTCTGCATCTGTGCTGGGTCTCAGTTCAGACTTTGTGAAACGATTATCAGGGGCCTATGAATTTGAAATGTTTCACATCTTAATTTATCATCTGAAACAGTAACACCAATTACAACCATATTCTAACACAAAAATTCATTATTCAAGTTTGTGGTTTGTGATTATATTTGCCTTGGCACCCAAGAGTGTCATTTAAATTCTTGTTGGGCTAATGAGAAAAACACAGAAGTGAATTTTAGACTAAATGATGTCTTGTACCAGGATCTAACACAGACTCACAGAAGTGCTGCACAACAACCAGTCTCCCAATGAGGAGACGAGGCAGGAAAACCACAGAGCACAGGAAAACACCACACGCCACGTTTCAAACAACTAAGGACAGGCCAGCCAGTAAGATACTAAGCCCCAAGAGAAAGTTTTGTTTTGGCAAAGCATTATCCATCCCGTCCACCAGCACTAGTCACATCAGCTTTGTTGGTTCTGAAGTTTCTATATCTGAAACTATATTAATAGTAAAAATTAAAATGTAACTGTAAAATGGAGCTCCAAAATGTAAAGAATTTGTTTGACGGCTGTATCTATTTCATCCATTCAAGATGAGCACTTACTGAGCAGCAGCTATGAGCCAGATGTTCTTCTAGGCACCACACCCTGAAGTGACACTATAATAAGTAGCTGAGGGGATCACAGGAACTACCTACCTTTAAAGAGGATGCCTCCAGCATCCATTCAGATTCAGTGAGCATTACACTCTGCAGGTGACATTGCCCAGCCTGAAATGAGTTTTCCTTGCCTGCGCTCCTCATCGTGAGCTTGGACTCTGCTGGCACTGTAACAGATCCTGTCTACTTCTGCCTCTGCAGATGGGAGCCTGCAGACTTAACACAGGCTGCTCTCAAACTGTACTTAACCTGTCACAGAATTATCAGGTTTAATTTGACATGTGGGTCTACATATTGTGTTCAAAGATCAGACGGTATCCCTCCTAGAACTTGGCTCTGTTCCTGCTCCTCACATCTGCATTTCCTGTTCTGTCTAAGCAGAGCAGTCTGCCCAGACTCAGAAGCCACAGTACCTCTTGTCACAAAGCTACCCAAGACTGACTTAAGGCTAACCGACAGCCCAGGTCCTCACAGACAGCATATCCCCATGGTCTTCCCGACTAGAACACTGTGTGCTTCAGCTGAGTTCACTCTCAGGAAGCTTCTAGAGTCTTAAATGTCTCCCCAAACTGTGGTTTCAAACTTCAGAGCTAACATTACATAATAGACCAGTAAAGCCAATCACTGCAAACTGCAGCCCTAAAGCTGTAACTTAAGAATATGCAAAGAAAAATTAAAAATACAAAAGTACTGAAAAATATATGCCTACACACAAAAACGATTATGGAAATTTTAAAAGAATAAGGCAGTTTTGTATTTAAAAGTGTAAATGAAACATAATCATTCCCATGGTTTATGGCCCCTTTTCATGTTGTTTTAACTAAATACAAAAAGCCAAGAAAGGTGTTCATGGTTTATAAGGGTCTCCTAATTTGAAAACATTATATTCAGGTCTTCTCTGGCTGTAGGCAGCTTAGAATGTTTCATCTAGCTACACTGCTTGCCTCTATCACAGATTCTTTTTTTTTTTTTCAAAGCACTACAAATACACCTTAGGGACTGCAGAGCTGGCTCAGTGGTTTCAAGCATTTACTGCTCTTGCAGAGAACTTGGGCTGGATATATATATATATATCCAGTTCCAGGAATCCATCCCCCTCTTCTGGCCTTTTCAGGGACCAGGGACACACATAGTACACATACATACATACATACATACATACACACACACACACAGGAAAAAACACTCACATATAAAACAAATCTTTTTTTTAGCATCTTTCACAGAAATTGTTAAAAATGCAACCAACATGTGATGCCACTTTAAGAAACTTTGTACTAGAAGAAGAAACAGAACATTAATAGTTCAGAAATAGTAGCACAGACAAGTAACTTGAACATTTCATTTCAGAAGGTTGTTGGTGCTGGGTCTATCTCTGGAAGAACGCCATCTGAGACCTAACTCTAAGACCCAGGAATGCAGCAGTTATGGTTTTAAGTCAAATAGTTAATTGATGACTTAAAAAAAAGAAATTCCAAATGTACAACCCAGAGCAGTAACAACTGTAATTATGAAGCAGTCATTTGCCATCAGAAACTTGCATTAGCATAATTATTTCTGGCTCTGGGCTTTAAAAACACTTACTCAGAATGCAGAATCCTTGTACTAACTACCACAGACTGGGTTCCAGTGAAGTGCACCCTACAGCTGGGCAAGGTAGGCATGCCTGATATCCAAAACACTGAGCAGGCTGAGGCAGAAGGACCCTGAGTTAAGCCAGAATGGGTTACAAAGTAGCCTCAAGTAATAAATACATGTGCTTTGCTCCTTGCATCCTCTGTCCTGGAATAAGAACCAGGCCTGGCTACCAAGTTACACACAGGCATGTTTTCTAGTGTTCATGTAGCTTCTTCATTATCTGGAGACTGCCATTACTCATCATTAAGAGTAAAGAAGAGAGGAAGGATGCCTGGAGCTTGGTGGCCAGCTAGTCTTGTAAGATGATGAGCTCCATGCTTAGGGAGAGACACTGCCTCAAAAAGTAATGTGGAAAGAAACTAAGGAAGATGCTAGGCATGTGTCTGGCCTGCACACCTACACACACACCTACACACACACACACACGTGCATACATGTAATTTGCATACATATCACACGCACGAAAGTAAAACTATTTCCCTAAGAAATGAATAGTACCAAAATAAAATCATCATTCAAGATACTATATACTTAAAAGGAGAAATTAATTTAAAAAGTCAAACAATTCTATACAACAAAGAAATTACAAGTCACTGAATAACTGCTACACTTTGAAAGAGAATCCAGTTGGAAATGGCCATCACCTGTTGGAAATGGCCATCACCTGTAACTCCTGATCCAGGACATAGAGGCTGGACAGAGGTCAAGACCAGCCTGAGATATATGAGACCCTATCTCAAAAACAAGAAGTGGGAGGGGAAAGAACTGAAACAGGAAGGAAGGAGAATAACAGTGATATAATAATAAATAATAAAGCAACAGTTCTTCAGGACAGAGTAAGAAAGAATCTAAGTGTAAACACCTATAGGGGTTGCGCTCCCCAGCCATTTACTTCTCAGCTCAAGGACTCTATTAACACAATTTAGCATCTCTGTATGTCTTACTTCCTGTCTATACTATGAAGGTAATCAAATAGCCTACCTCATAGGATTAATTCAAGGATTAAGTAAAAGTATTCATGAAGAGGAACCCATAGCATCAATAAACACTGCCTTTCACGCTGTAGTCCTCACCATTGCCTCCCATGTGGGCCTGAACCTCAGAAGCACTATATCTAGCCAAGAAAGCACAATCTAAAGTTGATGCTTCTAGATACAACACTTCATTTCTTCTCAGTTTCAAGTAACATTTAAGAAGAAAAGAAAACTATACATCACAGTGGGTTAGGAAACACTAAAATAAACTGTGTAGTGGCACACACATTTAATTCTAGCACTCAGGAGGCAGAGGAAGGCAGGTCTCTGAGTTCGAGGTCAGCCTGATCTACAGAGTGAGTTCCAAGAGACCCAGGGCTACACAGAGAAAACCTGCCTGGGGGAAGGGGAAGTAAATAAAAGCAGCTAAACTAAGCCAAAAGTCACCTCATCATCTCCTCAAAGCCTTCCTCTTAGTGATGTCCAGCTTCATCAAACACTGGGATACAGACCTACAACACTAACCCGCTACTCACTCCCTTTCTAACTCAGGACCACAGCGGAGAAGGCGTTACACTAATGTTACTTAGCTTGAGGTCTTACGCTGAGACAAGTAACAGGATGCATTTCAGTTGTACTGCACTTGGCTTGGCACGAACAAGTTCTAGGGTCACTCCCCAACACTGTGAAAACGGAACTAAGTTTCTTGGATAAATAACAACTCAAGAAAGCAAGCTCAGAGGGCTGGAGAGATGGGCCAGTCAGCAAAGTGCTTGCCACACATGCATAAAACTGAAGTTAATCACTAGATCCCGCCTGAAAGGCAGCTCTGGGGCCAGTAAGATGGCTCAGCAGTTATAGGAGCCTGCCACAAGCCTATCAGCCTGAGCTCAATCACATGATAGAGGAAAACTAATTCCCAAAGTTGTCCTCTGATTTCCCTATAGTTACTGTAGCATGTGCACATACACAGGCAAGTGAGGCCCGGTCAGTGGATGCTTGCAATCACTGTTGCCAGGAGCTCACTAACCAGCCAACCCGCCCTGCCTGGCAAACCTCAGGTCAGTAAGGAATCCTGTCTCAAAAACCAGGATGATAACTGAAGACTTAAACCCAAGGCTGACCTCTGGCTTCCAAACACATGGGGTTTGTACATACATGTACTCATTATACAAACATAAATAAAGTTTAAGAAATTAAGCTCAGGGGCTAGAGAGATAGCTGAGCCGTTAAGAATACTGAGTGCTCTTGCAGAGGACCCAAGTTCAATCCCCAGCACCCACATGGCAGCTTACAACTGTCTGTAGCTCCTGTTCCAGGGGATCCAACACCCTCACACAGATATATATGCAATCAAAACACCAATGTACATTAAAAAAATTAAAAAAAAAAAAAACAAATTAAGCTCAGAAACAATCTCTCTAGACTAAGAGTACTGCCTTAACTAAATTATTCAGCCCTTTTCTACCTATGTGGCTTCATCTCTGAAAGGAAATGCCATTCATCTTACAATACTGTAAGATTTAGAAGCCGGGCATGGTGATGGGTGCCTGTAATTCCAGCACTCGAGGACATAGAGGCAGGGGGATCACTGTGAGTTTGAGGCCAGACTGGTCTACACAGAGAGTCTAAGACAGCCAAGGTTACACAGAGAGACCCTGTCTCAAAAAGAAAAAAAAAAATTAGAAATAATTTGGACTCAGTCACTAGCAAAGCACAGGTTCTTGGTGAACAGCAACACCAGAGTACAGACAGGCTTAACTCTCCCAGTGGCCAACGCCCACAAAATGAAACTGGGTTTTCTCAAACCACAAATGTTTAAAGGCAAGCCCAAGTAAAGGAATTTCTCAGAAGTACAAATGAGTCATATCATACCCAGGAGTTCAACTGTGAGAAGGGAGTGGGGGTAGAAGAACATGGTGGCTGGGGGAGGACAGCTGCCATTCTCGGGCAGCTCTGGAGCCAGTCCTGCTCTGTACAGGCTGTGCAGAGTGACATGGGAACACTGTCACCACACTACTCAGCCGCTCTCAGGCCACACACCTCTTCCAGTGTGAGCCCCTTGTCCCAGGATGTGGGAACTAAAGAAATGCAGCCTTTCTTTGATCACCTCCACCTGAGAGGGGAGCAGCCTTACTAGTCCACAGAGGAACACAATGAAGCCAGTCCTGACAAGACCTGATAGACTAGGGTCAGATGGAAGGGGAGGAGGATCACCCCTATCATTGGATTGGGCGAGAGGCATAGGAGAAGACAAGGGAGGGAGAGTGGGATTGGGAGGAAATGGGGGAGAGGCTAGAGCTGGGATACAAAGTGAATAAACTGTAATTAATAAAATTAAAATTTAAAAAAGAAGAAGAAATGCAGCCTTTGCACAAAAAGATTCCCAACAAGCTAACTACTTCACATGGTTCTCACAGAACACAGTCATCTAGTCCACTCTGGAAGGAAATGGGCTCTTCACAATGACACAAAGCCCCAGGGAGAGGTACATTTATCCAACTGGCTTTCCTTCAAGTTTTGGGGTCACCATGAAGAAGACAGGAAGAAGAGCTCAGGAAATGCCCTGAAGTATGCCCATGGCCACACTAACCACTTCCTCCTCCCTGCGGTCCAGCCCATGCTCTTAACACAACAGGGACAGGGCATGGTGTCCTGTCACCACAGGCACCCTAGAATTAGTCACTCCTACCTATGCCTTCTCCCTTCATACTGAGCAACCCTCTAGTTCTTCTAAAGAAATAAAGAGAAATTCTGCAACCCCCAGACTGCAAGCCAATCTTTAAACCAGGTTTTCTCAGAGCTTCAGTCAATGTTGAGCTGACCAATCACTGCAAGAAATAATGGCTTGAGTGGGCGCCAGCCCTCTGTCCATCAGCTGTGCTGTCTCCACCTCTGCACCCCAGCAACCCATCCCCCTCTGTGCCCACTGCAGCAGCAACACCTTCACAGAACAGTCTACCTTCACTCTTCTGGACCTGCAGTTTTATATTTCAGTTGTGTAAAAGAGTCAACAACAGCAATCCACAGCACTGGAGAAAACGCCCTCTTTAATCACATCCTCCTCCATAAACACTGTTGGGCATGGTGGCTCATGCCTGTGCTAGCAACATTTGGAAGGCTAAGGCAGGAGAACCAAGAGCTCAAGGCTAGCCTGGAAAGCATATCAAGACCTAGTCTTGCACACACACAATCACACAGAAAGTCCTTGATTGGTGTTTTATTTTATTTATTTTTTTTAATGTGTGCTGTTTTAAGCTTCTTTTTTTTTAAATATTTATTTTTATTATTATTCATACAGTAACATTCTGCCTGCACACCAGATCTTACTATAGATGGTTGTGAGCCACCATGTGGTTGCTGGGAATTGAACTCAGGACCTTTGGAAGAACAGCAAGTGTTCTTAACCTCTAAGCCATCTCTCCAGCCCGATTGGTGTTTTATAACATGGCTAATATGTTGGAAAGTGGAGCATGTAAATAATTTAGACTTAGAAGCAAATAAATATGTGAAAAATGAAAGAACATGTCTAAAAGTTCCAAGAAAGTTTAAAGTACTAATATAAATTTATACGCCAGCTAAGTCTCAGTCTTGGCCAATCACTTCTACAACTTGTGAGCACACTTATCAGATAATTTCTAACTTCAACTATCACTAAAGCACAAGTACAGTGCCTATTTCTATGAAATATAACTGGAGAGCATGACTAATTTTATGTGTTTGTAACAATTATAAGCCAGAGCTAAAGCATGAAAACGTGGTATCAAATCTGTCTGAGGGAGCATCAAAAAACACTTAGTTTCTGTGTAATTCCTAAACTAGGAGAGAATTCCTGCAAAGCTTCAAAAGTCTACTGTACTGTCCATGACTAAGACGAATTTTCAGCATATTTACTCTATTCTTCGGGTCTAAAATATAAAATCCTTAATAAGTAAAGCATGCTAGTTAGAAGCAGAAGCGTTGAAGCTAATGCTGACCCTGGTAAAGCTGTTCTCCCTGCAGAGCAAAGACCACCCATGCAAGTGAGGACACACACACAAGCCACAAAGCTTAGGGTTCCAGTGAGGATTTAAAACTGCAGCTTGTGCAAGTGAAGAAATTTATCCCCACATCCTCCCACCACTCAACCCAAAGAGTCAAGATGAAGTCTTATGACACATCACTGTTCCTTTTCATGTCCTGTCAAGCGGGAGACGGGAGCTGCACTTTTAGCTAACTAGAAGCAAACAGTGAACCACAACACAAATGGATTTACGCTCTGACTGGGTGTAACCAGTAACCCATCATGTGAATTAAAGGAATGCCGTTCACAAACTGACAGACACATGCCCAGCTCTCTTCACCACAGTAACCAAGTGTCACCCTACACTGAAATGGTTAATGCCCAATTTCTATCACCACTAATATTCCCCTACCTTAAGTACCCAGACTTCAAACTAAACCTTTAGACAGCAAACAATGCACTACTAAGATTCCCGAATTAAAATTAACCAAAAAAGGAAATCCTGCCCAAGACTATCCACTCCATCCACCTACTCTTTATCTGGATGTCAAATATGTGGCCTACCAGCTGGCCTGCAATCCTACAGAAATTCCTATTAGCAAGGCCAAAGAGCCAACACTTGAAACAAACTCTCTTCACCAAAGAACGGATAAACCCATCTCCAACAGACTGAATTTCCAGAGCACTGCTTTCCAGGAAGCCCTGGGACTGCAGTCGCTTACTTGTGACAACACAAACTCATGTTGCCCTGAGACGCAGGTAGGTAAACACAAATACAAGGGGCTGGGGGCAAGAAACACAGCCAACGCTCACGCTGCTTTAGTGCAGTCACGTGCACACTTTACAGCTCTTAGTGCAAGCCAAGCACACCAGACAGGTCAAGTACAAGTGATTAAGATTAAGAATTCTTTTCACTGGCATTTTCCTTGTTCGGTGGTTAATTTAAAACTAGTATAAAGTAGTTCTACACAAACCATCCTAAAAAGTGCAACGGTAAGATAATATACCCTTAAAAATTGAAATGTATCTACCTCATTAGTGTTCCAGCGGTGCCTCTCTTTGGGTAAACTTGAACATTTCGGCAGACATTCAAGCAGCTTTTTCGGTAAAAAGATTTTTACATGACTACTATTGCTGTTCCCATGATCATCTATAAAGAAGAAAACAATAAATTCAGAGAAAGAAAGAGAAGGCCTCCCTTTAAAAGCACTGACAAGGTCAGCAGCAACAGCTCTGTGTGGGGCTGAGACCCACAGCATCAGAAGGCCTCTATTACTCTTAGTTTCTTATCTACACACTCTGGATGGACAGCAGCAGGCATCTGCCTGTGAGGCTCGGAAATAGACTGAGCTTTATGTGTGAGCAGATGAGAAGAACCCCAGCAGCCATCCAGAGCCAGAATGCAACTTTAAAGGCTCTTTCAATGTTTCCAAGACACATCAAAATTACAAAATGACTTAACCTCATGAAATCCAGAAACTGTTAACCAAGTTAAAAGTTTCATAGCTTTTAGGCTTGAAGAACTATAAATACATGTGACTTTTATTCATAAACTAAATATTGCTTTGTCCACCTGAACACAAATGAGATTTACTCCTTCTAAAGGAAATCATAAACTCTTATAAGGAACTTAAGACTATAGTTGACTAACAGGTAGTACAAAACCTGGCCTTTCTAAACTCTACCTTAAAAAGCAATCTATCACTTTTTATTAAGTTGATTTCCATGTACATATCTGCAGAATTAATGTAGTTCATCAAATGCAGCTCCTTCTAAATGAGGAAGGGATTCGTTACTTTTAGACTAGACAGCAAGTCTGACTCCTGATGCTATGTAGATCATTTCTTTATATAGCATTTACTTCCATCATTTATTTACACATCATTTACTTTTCCCCTCCTGTATAGCAATCCCTTTCCCTGCCTCCAAATTCATTGCCAGTTGTGGCAAAATCCAGTTGGAGTTTCAAATTACCCACTCCCAATTTTTTATGCTAATTGAAACCTCCAGTCTGTACCTGAGGGGCAGTACACCTGAGTTCCAGGGACTGCATATTGCAATGTAGACTAAGCTGCTCTAGTCATGGGTCCATCAGCTTTCACAATAGCAGCAAGACAGTAAAAACACCCGACCCAGAGTTGACAGCCCACACCTGTGCAGGTTCTGCTTCTTTCTGCCTGTGTGACCTTAGGTAAGTTACTTAGTGTTTCCAGTGTTCTCACATCATGAATCAGAGAATTAGAAATCACTTAATTTTCTCTCCAGTACAAATTTCTATTAAAATGTAGGGTTCTCCAGCAAAAGTATGCCTTACAAGTCAGCAGCCTTCCAGAGGTCTTCTGGTACTGTTTGATAATATGAAAAGTGAAATACAGCAATTTATTTGTCCAGTTATATTTCTGTGCTTCTATTTAATACTATCTTTTGAAGGGTAAATAAAACAACAGCAAAACTTTTCTACAATCACAATATTTGTTCCCAAACACTTCTCAATTTGATTACCATGTTTCTTCTTCTCATAGAAAATGTCAGAAGAAGTAAATACTGAGTACAATAACAGTCTAAGAAAATCTACCACATCATCCAGAATGAGAGTCTTAGCCTACTTTTTTTGGTATATAAAATATACATCCAATTGAATTATAACACAACTGTGTGTGTCTATAGCAGTGAGAAATTTATGAAACTACTCTTAGAAATCTAAAATTTTAAGATAATACGAAATTAAGATTAAGCTTAAAAATACTGCTTAAAACCAAAAGGAAATCAACTAAGAGAAAAATGACAGGACATTCCTATTAATTGCTCTATAAAACCTTTGTAATTTCAAGAGCTCGTGCGTGTACCGTACACTTCATCAGGGAGGAACATGAACCATAAAACTTTAAGGCACAGAAGACAAAGTCACATGAGGCTTCACCTTCTTGCTCTCCACCCCAGTGTGGTTTGATATTTTCTCCCCCCTCCCCCAAAAAAGTGAAGTACACAATTTTGAAAGTAAAGGTGCAATTCTAAAGTGTGTATTCTATTTAATGTATATGACTTCTCTTCTATGAAGACAGCACTCGGATAGTGCTCAGCCAATGCTGCGCATGTCCTGTATGTGAACGGTCATCTTCCTGAGAAAGCTATTTAAAGCAGAACAGAATATTAAGTCCTAGTTTCTATTTCCATTTGTGGTCACAACTGATGCTAAATTTCTATCCCTTTATCCTCTAAGAAACCTGGCTGCCAGCAGTAAATTGAGTGTGGGATGTGTATTGTGTGTGTTAGAAAGGCAAAGACAGAATGTTAAGTGTATGAGAGTGAGAGAGAGCATGCTAAATGTGTGTATGAATGTTGAATTGTGTGTGAGAATGCTGAATGTGTGAGAGAAATGTTTATGAGTATGTGAGAGAGAATGTTGAATGTTTATGTGAGAAAGAGAGAATGTTGAGTAGCCACGCATGGAGGCGCACACCTTTAAGCCCAGCACTAAGAAGACAGAGGCAGGCAGATCATTATGAGTTGGAGGCTAGCCTGGTCTACAGAGTGAGTTCCAAGACAGCCAGGAGTACACAGAGAAACCCTGTCTCAAAAAAAAAAAAAAATACTACTGAAGTAGAATCTTGGAGGTTGTAGAAATGGCTCGGTGTTTAAGAGCACTGGCTGTTCTCCCAGAGGACCTGGGTTCAAATCACAGCACCCATATGGCAGCTCACAACTGTACGTAACTCCAGTTCCAAGGGATCAACACCTTAACACAGATATACATGCAGGCAAAACAATGCACATAAAATTTAAAAATAAATTAAATTTATAAAAAAGAGAATGCTGAGTGTGAACTGAGAGAGAGAGTGTGTATGAGTGCAGCGTATGAAAGAATGTTGAATGTGCATGTGTATTTGTGTGTGTGTGGGGGGGGTTTATGTGTGTGAGAGACTTTGTATGTGTGTTCCTGTTCTCAACGGCTAACTGCTCCAGGATTCCCCTCTGACACCGGCTGAGACAGTGGTGCAAGGACCCCGCAGCAAATGTTTAAAGAGAAAGAGCACTGTCAGTCAGGGCTCCACCAGGGCGCTGCACAGGGCAGTGCAACAAGGGCTGCAGGGCACACCAGCAGGCCCCCTCGCTCTGCCTGAAACTGCACCACTTCCGAATTTCAGTTCATACTGAACATCAGCCAGGGGCTCTTAGGAACCATAATGAGGGGTAAATGCTCCCCTTTTAGCTTATGAAGAGGCAAGTTCAATATTAACAGAGTCAGAGCGCAGAAGGGGTACTGCTAAATCCATATCCTTCACACTTCATGGCCAGCTTTAGCACATGGTGGGCTGCTCAACAAGAAGCACAGAGTCCTGGGTTCAGACTCCAGCACCAGAGCAAAAGAATCTAACCAGTATTTCTGGTTAAATTATGGTAATAAAAATTTTAAAACCACACACACATCCTTTTTTTCATTGGAACAGAGCTGTTCAATAGTGATACTACATAAAAATGTGATTCTAATTAAAAGCTAATGTTTAATGTTTTTAGAATAGCTGTAAATGATTAAATAACCAAACATATGTGCCAACTGTAAAATCCCAATAAAAGTACCTTAACAATAAAACTACAGTATAAACTGGTTTCAACTGTACCTCCACGTTCACCCCACACAGTCAAACTCTGACACTGCCAAGCGGGAGTCTCACTAAGCGACAGGCAGTCACCGCGCTGTCGTTACTCAGCATACGTGCACGACACTTGACTTCACAATACAATCTCCTACTTCACAATGAAAATGTAACTGGTAGGGCTCTTGAAATTGACAGGTGAGGTGCTTGGCTGACAGCTATAATTCTAGAGAATGAAGCATCCTTTCTAGTCAACCTTCAAATATTTTCTAAATGATAATTTTAGATTCATAGTGTAATTCAGCTAAATCTTTCCAAAATGTACAAAACTGTTCACTCAGCTAACTGAATTCTAACCTTCAGTTTTGGTTCTAAAATTTTAGATTCACATTGCCAAACCTTTGACTCAAATCCAAATAAATGCATTTGGCTTGATTCTTAGTGCTCTGGTTTCTGCATGCGAAGTCATAAACATATTAACTAGATTGGCCTGGTAATACCTCCATTGTCTTTCCACTTCGAATAAAAATAAACCAGATTAGGGCCTATGCACAATGAGAACATATTTACACAGGCGAGGTGATGGAGACTCTAGACCTAGAAACAACACATACGCTGTTGCAACAGCAAGTCCAACTGCTAACCCTTGGACAGCATGTGATCAACAGTGTGGAGAACGAAAATTAAAGGGAAGCTCCACACTTGTGTTTGGCTCTAATTATTATGTGCTTAACTTTAATTAGTGGGCTCAGAACTGGCTCAGGGAAACAAGCACACACAGGCGCGTTCCCACACAGCCCTCCCTGCAACACACTGCCATGACTAACTGAGACCTTCCAACTCCTGTCACACAAACAAACACTAAGCACTGGCCATGTGCAGAGCACTGCTCAGGGCAGGTGCTATGAAGAAAATGAAATCCAACTGTAATTCTCCAAAAGGAATTTTACTGGTTAAAAAATATTGATAATTTAAAGCAGTTGTTATTTAACAACCTCTCTTCCCATCTTCATGGAGCTGGGTAAGCACCACTCTCTCTTTCTAGTCCTAGGTGGCCCAGTGTTACTGCTTTCTTCTCAGTAATGTTACTGCATCCCTGGCCCAGGTTTAAGGTGGCTCAGAAGCCAGGTTCTGTAAGCTCCTATTCATTCTACAGTTACACTTCAATATAAAATATGGGGCAGGAAGAGAAAGCAGAGTCATGGGAGCTGGCACCAAATGACACCAAGGCTTTCAGCATCCTCACTCAACTGCAACTTTTAGCAACAGGTGCTCAGGTTTCTATTACTAAACAGGAGGCGGACATTCCTGGAGGTCTACTGTAATACACCAGGCACCCAGACAGGATTTTATAGAGACTCTGTTTCATGCTCATGAGAAACTGACATTTTAATCACCCCAACTCTGCAGATAAGGAACTTGAGGGTTCAGAACAATTTGGCCAAGATACACTGTTACACGTAGCTCAACTGGGATTCAAAAAATAATCTTTGGCTCTCACACAAAACCCTCTCATCCTACTCTGCATCATCCAGTACTGGACTCCACAGATACGGAAGTGCTGTATTAATACCAACATTTGCAGGGGCTATGACCTTTCTGTGTGGCTGAATCCATTGCTTTAAAGGCTCACAGAAAGCTCATGAGGTGAGCAGTGTTTGCCTAAAGGACTAAGTAACTCATCTGAGATCACACAGCAGCAAAAGGCAGAAGCCCATGGCCTCCCCATTCCAGGGCTGTCTTCACCGCACTGGGGAAGGAGTTGCTCTGGCTGCCAGGCCCACCCATTCCTGTAAGTTAAAAGCTTTTCAAATCCTACCTTCTATAGGTGGCACGGTGTTGAGAACACAGTAGGTGCTAGTTCCGCAGAATACACTTTGGGAAACGCTCTAAGGAAACAGAAAATAAAATGTAAAACTAATCTTTGAAAGAGACATATTCTGGCTCTTCTGTGATATTCCTGCCAAAGATGCAAAACCTGAATCTAAGCATAAGGCAACATCAGATAAATCCACATGTGGACATTGCACAAAATGACTAGCCTAGGCTCTTTCATATCAAGGTTTTGCAAGTGGGGCAGACTGGGAACACTGACAGCCATCTGTGACCAAGGAGAATGAAGAGGATACTGAAATGTGCCCCAGGGTTCTGACTGGATTGTTTTATAACAATGGTTAAAAGTGAAATAGGATTTGGGAGTTTGGATGTTAGAAATGTCTCAATGCTGATTTCCATGCTGTGGCTACTGTAATTAGGGAAAGCAGCATTCTTGCTTATGAGACATGCACATTCCAACATCTGAGAGTGGTGGAGATGCTGGCATGTGACCTGTAAATGGCTCAGAGGTAACAGTGCTTTGCACTGCAAGCTGAAGAGCACTTCCAAATTTAAGACACATGAAAACATGAGAACGCACATGAGAACGCACATTACCTGTGTGATTTTTTAATAGAGTGCACACATGCAGTGCACAGAATTAATATCTAAGAAGCAATGTCTGCAACATCCTTATCTGCAGTCAGTATCAATATTACTAACCATATCCCAGCAATCACCAAAACACCTAACTCAAACAAAAGACACAACTGAGTGCCAAACAGTTATGTAGAGGAAAGAGAGGAGGAAGTCAGAAGACGTGGGCCCTGCAGTCAATCAAAGAAAACTCAAGTTTCCTACCTATCCAGGGAAAACTTTAAAAAGAGAAAAATATTTAGATTTCTCCAGCCAATTATTTTCAGTCCTAAGAATAACTTCTTGTTTGGCTGCAATACTAATTGAGATTTTAGATTACTTATCATGTATTATAAGCATGTATTTGGAAAAACCAAAGACAGCTTCAAGTTCAACAGTCACCCAGTATCTCTGAAGTACAGACTTCAGTTCCATGACTTTCTACCAGTCCTTGGGAAGTAACTGAGCTGCTGTGCCGTGTCACCAAGGAAAGGCAGGTGTCACTCTGCTACAATGGCACTCCTCTCAGCTATCCCCTCCAACGTACGCGAATTCAACTACCACAAAGACCACTGCTGCTGTGCTAACAAGGACAGTCTAACAATTTTAACATTTTCTCAGAGCCAAGACTAAACTTGACTTTGATAAATGTTCCCTTTTTGTCTCTCTTCCAGCTGTGATGATTGAGGGTCTCAGATGTAAATACCCAAAATGTGACCCCTGCACCTATCAGCCCGACTCTTTCTCTTCAGGGTCTGGAAACTTCTTGTAGGACTTTTACAGCCTTTTTCCATTTGATTTAACCAACAGTGGCAACCTATAACGGTATCTGCAATGACAACCTCATCGAGACCCAAGGACCATCCCTACAAATTAAAGAATATCGCCCAATGTTAGAACTACCCACCACACAAACAGGGGGTCACAAGACATCATGAGAGGTGGGAGAAGTGAAGTAAACAAAACTCCATCTCACTCTCACATCTGCCAGCCTCCAAACAAGCCTGCTAGTCACACAAAGACAACTGTTTACATTCAAAGACTAACATGTTCTACCAAAAATAATTGACATTAACGGTAGCTAGTACTCAGGACATCTTAACAATCTCAAATCAAAGGTTTTTAAATCACTAGTGTCTGATAAGACACATTAGCATAAGTGGCCTGACAAACAATGAATTTTCACATCTAGCTTCCAAGAGTAAGTTTGTGGTAAAACATCCCCAATGATAACACAGAACTCAGACACTGAGAGTACCATGACAGACCCATGGACAGAACTCAACCACACTCCCTCCACGCACTGGCTTCCTAACATTCCCAGCTGAATTAACAAGAAAAGAACTTGCAGAACATGGAAGCAAAATCTTATAAATCTGAACCTCAAAACCTCCAGGTTCTCAAAGCAAATAAGCCATGGCACAGGACAACGGCAACAACATATGCCAGCCAGCCACCTTGACTAGACTTTCCTGTGCTGGGCCTGGCTCAAGGGACTTTTACAGGACACATGAGTACCATCTCCAGAGCCTCTCTCTGACAGTGCAGCGGCCTGGCCAAAGGAAGGAGTGCTAGTCCCAAGGTCTGCACAGCCAGAGCCATCCATCCTTCTTAGTTCCCCAACTCACTGCTGACAATTCAGGACAGATCACCCCAAAAGGGCAGCACTGCAGAGGTATGGAAAAGCAGAGGTATGAATCCAAATCCTCCCACAACAGTGTGTGTCCTGAGCTCCACCAGGCTGCAGGACCTTCAGGAAGCCTCTGGAACCAGGATTAGGCAGCTCTGGAGAGGTACGATCAGAAACAGCCTAACCTCCCACAGCACACATCTCTCCTGTAACCTCTTCATTCTGTCTACAAATGAGAAAGGAGAACATGCCAGACAATGCAGGGAGCTGAGACTCACCAGTGAACAAAGGCACCCTGCCTCCTCAGGGACACTGTAGAGGGATAAAGTAAACTGACCCCCGTGGAGTGCTTAACATCATGTGTAGATGCGCACTACTGCGCGGGCTCAAAAGGACTGTTCTCCACATTCCTGAATGTGTAACTATGGGAGCGTTTACAAAGTACTCGACAACAATCATGAAGAAACCCGAATTCCACTTAATCAAACCAACATCACCAGCGTCAACTTGGGAAATTTTAAAATTCTGATCCCCAGGATGCGATTCTGACCAATGAAGGCAGAATATCTAGGAAAAAGACCCATCTAACCATCTTTTGTGCAGGTTCACAGATAACCCCACAGTGGGATATAAACTCCTGTGTGACTCTAGGCAACCACTCTTTCTCTGCTTCCTCACGTCAAATGAAAGGAGGACCGTGAATGTGACTTCTCCAACTTTCCCTTCACATGGGTAATCTGACGGCCTTGTTCAAACCTGAGTTCTGATCCATGAGTCTCTATGGAGCCAGAAATCCTTCTTGAGGGGCTGGAGAGATGATTCAGAGGTTAAGAGGACTGGCTGCTCTTCCAGAGGTCATGAGTTCAATTCCCAGCAACCACATGGTGGCTGACAACCATCTAAAATAAAATCTGGTGCCCTCTTCTGGCGTGCGGGTGTACATGCAAACACACACTGTATACATAATAAATAAATAAAATCTTTAAAAAAAGAAAGAAAGAAATCCTTCTTGAACAAGCCTTAGAGGCAACAATGCCTCAACTCACGGTCATAGCTTGACCATCAGGAACCAGAGATCAGGACTTAGAACTTAGATCCTATGGTCCTGGCACTCTTCAATTAACTAATTCTATGGATCAAAATGTTTTTTTAAAACTGTACCAGAATATCCAAACAACAAGATTAAAAGAAACTACAGAAATCATAAGTCACTTAAACACAGTGCCTAGTACCTACCAAAAGTATCCAAAAGGGGCTCTGCAGAGCTGTTTAAAATGTCTGCTGTTTAAACAGGCTAGGTGAAGAAGCAATACTGAAAAAAAATGTAATGAGAACATCAGATATGACTGTGTTAGGGCTGATGGCTATGTAAACGCAAAACTACCAATGCAGTAAGAAAGAACTAGGCAGGAACTGTCTCCCTTACTGAATCTTTTCATAGAGCTGAGGTCAGGATGTTATATACACAGGCACTTTTGCCATATGGGCACATAGTCTTTGGATGAATTAATGAAATGCTATACAGTAAGTGACTAAAAGCCTTGAAAGAGAGGAGTGACCAGAGGAAAGCTCTTTAGAGCCTTTGCAGTAAACACTGAGGATGTTAAAGCTAGCTAAGGGTCCACAAAGCTTATTAAATCAAAGAGGAGAGCAGCCATATTAAATGTGGTAAACCACTGTCCCAATTCCAAGTGATACAGCAAACATTTCTGTCATCTGCTCCATCAAGATGTGGGCTGGTTCTTGAAAATCTATAGTCATGGCATATAAGTAATGACATTAAAAGAGAGTGTACCCGCTAGCACTTCACCAGTCTCCCAGGGCATTCTAGGTACAGTATCTCTTAAATAAAGCAAAGAAACTCATAAGCCATATAAGCTCAAACACCATTCATATCTACATTAGCACATGCAAAAGTCTGTAACAGGTGTCCCTATGTGCAGAAAGCCCACCTCTAAAGCAGCGGCTCTGGCATGAATGCCCTTCTATCCTGTGGCAGGACTTCCTGGGTCTCTGGGCTCCTCTGCACTGAGACAGATGGGACAGTACACACTCATGCCATGTACTCTAGGAGCCAGATGAGAAGAGGCTCCCTCCCCTGCTCTCACTCTACTGGTGAGAACTGGCCACAAAGCCATTCCCAACTGCAGCATAGAAAGGCCCAGAAAAGGAAACAGGCTCAGAACCATGGTAAACTCAGCATAACGCCATCTGTAAACTGCCTTTAATTGCATAAGAGTCGCTTCTTTCAGAAATGTCTTCAATTAATCTAAAATACCACCTTTAATCCGTAGGTCACTCTGCATCTAAAGCCAAGCTAATAGTTTTTCTCCTCTGATAAGCATGTTCGAACATACTCAAAATCTGACTGTACGTCAAGGGCACCCCTGATGTACCCTTGAGGTACCCTTAAAGGTACCTGTTCATTCCATTATCTGCAGTGCTTCATTCACAGTCGGCCACATAAAAGAAGTTCAGATATTTGTGGCATTTATAAATGAACACTGTTTCCATGAGTTGATGGAAAGCAAACAGCAATGCCCTGGGCTTTACCTTCCTTCTGCCTCTGCCTCCACAGCCCAGTCACATCCTACCCTGTAGTTCCCATGCATTGCTCTGAGGTGCTGTCCCTTGGCACTCCTACCCCATACAAGAGCAGATCAGTAGCCATGAATTCTCAGTCCAGCAATGTTATAGGTATGTTTTAGAACAAGTTATGTCTCTTTATTCATTTATGAAACTGGACAAAATGAACTGTCATGAACACTAAGAGCCAATATTAATTTATTTTTATTTTTATTTTATTTTATTTTTGGCTACAGTACAAACCTGCTAAATAAGAAAAGTGCGAGGTCTGTCAAAAGACACACTTTGGAGACATTCCATGAAACAGGGTAAATAACATCTGAGACTGAAGAACGAACACAAGATGCCTGATCCTACAAAAGGTCAATTGGGCAGAGGGGGTATGTATGTAGGACAGCACAAACACACCCTGAGCTCATTTACCTTACCACCTTTCACAAGGTCTGAAACATCCTAAGGGCTACAGTTCTACCCTTACAACACTCCGGAAGGACAGAGATGAAACCAAGGCAAACATTTGCACCAAAGGGGAGCAAGTCTAGAAAGCAGCTCTTCCCTTCTCTCAGCAGGCCAAAGAAACCAATGACAGAGACACCAGCTGCTAAGGGAGCTGTTAGGGTAGGCTGGAGAACAGTAGATGGACTCTCCAACAGAGCTGAGTTCAAAGATAAGCAAGTGTCTAGGACAGACCACAGCAAAAGTACAAGCCTATGCAGCTTCTCAGAACTAGTTTTAGAATGCATCCAGCCTGATGTTCGAACAGCCAGAGAAATCAGGTTGATTCACCATAACCAGTGATGTGTGTAAAGTATAAAGTGATCTCAGAATTTTGGGGGGGATATTTACAGATAGTAATCATACGATTGTTATTTTTGTAAACTTAATTTGCCCAGGAAACAAGAATATCAACAGTCTGAAAACAAACAGCACTTAATAAATGTCTCATTTGTACAAATATCCATACTCCAATAGA
This sequence comes from Pachyuromys duprasi, assembly GCA_028658305.1. Lineage (NCBI taxonomy): Eukaryota > Metazoa > Chordata > Mammalia > Rodentia > Muridae > Pachyuromys > Pachyuromys duprasi. The sequence goes on from CM053763.1 coordinate 120,857,060, forward strand.
ACATGTTCTGGAAACAACCATATAAGATCTAGAAACGACCCTGTTAGTGATTCTTACAAACTCCTCAGAGACAGAGATAAAGTACCAGCAGAATCATCCAGGCCCTCCATCTGCACTGGCTGGTTTTGTGTCTGTGACACAAGCTAGAGTCATCAGAGGAAAGAGGAAATGCCTCCACACGATCTAGCCTAAGGCATTTTGCCAATAAGTGATCAATGATGAAGGGCCCAGGCCATCATGGGTGCTGCCATCTCTGGACTGGTGGTCCTGGATTCTGTAAGAAAACAGGTGGGCAAGCCAAAAGACGCAATCCAGTAAGCAGCACCCTCCCTGTCCTCTGCCTCAGCTCCTGCCTCCAGGTTCCTGCCCTGACTGAGTTCCTGTCCCGACTTCTTTTGATGATGAACAGCAATGTGGAAGTGTAAACTCAATAAATCCTTTCCTCTCCAACTTGCCTTTTGGTCATTTTGGTTCGTTGCCACAATGGAAACTCTAACTGAGACAAGTTGGAAGTGTTGCTGTGATAGATCTAACCATGTTTTGAGGAGGGCTGTAGAAGGACTCTGGAACTTTGGGCTAGAAAAAGCTACTGAGTGTGAGGATGGGAGAGCTCAGTGGGATGTTCTAGGGAAGTTTGGAAGGTAAGAATTTTGACAGGTGTGAAGGCAATGAAGGCTGACTTGTGAAGTTTCAGAGGAAAGTTTAAAGGATCTTCTGGGGCTGTATACTATTCTGAATTAACATTCTGTCATTTGGATGAGCTTAGGCTGAAGGAAGAGGCACTGTCATTAACAAGAGACTAGCACCATGAAAGTGAAACCTTTGCATTACTGGGACAATTGATGATAGTCATCTGGAGCGAAGAAATCAGCGGTGACTAAGCGCCAGCATCTCTGAGGTGACATCTTCTGAAAGTGTTTCCTGAGAGCACAGAGAAGCTGTGTTCAGAATTGGATGAGGTTGTATTCCTGCTGACAACTGAACTCGGTAGTGTAAGAGTCACCCACGTGGTGCTGGTTTAGAAGACTCGGGAATGAAGGGGTCCCCGGAGAGGCTGGGTTAAAGTGCAGCCCAGTTGCAACAGAAGACCCCAGTGTTTTGGAGATGCCAGTGCCAAGGGATGAACACCAAGAACAGCAGCAGCACTGGAGTGGAGCCAGCTCGATCCTAGAAAACAAGCTGTGTGTGTTGCAGAGGGGAGAGCTGGAGAAATGACCCAAGCCCTTTGGAGGAGTCCAGAAGACTGTGAGTCAATCCCAGACATTGAATAGTTGGAGTCTGATTTTGTTTTGATTTGATTGTGACCGTGCCCTGATTTTTCCCTCTTGAAGTAAGAAGGTATTTGATTTAGTTTTTTTATTTTACTGGAGCCCACAATTGAGAGACTTTGAATTTTAAAAGACTGAATTTCTAAAAGAAACTGGATGTTTTAAAGGGTCTGAAATTTTAATGTGTTTGATTTTGTAAAGACTGTGGGACTTTTCACGTTATTTATGTTTTTAATGTGAGATCTTGGGGATGAGTAAGAAAGGAAGGGCTGTGGCTTAACAGTGCTGTGTTTGTGTGTCAAGTTGACAAGGAGTCAGTTGCTCTGGTTGGTTTTGTGTCTATCTGTCCAAGGTAAGAGTCATCAGGGAAGAAGGAGCCTCAGTTGAGGAAATGTCTCCATGACATGTCTCCATGACATGTCTCCATGACACACACACACACACACTCACAAAGCAGGCTGGCAAGCCCAGGAAGTAATCCAATAAGCAGTACCTTCCCTGTCCTCTGCTTCAGCTCCTGCCTCCAGGTCCCTGCCCCAATTGAGTTCCTGTTCTGACTTCCTTTGGTGATGAATAGCAATGTGGAGGTGTAAGTTCAATAAACCTTTTCCTCCCCAACTTGTTTTTGGTCACGGTTTTGCTGCAGCAGGAGAACCCCTAACTAAGACACCATCTAATACCTCATCATGTCACGGTGTCATCTCATACTACAAATCTTAAATTATTCTTACAGGAAGTAGCAGACATTATGGCCTTTCTAGAAAAAGGATGAGAGCAAGTCTGGGCACTTGACTAGGAGGGGGAGACAGGCTCCTAGCCTCCACAGGAACTTGGGAATGCTGCCCCACTAGGGAAGTTCCCATAGTTGGAGCAGGAAAAGTGAACAGGCTGATGCACTGCATGCCTCAGTGCTGACCTGTCTAAAGATCTTCAGAACTTCTCAGGCATTTTCTGGCTCATGAACATATCCATAACCTATAACCACCCATAACATATCACTACAGCTCCCAACTAAAGCTAAAGAAGAGAAAGACAGGGTTTCCACAATAGCAATGAAGTACAGAACAAGACAATGGCAGACATGCTTGTCCCAACCAGTGAAGACGTGGAAGCACACCTCAGTGTGAAGAACAGGGAAGAGCCAGGAAGTAAGCTCAGGCCCACTGAAAGCCAAGAGAGGCTTTTACAAAGTCAGTGCACATCGCCTCGACTACTTTACTGAGGACAGCGGCTCTCAATCCACATCCCTAGCATGGTTACCATTAAACTACTCCTAACACACTTAATTATCAAACTGCCAAACCCAGGGAAGATCAGAGGCAGCAAATCACAAGAAACAGTGCTAAAACCGCACCAGATGAACAGGAGCAAGAGTACCAGGATGGCAGGGACAGGTTTTGTTTTTTAAAGCAATAAAAACTGAACACAGGGCTCAGAAAGGTACAGCAGCTTGGGCTCATCTATCATAAAAGCAAATGTACTACTCACAAAGCTCCAAAATAGCACAGTATTAAACACAGCCCAGTTCCTAACCTATGTCCATCACAATGAAACCAAGTGAGCAAAGAAGATGTCATAAATTCCATGCATTCAACATATTATCAGAGCAAAGAGCAGTCCTGTCCCTTTGTTATATGTTTTAACATATAAAAAAATGGACTGACTCATTTCAGTCTAAACAGCACCCAGATACTAGAGGAGGAGATACCTGCACTGGCCAGGAACCTCAGGTAAACAAGTCTCATCAAGAGCAACTCTCATCAAGGCCAGTTACAAGACAGTAATGTTAATGACAGGAAAAGTGACCTATGAATGCTGGTGATACAAGATACCAGAAAAGCATCACCACACGGCCACATCTTAACCTTCACCTGTAACAGCTATCCCATAATGCTCATCACGGCAAGCTCCACCCTACCACACTGCAGCCTCCACCTGAAGCCTAATATCTCCCAGTCACACCACCCCTCCCTCCATACTGTAGGAAGCAAATTTCATGATGGGCCCACCACAATCCTGATGTTCACATCTTCGTACACTCGCAAGCCTTGAGTGTGGGTACACATTTGCTGTAGACCAGTAAAGGTTTTACATCCTGGGTGAAACAGATGGGATTTCTGTCATCTTGTTACCCAGATCTTAACTTGCTGATAAAGAAAATGCCAAGTGGGAGAGGCTCATTAACAGGAATTGAGGGTAGCCTCCCACTAAGTGAATCCTCAGATGACCCTGGGAGCTCGGAAGCCAATTCATCTCCAGCTGAACCTTTACTTGAGAGCCTAGCCCTGACTGACACTGAAATGGTATGTTCCCAAGAACTCCGCAGAAGTCAGTCCGGCCCTTCTGAACTGCAGCCCACAAGGAACCCTGGATAACAGCTGTCATGTTTTACAGCATCAGCAGACAGCCCAACAGGAACAGCTGCCCCATTTTTGTTTCTTTCCTTAAACTATCACTATCAGATCCTTCAATCATCTGCATATAGCACCAACATTTATTTTTTGAATGTGCATAAGTGTTCTACCCTCATGTGTGTCTGTGCACCACTTAAGTGCCTGGTTCATGCAGAAGCTGGAGAGGGTGTTATCCCTGGAACTGACATTTCAGAAGGCTGTGCCTGCTATCTGTGTGCTGAGAATCAAACCTGGGTCCTCCGCATGAGCAGCCAATGCTCTTAACCACTGAAGCATCTCTCCAGCCACCACTAGAATTCGTGAAAGAATCAACCACCTACTTCTATCCCTCTATTCACTTTGCTCTGACAGCTGCATGACAGTCTTGACCCACTCCCAAGCTTCAGATGGTAGGCTGTTTCTGCTGTTCAGCTGCCTCTCTGGCCATATCCTCTTCCCCTTTCTACCCTCAAGTACCTTCTCTTCCCCCATGACAAACTCAAGCACTACACAGAGTTCTCCTAATTCTTCTGCACAGCTACTGCTCTGAACTAAGGGACACAGCACTGAGCCCAGTCTAGCAAGGCTACTGTGAAGCATGTGGGCCCCAAGAACCCTCCAGGTGAGCTCACCATTTTCCATCTTGCCCTGTGCCAAGAAGACTGCCTGCCAAGCACTTCAACCTGAGGGTCCTCTTGCTGTCTGACAGTGCCACGGATCACTCTTAAAACATTGCCTCCATGTTTCCAATGTGACTCTGTATGCACATACTTTTGCATCATCTTTCTCTTATATTTACTTCTCACTTGGGCCTCACCAAGCTGCCAGTAGTTACGGCTCACAATCTAAGAGGCACCTTCTATCAACGCCTACACTCTACTACAAAATGCCTTTGCTCACTCAGAGAGGTATGTATGTACACTCAAGTCTTCCAGCTCTTTCTCCAACCAAACACTATTAAGAGTTCTTTTTTTAAGTAATTTATTTATTTTTATATTAATCACAGGTAAGAGTTCTTGTCAAGCATGACTTCCTCTAGATACTGATCACATCCTGTTTATTCATTGGCTCATTTCTCAACCAAATAATGTTAAGCCCAGATACTCATGCCCAACCTCTAAAAACATGTAGCATCACTGAGGAAAAAGAAGAGTGAGCAAGCAACCTCAAGGCTGTGAACAGTGAGCAGGGTGCTGTGGCATGTGGATACCTGATCCAATTTGGACAGAGAGGCCAAGGAGGCTTGTAGAAGTCTCATCTAAACTGAAACACAGAGACAGACAGGTAGAGCTATCAAACACATGTGAGCTATAGGCCTGGAGGAAGTACACCTGCTAGATCAAGAATAGATTTGTGCCTTGCCATCAGGAAGTACAGATCCCACACACAGACTCTGAAGACTTCAACATGGTATGTGTGCAGCTGGACTGTGTGTAAGTGGAGCCAAAGAGCCCTTACTAGCACCTTAGAGGACAGCTGACTATCCAATCAATTCTACTACTCTTCTGAAAACAAAAATAAAAATTTAAAGTTACAGGGTCAGAATGTAACCCAACTATCTGTACACATCTACACTCTGAGCCCACCTGGTCACCTGGAGCTCTGTCTGTAGCTCTTTCCTCAGCTAGCCTCCACCCTCTCAGTTAGCCTTTATCCAATATTACATTTGCCTTGAGAGCACTGAACGCCACCTGCAGTTCACATGACATCCCGACTAATGCCAGTCCCCTCCCTTGCCCCCCCCCATTTGCTCCATGAAGATAGGAAGCGACTGAGTCTACCCTTTTCTGAGCTTTTCACAGACACTGTTATTATCCGCTGAGTAAATGGCCTGACTCAAAAATGCAGTAACAGATGCCCTACAGTAAATACTAGAATATCGTCTGCCTCCAACAACTGCATATATGTCAATGCCACAGGTTCCATCTCCAATAATTACATATATTGTGTATGTGTGTGTGTGTATATATATATATATACACATATACATATACATATCATTCATACTATACCACACACACAGTGTGCTGATTCTCTATTAACCAAAACGTGTATTAACCAGCATGCCAATTTTTTTTCTACAGAGACAAACTATCAGCAAACTTTCACATCAAAGGAACACACACAAGCATGTACAGGTTGTAGCACAGCTGCTTGCTGTCCATACCCTGCAGAGTCTAGCTGCAGCCTACCCGTGAACGTCAGTGTTCTATCAAGTCAGCTCACTGCCTTGATAAGTGAAGCCAGCTTTAAGCTTTTAAGGTGCACAACTTCTTGAGCTAAGGAGGAGGTACTAAGCATATAGGCAGATACATTAGGAGGACTTTAACTTCTCAGAGAGATACAGATTTAACATAATCTCAATTGCATTTTCTGTAGAAACTGGCAAGTTGATTCTGATATTCAAGTAAACACAAAGAATGTATTATAACCAAGCTATCCTTAAAAAGAAAAAAGAACACAGCTGGAGGGCCACACAGGCCTGCAAACCCTCAGGGTGCTGAAGCAGCAGCACTGCAGCACGTGTGAGGTCAGCCTCAGGACAAAACACACACCACCAGATTACAGAGCTCCAGTAAGAGATGATGTCCGTGTGACGGCAGAACCCATGTGTGTAGCGAGACCGGGTGAGTGCTTAGGCTCAAAAAGACCTTCACATTGACAGTAAAATCACTTTCCACACTTCAATGAGGAAAGAACAGCATTTTTCAACAACTGGACACCACATAAGAACAGAAGCCTATCTCACACCCAAAGAAAATGTAACACAAAAATGCACCATAGATTTAAACACAAGAGGTAAAGCTATAAACTTAGAAGACCGGATGGGCATGGGGTTTTCTGACTTCGGATGAGGCCATGGCTTAAATGTGACACAAACTGACAGGTACCACCTCATTAAATTTCAACACTCTATGCTTCAAAAGACAGCACATAAAATAGAAGAAAAGGTCTGATTACGAACTGATATTGAGAATGTAGAAAGAACTCTTACAATTCAGCAGGAAAAAACAACTGACTGTACAAAAATAGAAATGAATCAGGCAGACACACACAATAAGCCTATGAACAGACACCATCATCAGTCATCAGAGAAATGAAAATTAAAACTACAATTGACTGCCAACTTCCCATCTATGAGAACAGCAGAAATAACAAAGATGGACAGTATCAAGTGTTAATTACCAAGGGCAGGAATTGGAACCCTCAGTCCTGCCGGTGGGAGCACTATGCAGAGTAGCCACCTTGCAGAAGAATCAGAGTAAACTGAGTAAACTATAAGACAACATTTCTACCTTCGGCATGTTACCCAAGAGAACAAAAATCATGCTGATACAAAACTTCTTTGAAATTCACAGCAGCATTTTACTAACAGGAAAGACAACCTCACTAACTGGTGAATGGATATTCAGGATGTGGCAGATACTTACAGGGATTTGGCACCCAGAAAAGGAATAAAGTGATATGAATTTCAGAGTACCATCCCAACAGAAACTCAACAGCCACACAACACAATACTGAGTCTGCACAGGTGAGATATCCAGACTAGACAAACCCATCAAGACAGGAGGCAGGTTAGTAACTGCCCAAGTCAAGGAAAGAATGTGGAATGCCTCCTAAACCATACAATTTTGTGTGTGTGTATTAAATGTACAAAAAATACTCAATTTCATCCAGGCGCAGTGGTTCACACCTGCAATCCCAGCACTCAGAGAGGCAGAGGCAGGCAAATCTCTGAGTTTGATGCCAGCCAGGTCTAAAAAGTGAGTCAAGGCCAGCCAAGGCTATACAAAGAAACCTTGTCTCGGGGGGTGGGTAGGGGGAGGAAAGGACTCACTTTTATTAAGACATTTTCACACATGTATGTACTGCGATTTGATTTCAGCAGATTTTCTTTCTGAAGAAATGAGAATGCTGTGGACTTATACAACGGAGACAGCTGCATAACTGTTAACATACCAAAGAACAAAAATGGTCATAGGGGTCTAGGTGATGATTTATGAATTCCATTTTAATAAGATTATTTTTTAAAAAGGAATCAAGCTGGGAGTAACAACACTTGTAATCCCAGCACTTGAGAAGCAGAGGCAGGAGGATCAGGAGTTCATGGCCAGCCTCAGCTACATACAGAGTTTAGGTCAGCCTCAGTTCCATGAGACTGTATCTAAACACACACAAAGAATCAATTCCTTTTAACTTGTGAAATTCCTCACACTTCCATCTTTTGTTAAGCAGAGCACAATACTAAGCAGTGTTTCCTGCATCAGATCTACTCAAGGTCACCCCTGTAGGTGCAGAAAGTTCGCAGACTCTCCACCCTTTACAGTCTTCCAAATTGTCTGTTCCTAGTCTTCAGCTTGCTTTCTGTAATTCTATGAGAGCTCATGAAGACAAGAACTTAGGGACAGAGAGGAGAAGTGAAGGAAAGGTTCAACGAGGCGCACACAGGTGCCACAGGCACGAACACATCTGGGTTCTTCCTCCCAAACTCATTCTCAGGGCACTGTCTTTAGAATTTATTTTTATTATTGTAAATTACGTGTGTGTGTGTGTAGGTACATACACATGTGTGCAGTCGCCTGCATCAATTCCCGAGAGCTGGAGTTACAGGCAGTTGTGAGCCACCTAACACCGGTGCCCTCTGCAAGTGCAAAACCAGAAAGCACTCTTAACTGCTGGCCTCTCTCTAGCACATGTCTTCCATGTTCACCTAAAGTCATACAACTGCAACCGCTAAGCTGATGGTCCACACCAGGGTAAAGGAAATGAGGCCTACCCAAAGATCTGAACCATGGAGCCTCAGCTGACAGTGACACCCACTGCCAAAAAACGCCTGACATACCTGAGAATACCCATAGGCCAAAGAGCACAAAAATCACTGTATCCCGGCTGTCCCACTTTACACACCTGAACCACAAGCTCTGAACAGTCACAAGATCCACAGCGATCTATTTCCATACAGCAAGGATGACTGACCCAAACGACTTCCTCAGTTCTCTCTTTTTACCGTGTGGGTCCAGAGGCTCAGACTCAGGTGGTCAGGCCAGTTATCTTCCTTCCATGCAGCTCGATGGAGCCAGTTTAAGGTGCCATGACCCCTGCCACAATGTCACAGTCCCTTCTTACAACCTCTTCTGTTCCTAACCCCTCTACAATCAGCAGGCCACTCATCCTGGACCAAAAACCTAGCATATGGACACAAAACAGAGTTCAGTCCAATTCTGTCTTGAGTGTTTCTGAGCCAAAGGTGAAGTCAGATAACGGTGGGCACTAAACTAGAGTCAAGACACCATAAGACATGACTGGTGGCTACAGCAGACAACAACTGCCTGTTACCTTAGCTAAGACATGAAGCCTACTTGCTAGAAAAAATAAAAGACAACAGAAGAGACAGGAACTTTGGCATGGAAAATGGAATCCCAGCTCAGCCCAAAGGGCCTCTAGAGAAAACTTCCAGCACAGACACACCAGGGACAGAAGCTCCAGTACTAGAAATGCCCCCACTTAGCCTCTCCTAAGTGGCTGGTCTATTGCAACCCAAACTGCACTAACTGTTTTTGAGACAAGATTTCACTATGTATGGCTAGTATAGACCTGGCTGGCTAGCCTAGAATGCCTTACAGGCTTTAAGAATGAGACATCCCATGGCTTTCTCTTCTTTAAATGGTGCTAAAATGTACCCAATACACAATTTACAACTGTAGCCATTTTTGGACACACAATGTAGTGTCAACAAGTACATCATTTATCACTGCTTACTTTTAAAACATTCAGAAACATGAGTTCTTATTATTTTACTGAACCAACAGTTCTACCCCTGCTCCTTCATCAAATGGCCAGAGCAAGGAACCTCTGCAGGGCGGGACTGGCAAAACATGTAGAGGATAGCAGAGAGCAGTCACCTCAACTGAAGCACCGGAGCAGGTAATGCTATGGCGTTACCACCGAGGCCAGAGGAATTACAAATACCAAGAGGACAGACAAAAGCTGCCATGGATGTCTCATCAAGCCAAGAGGTCACCTCATTACCACACTTGCATCAAAGCGCACTTGCACAAGCAGAAATGGCTCACACTTAGAATAATGTGTCTGGTACAGACAACGGTTATCTCTTCCCACCCAAAATGCCTGCAGTAAATTCTGGGCAAGTAACCTATGATCAATTTCTGGAGGAGCCCTAAGGAGAAAGACAAGTACTTCAAAAGCTCTGAGTACCCACTCACCACCTTGCTCCTTGTTATAGCTTTCTTTTTAGCACAACAGCTTTCATCAATAAAACTAAATGAGGAAGAAACCTCCACTGAAGCTTTGTCAAAGCAAACAGCTCAGCCAGCATATTTCATAACAGCAAAGACGGGAGGGACAAGGCAAGGAATATTTACAAGAATACCAGGAACTTGAACTTGTCCCCCTGTATCTTTAAGTACAAAAAAAACGCAAAAAGTGAATTATGTTCAAGACCTTCCGAAATGCCCAACCTGGTACAGCCCAGGGACGGTGTCCAAGTAAAGATGCTTGCTATCCTATTGATTGCAACAGACCACAGCAACTCCCCAACCCACAAGTTTCATAGGAAGAGTCTGTGTTCACTGAATTACTGGCAATCGATATATTTTAATAACACTTATATTAATCAACTCCAAAAATAGTTAAATGAATATAAATACTATCCTGAACATAGATGATTGGGGTCAGCAAATAACACTTTTTCAACTGCAGTCACAGATCTGAAGTCTATTTTCCAAAACTGTAAACCCTCATCCATACCTGAATAAAGGCTTTAAATCCTCCACAAAGGATACCTAAGAAGACTGTTTCCCTGTTAGACATCTTCATTAAAAACCTTAACAATTTTTTTACTTTCTCTAATATAAATACAGTCGGATAAACAGAAGGGGCAATTTCTATGTACAGCATAAAGGAAGCACCTCAGAGGTTAGGCTTCAAATCCCCCTTGTGTGGTTTGAGCCTATACATTTATTTTGACCTGGTTTAAGAACTTCAAAAGGGAAAAAAAAAAAAAAGGTTCAACAGAGCAACCTTCTATCAGCAAGGAAGCTGCAAACTGAACTACATATATCTACCTTCACTTTCATATCATAAAAAGAATGTGTAGAACTCTCAGGTCATTTCTAGGACAGCTCTTCCTCCATTGGGACAGTCTCCTCACAATCATTACCAACTACTTCATGCCACAGAGCTGAGGTCTGGGAAAGAAGAGATGAGGAGAGGAGCCAGAGTCAAAAATAATGAATAAATGCATGGATGGATGCATGGATAGATGGATGGATGGATGGATGGATGGATGGATGGACAGATGGGTAAAAGGAAGGAAGGAAGGAAAGAAGGAAGGAAGGAAGGGAAGTGGAGGAATGGATGGATGGACAGATGAAAACTGTCTGATAACAAGAGCTAAAGAGGCCAGAGAGGTTTCTACGTCCTGACCCCAAAAGTAGCATCAAAGTCAGCAGAAGCCTCCTGCTGATAGGGCCTCTTAGTGTCAGCCCCTCTCCTAAGGGGAAGGAGAGCACCACACAGGAACAAAAAAAGGGGGGGTTGTTAAAAGTCTGGGGCTTATGGACAGAGGATCAGCCTATCACTTCTTGATTCAGAGTAAGACAAGAATGATAACGCGAACACCAAGACACCAACATCTAAAACCTAGTCACTGCAGCCCCCAACTTTCAGAAATCCTACCAATGTACACAATTTTTAAAATTAGCAAGTCTTGCCATTAAACAATCCTTTCTTGGGGTTCCACGACAGCTTAGCCAATAAAGCACTTGACACCATGCCTGCTGAACCTGAGGTAGATCCCTGAAATCCTCACGGTGGAAACCAACAACTGACTCTATGGAGCTGGCCCCTCATCTCCATGCCTCTCCCCACCATATAACATTTGGGAAAAAACAAACCAACCAACCCTGGGCTAGAGAGATGGCTCGGCAGTTAAGAGCACATAGAGTTCAGTCCCCAGCACCCATGTCGGTGGCTCACAGCCACCTGTAACCCCATCCAGCAGCTTCCAACACCCTCTTTGGACCTCCAAAGGATGGCGCTCACTCTCACGCACACATGCAACACATACACATAATTTAAAATGTAACTTTAAAAAATAAATCCCTGTGGATAGAGAGATAGTGGTTAGAAGCACTAGCTGCTTTTCCAGATGACCCAGGTTTGATTCTCAACACCTACAGGGTGTTCGCAACTCTCTGTAACTCCAGTTCCAGGGATCCAATGCAGAAAAGTGGTACACAAACACGCAAAAAGGAAAAAAACACTAAAACACATGAAAACAAAATTTGTAAAAATTAAAAACAAATTTTAAATTAAAAAAATTACTGTCTTCAACATTGCGAATAGTTGAATGACAGGCATTTGTTAGAGCCCACAAAGCCCTGCATCCTACTCCCAGCATCAAGAAGAAAACTTAGATCCATATAAATTATTTTTACATATACTATCTATACACATACAATCATATGTATATATGAATAAATAACACAGATCCATAATTACAAATCATACTGAAATAACATCAAAACCATTTAGCTTTTAGAAAAAAGTATGCCTTATCATGTATGCCTTCATATTCCCCCCTTAGTACATCCAAAAAACAAAACCTAGCTCACAGACAAGTCATTCATCTCTTTCCATCAGACAACTCAAAGGCACATGAAGCATCAGCTCTGCCTAAGGATACAAGAAAATGTACCTATGAGTTGTCACATGGCTTAAAATGTTGCCCCCAGGGGTAGACAGCTCAGTCAGTAAAGTGCTTTTGCACCCCTGTAAAAACGGGGTGCACCACACACTTCTACCACTGGGAGGGAGACACACATGGACCCCTGGGGCCTTTTGACCTGCCAATCTAGTCAGTGAGCCCCAAGCTGACAGAGAGAACTGTCTCAAAGAGCTGGAAGGCACCACACCACACTTCTGATTCCCAGTTGTATTCATTCTGTATTTAAGCTTTTTATTTATATGGTAGGGAGACATGGGAGGCCTGAGCACAACTTGTTGAAGTCATTTCTTTTTCTACCAGGTGGGCAGCTTGGTGGCAAGTGTCCTTATTCACTAAGCCATCTTGCTGGTCCAAAAAAGGAATATTTAATGGTAAAACTTCGCCATTTTCAAAACTGTATACTTCTATAGGATTTCTAAAAAGTTGTGAGCTATAAAGAGGGCTTACACATAAACACAAAAAATACACACAAAATAAAGTTTAATTTAAAAAAAATACAGAGTAAGATACATTGGCAAAGCCCTAGTTTATTCCCTTGTGCACATGTACACATTTAGGAAAAAAGTGAGTATCAACAGCAATGACTAAAATGATACTGCCTAAAAGTAACATATGCTATTTCTAAATGTCCTTGCCAATTAAATATTCAGAAAGTCAGTGAAGCCCCCAAGAAAGCAAAGAAAATTAGCTTGTTTACAGCTAACCATTCATCAACCACAGGATTAAAAGACAGCAGAAGCCAGAAGCCCAGCCTCCACCTTGGCCCTGTAGAGGAAAACTAAAGTAAGAGTTCTTCAAGACTGTCTTCACTGGGTTAAATTACAAACAGTAACCTCCCTGGAGGAGAAGCTACAGTCCACAGCTACAAGAGTACAATCCAGAGAAATGAAATCTGACTCTAATTCAAGGGCTGCTACCTTCCACAACAGCAGTGTATCAAAAAACAGAAATGTTAAAACTATAAAATAATCAAGTTACTTGAAATATTTCAGGAGTAACCAAATGCTCAGAGCAGTCCATAGTAACATGACCTGATCCCCATGCCTATCCTCTTTGAAATGAAGTGGAGTCCTCCAATTCAACAAATGATAAAATGAAGATCCTTTGTAACAAAGGAAATACAGCATAGCACTCTAACCTCCCAGCAAAAACAAAAATTTTGTAACAATATGTTCACAGCACACCTCAACAGAAAGATGAGCTAATTACAAGTGCTGCGTTAGCTCTCAAGCTGTCCAGCCAGCAACCTTGACCAAACTGAGCTGCTGCAGACCAGCAGTGGTAACTACAGCACTTTCCAAACAACTGAGCTGTCTCATTTTTGCTTTATCTTTTATGGTCAACTCATGAACTCACTGCCCGGTGGTAAACTGATCTGTGAATATGCCAATTTAAGAATACAAAACAACAACAACAAAAACGGAAGCACAAAACTCATGAATGAAAATGCTGACATCATAGCTCAGTTCTCAGCACTGGAGAACACACGGAAATGTGCATCTATCTTCAGGGATGTTAAATCACCAGTCACTTAGTGAAGAAGGGACATGAAACAGGCCCTCCCTGCTCAGAATGAAAAAAGGGAACAACAGAAAATCTATTTTTACCATTGCTCTTGTCCAGAAATGACAAACAGGCAATGCATGAGGCACAAACAAGCACAGCTCATGAATTAACCAACTATTTCAGGCTATTAGAGTTAATACTTGCACTTTATAAAGACTTGGGGGATGAGGGTCCATCATAGAACTTTTTCTCCCTTGGAGCTAGAGGTGGCCCAGCAGCTGAGAGCACTTACCGCTCTTCAGAGGACCAGAGTGGGGTTCCCTGCACCCACATCGGGCAGCTCACAGCTCTTCTGCCTCTGAGGGCACCTATATGTATATACATATAGGCATGCACACACATACACACACACAAATAATAAAATAACCCTTTAAAAAGCTTCCTCCCACCATGTGTCCTACACTTACAAAGAGCACAGAAAGAACAATAACAGACTGGACAGCTCTGCCTCACTACACCTGACGGTAAGTAATTCTAAACATGGCAGGTAAGACTCTCAGGCCTGCAGAACAACTTGGATTTTTATGTTAGGAAAAGGATGCTTTTATGTAGTGATGCAACACAAACTATTATCAGAAAACTTTGATTCATTCAGAACTATTAAAGCAGCTAGTAGTGAGACTGTATACATTTTTCAACTTTTGGCAGAATTGAAACACTAAGAAATAAAAAAACTTCTATAAAGTTTAGACACAATTATCTAAAATCCTTCTATTCAAGACACTTAACCCATCAATTCTAGATCCCTAATGTTAAGATTATTACATCCCTAGAAAACAGCAGTGGCCTCAGAGCCTTCGTGACCTCTCCAAACACAGGATTACAAGGACAGTCTCACTATTTGCATTATGGCGCAAATAACCATTTGCACAGCTTAAAATAGCCATTCACTAAAATGGATTTTTTTTAATTTAAGCAATAAACAATTCTGCCAATAAACATTTTGAAAAGGAGATCTTATTAAGTTAAAATGCAAACACGCCGGTTTTATCTACAGATCTGGAGTGCTGGCGATCAGCTCAACTTCCACAAGCACCTTTGATAGAACACCACTACCCCCTTGTGGATTCGAAATAAAAATTCTTATCTTGAATCTAGTTTTGAAATGTTCCATTCTGTGGAACTTCCACCAAACTTCACAGTCTCTTCACTAAAAAATTCTATTTTATCTCAAGTACTTTCTAAAAGAAGAGGGGGAAACACATTTTAAGATAACAAAGGCCATCAACAACTTTGTGGTGGAAACAGGCATCCCACTAGAGCATATCAGCTACATTTCCAGTGTAACCTTAAGGCCATCTTCATCATTAATGGCTGATCATATCACCCTCACAGCTTTGTGTTGTCTATGATCTCATACTTAGTAACACTTTCTTATTACTTCCAACTGCCTCAAAAACCAAGGGGACACAGAGACTCTTCAGTAGAAATTCCTGGCAACTTACGTGCCTTCGAAAATAAGTCTTGGCAGTCTCAGCCAGCCCTGATGAAAGAAAACTGTATTTTTCAAAACTAGAAACAAGGGGCAGAAGGTGTTTTTCAGTTGAAAGAACACCTCCAAACCAAAAATGGAGGCATATGTCTGTAATACCAGAACCTGGTCGGCTAATGGTAAGTTTACGGACATCATCAACTACACAGTGTGTTCAAGACCAGCCTGGGCTACACTATCATGAATGAATGAATGAATGAATGAATGAATAAATGAATGAATGAATGAGAGAGAAAGTTTTTTAAAAGACAGACATGGAGGGACAAGGACGGTGATGAGAAGAGTGCATCTGGAAGCACTCTGCACACAGCTCCACCACAAACAAACCTCACTGAGGAAGATCTGAGAGGATGACAGGTTTATCCATCCTCACCGACATTAGGTTAGCAACAGTGTGCAGTGACACAGGCAAAGTCATGATGGCTGGCCTGCACATTCGTGGAAGCCACCACCCAATTCTCAAACATATGCAGACCTCATAAGAGTAATTAACCATTGCCTGTATTCCTTCAAACCATTAAGTACAATAAAGAGGAAAAATAAGCTCCTTGGCAGGTGTTACCTTGTAGTAACTGATAAGGAAAAATGGAAAAGATATTGAACAGTCATTCTGCTAGAAAGGATGTGAAAATGCCATTTAGAATACATACCCATAGGTACCAATTGTGCCGAAGCCCAAAACTCACAGCAGGAGTGATCAGAACTAGCCTTGAAGATGGTCTGCCCTGTTTGGGATTATTTTGTTACACTTACTGTTTACAGATGTTGGGCAGGAGTGAAGAGAGGAATTTTGGTTGGCATGAGGAAGTAAAACATAATGCCACGTACTTTGTCTCCAAGCACTCCCATGCTTGGCATTTCTTTCAGACACAGCGATGTGCATGCAAACCTGCCCTACAGAAAGCAGAGGGAGGACGACAGTCCAGGCAGCACTTCTCCTTCAAAGTCACCCTCTGGGGACAGCTTCAGGGAGGGACACTTCATGGCTTGAAAGGCTCAGCTAAATCTAAAGGAAAAAGTGACTGCACTTTTCTAAATGAGCAAAGGACTTATGTCCTTTAGAAAACATGCAACTATATCAAGCATGAGCAGATCACTGGGAATACACAAAAGCCAGTAAAACAAAAGATACCTCCTCGATCCTTCCATCTTATAAAAAGCATTCCTCGTAAAAAAGTGAGAGATTGTAAAGTGGGGATTAATGTGACTGGCTGGGCCTCTCTGCACGGGGGTGCATAGTATTTCTTTTTATGTCAGGAAAAATGATGGTTTAAAAATGTTCAAGAAATATCACCAGTCTTTACAGGAGACTCATGACATTCTACAAACTATGATACTCAAAACAGAGAAAGCGGTCCTGAAAATACTGTCTAACTGATGGAGAACATTTACTATGGAGAACAGTAGGAAGTATCAGACTGTTGTTCAATGTATGTACACTTCCTCATATATGACAAATGCTACAGGATGGCAGGCCCTCTCCATCTGTGATGACAGTGCTAACAACCACAAGACGACTGAGCACTACACCATGACGTCATAAAAAAAGAAGACTGTGTCCGAAGCAGCCTTGACCCTAAACTCAAGTAAAAGAGAAGGGAGGAGGGAGAAAAGGGGAGAGAGAGGGAGAGTGGGCAGACAGGCACCCCTTCCTAAAGCAAGGTGGACAGAGAATCAGAACTACCTTCACCCCATTCATTAGACTGCCCCACAGCACAAAGTGAGACAGAGTTGTTAACTGTACCCAAAGAGCTATACTGCAATAAAACCAGAGAGAAAGAAGGCAGATATGTGCAGCAAAAACAAATTCCCAAATCCAACAAGGGGAGGCTCAGAAGCCTGAAGGACCCCAATTATAGATGCCACTTTCACCTTGCTGGGACTTAGATCCCATGCAACCTCCCTACCCTAAGGTAGAGAGGGGGAAAGAAGGCAGAGCCTGAGTTACTCAGAACAATAAACAGAGTATGATGATTCTACAGGATACACACTATTGAAGATGACCCACACAATGAAAATGCAAGACACGGCACCTGTCACCACAAAACAAACCATCTAAGGACACAGGGTGCAGCCGCCCATAGACTAGGGGTTGCTAAAGGAGTGAAGGCTCCAGAAATGGCTTCTACAGCCACTGTGGAGAGAAAACCCAACTTTGGAAAAGAAAAGACAACATTTTGGATTAACTTTGTTCAGTGTCAACATTGTGATGTATATACCTCACCTGCACCCAAAAAGAATCAGGCTTTATTTAAAAAAAAAAAAAAAAGGGAGAAAGAGAGAGAAAGCAAGAGAAGAAAAGAAAAATACACACAATACTATTAAACAGCATACAGAATTAAAAGACACATAATAAGCCAGTGACTGCATCAGGCTCTCAACATTGAAGTGGTTGCCATACCTAGGCATTAGATTTAAATAACTGAAGAGCAAAACCCAGTGGTGGCTGGTTCAATGCTTAATCCATGATAGCATGTTTACCTAAAACATTCATTTGAAAATGTATGATAGTATGTTGCATGCATATGACACCTAGCATGCAATGCTGCTGTTCTCATGTTTACTAAGCATCCCAAACAACCTACATAAAGTTTGAACTAAAAGTTACACCTTGACAGTCACAGTAAGGATGACTCTACTTTCTTGTATGTGCACAAGCAGTCTGGTGGTAAGGAAAGCTGCTAAATGCCCCTCCCAATACACCTTCCTCCCTCTTCACCACCCCCACAGGATACACACTACTCAAGTACATTTTTGTTATGATTACAATCCAAAATATTAAAGTTCAGAAAAAAGTATATAAGACTTTATTAAAGTCAAGTACTGACAGACTGAAATGTCATTCCTACAGAAGGTTAACAAGATCCAATGTGGTCTAGGAAAAGCCACTGAATCCCCACAGATCCTTGCACCCAGCAGACACCTAGGAAAGGGCTCCAGAGTAAAGAGCTGAGTACCGGAGCAAAGACACAAAGACACCACCAAAGACTCAACGCATACAACTGAAGGAAGCTAAGACCGTGAAAACTCTCTGTTGCTGTTCCCTTAAGGTGCAAAGGCAGTGTTCTCCAAGCTGCAGCCAACAGGACGTAAGGAATGACCCAAAGTAATGCACAGGATATAGGGAATGGGCTCCAGAGGACTACTTCAAGAGCAGAAAGAATTCAAATCCCACCAACACATGGACTAACAGCTAGTAAACACGGAGGTAAACTACTCCTTCCTGGCTCTAGAATGGGCCATGGGGGGGGAGGGGCGGGGGGAAAGAATTAAAACCATCAGGGCCTAAAAACTAAGAAAACAAAAATGTGGCTGAGATGGGCATGGCACTCTTGCCTGTGATTCCAGCATTCATAAGGCTGGGGCAGGAGGACTGATCCCCAAGTTCAAGGCCAAGTTGTTCTACATAGCAAACTCTAGGCTAGCCTGAGCTACAAAACATGATCCTGTATCAAAAAGACAAATATTACAATTTCTGGTAAAGTAGAAAGAATGAAAACGTACCTAAGTATAACATAAACTCACCTCCAAGAACAGGAAAGAGTGATTCTTATCTGTTGAAAAGGAAAAGCCGAACGAATCTGACCTTGAGGAGAGGTTGCTGTGCACATGTCAACATGCAGAATCCACTGAAGGGCAAGTTGGAGCAGGGAAAGTCAGGTCTTCAAGGAGACAAGAGAAAAGGGTCATCTGGCCTTTCCCAAAAGCTGGGGAATAAGAGTGGAAGGGGAAGTGACGTTTGAACAGAA
Source organism: Pachyuromys duprasi (assembly GCA_028658305.1). Classification (NCBI taxonomy): domain Eukaryota; kingdom Metazoa; phylum Chordata; class Mammalia; order Rodentia; family Muridae; genus Pachyuromys; species Pachyuromys duprasi. Next base: position 120,876,277 of record CM053763.1, read on the forward strand.
AAGATTAAAAAAAAAAAAAGAAAGAAAAAAAAGCAAAGCGATTAAGAGAAAAAGGGCAACCTGACAAATGCAGGAGAAAAGCCTGTACAGATCTGCAACCATCCAGAAGCACAAGCACAGTCAACTGAAGAGCCTAACTGTAGAGAAGCAGGCTCCACCACTGGACCTTCACCACCTGTCCTTGCACAGTCCATGTGTGGGTTACTCTGCTGGACAGCCTGAAGGAAGGCACAGAAGAGCCTTTCCTGAGTCTACACCAAAATACACAGCAGGTAGCTAACTCTTCATTTTTCCAAGGCTCACTAACACCCCTAGAAATAAACAACTCCCCTAGCTGACAACAGACATGGGATAGAAACAGTCTAAAAATGGAACACACACACACACACAAATCAGACCAAAAAATGAACTTCCTGGCAATGTTACCTTGCTGAAAAGCAAAGCCTGAGCCAACTGCAACATCTCCTTACTTGGGAAATCAAGGTGGAGCATTCCCTTGCTAGGAAAGGGGCTTCAAGACAATACGAACACACAATACACAGCTGGATGAAGGCTGAGGCTCCACACTACTGCCAGTCAAATGTAAGCCTTCACTGCTGAGTGGACCTGCTAGAGACAGAGAGATGAGGCACCTGGGCAGAGCCAGAGCTGCTGGGTTCTCACACACCCCCAGAGAGAAGAGCCTGGAAAAACCCTGCCACCTTCCCAGGAAGTGGCAAGCACTTTTCCAAAGGTACCTTCTTCCAATTTCACAGCAGCTCTCACTTCATTGGCTGAAATACAAAAGGGACGTACTAGAGGCCATCAGTTCCCAGCTCTATCAGGGAGAAGCAGCTTCTTCTCCATTTCCTATCATTTTCCCAAAACACAAGAAATCTCTTTCTCCTACACTGCAGTTAAAAACAAACAAACAAACAAAAAATCAAGATAAAAACTTTCACTCCCCAGAGAATCAAGCTGAGAATGGTGTCCCTACATTCCAAACAGAAAAGTCTGGGCACTCATCAGCAAGCACACCACACATGGGAGATGCGGTGAGCACTCGGGGCATTCTGCTTATTCAGTACAATACAAATGACAAATGAAGGAGTGGTGAAAAATTGCATGCATCAATGACACCTCGAATTCTTCTAAGCCTGAAGTCACCAATAACATATATGGATGTGTATGTATAAATACAGTCTTGTATGTTGCCAGTCCCCACACACTGAGCACAGAGAGTCGTCTGACCCTTCTAACTTCCTCTGTGCATGTACAGAATGTTACTGCACATACGCACAAAATGGTTTGTGTGTGTGTGTCAACAACACAGAACAGCAAAAACTAGAGAAATTTTTCCTTTGCCTGAAAGGTACAAAATCCAAAGAAATGTTTTGATCCCACTAGAGACATAACAGGGCCAAAGGAAGGTTCTGGTACAACAAGGAGCACACAAGCTACCTCTTCTCAAATGGCATGTGGGCGACAAGGGTGTCTCCGCTCCCTATTCTGGATAGAAAGGCATATGGCTTCTCCTTACCCAGCCAACATGAATACAATTTGAGAAAATTAGAAAAAGTCAAGGTAACAGGCTCACTAAATATGGCTGACTGGGAAACAGAAACCATAAGGAGGATGAGTTCCCAAAAAGGGGGGGGGGCTAATTTCCAAGAAAGATTCAAAGACTTCTTGAGATGGGACGCATAAAGTCTGGTTCTTACGGCTAAGAAGACAGACATCAAAACACCAAATTCAAGGGCACACGACCCTTTTCCCAGTGGGGTAGTGTTAATTGGTAAAGGGTGCCCCCTAAGATCCAAGACTGAACGGGAAGCAATAGATCCTCATTTTCCTTCGAGAAAGGAGTAATTCCTGAGGTCCCTTTTCATTCAAGTGGCAGGCACATCGGAAGTCCTGCCTGCTCTACATCTTACGGGGGCGCCCACCCTGGCCCAGACAGGGAACTCCAAAGAGAGAGGCAGACAGCTGGGCAGAGGAGCATTGGAGCGTCCGGTTTTCCCAACAAGAAAGAGGGCAACTCGAAGGGTGTTCAGGAAATGAGCTCACCCTCACCCAGGAAAGTGTACGGAGAGAGTACAGATCTGGAAGAAGTGTCTGCCTGCCTATTTAGAAATGACTTCAGAGCTGCACAGGGCCCCACACGCCACTGGGCGAGCAGAGGAGGAGGAAGAACATGGGTAGCCGGAGTCCCCTTGTCCTGGCAAAAAAGGGTAAACCCAGCGTGCAGAGGCTCCGCGGCCCCAAAAGAGTCCCTTCAAAAGGGGGACAGGCTCACACGGAACCCTCGGAGCTCGGCGAGGATCGGGGTCATGGAAGGTAAAGGGCAAGGCAGCGTGGAGACCCCACCCTCCCGGCAGCGAGGGTGCAAGGGCAAGAGTGGAACAACACGCTGTGAGGAGCCGGGAGGCCGCGCGAGGCCCCCGGCCCTGCGGGGGGAGGGGTCGCCAGGGGCCGCGGTCGAGGGGCGCTCGGCACGAGGGGGGCCCCCTGGCGGGGACCCGCGCGGGGACACCCCCGTGCCGGCGCTAGGAGGCGCCTCGCCGCCCGAGGGGGGCTGTGGAGGGGAACGTCCGGCCCTGACGCCGCCGCGGCCGCCGGCGCCGGTGCCCGCGAGCCCCCGCGGCCCAGGAAACTTTCCGCCCCGCGGCCCCCTCACACCCGGCCGGCGCGGCGGGGCGCCCCGGGCCGGGTGCGGGAGGCGTCGCGGCTCTCCTCCTCCTCCTCGCTGGGCCCGGCCCCCGCCCCGCGCGCCCCCCGCCCCGGCCTGCCGCCCCCGGGGCTGGGTGCGGGGCGCCGCGCTCGGCCGGCCCGGGAGTCACCTCAGGACTCGGCCGCGCTCCGCCCCCCCCCACCCCGCCGGCGCCCTCCCCGCGCCCGCCGCGCCCCCGCGCTCGCGCCCCGCGCCGCCGATGCCCGGGATGTCCGGCGCGGCCCCGGGCTCGCCGTGTCGCCGCCACCCTGACAGCCCCGGGCCCTCGCGCTCCGGCTCTCACCTTCCGGCTTGTTTTCGGCAGCCATTTCCCCTCCGCGCGCCACATCCTCCTCCTCCTCGCGACCGGGACCCCGAGCGCGCGCCTCGTACCGCCGCCGCCGCCGGCCCAGCCACCCCGCCGCCGCCGCGCACCCGCCCTGGCCCCGCCCCACGGCCCACGCACAGCGCCCATTGGGCAGCGCGTCTGCCAGTCATGGTTTCCGCGGCCAATCGGGCCGCACCAGGGGTCTCACTACTCTCCGGGAGGAGCGTCCTATCCACCCAGCCCATTGGCTGAGCACTACCGCACCGACTAAAGTGATTGGCCTGGAACCAACGCCCCCTCCCCACCCACTCCCAGGAAAACCCGCCCTCAAGACCTAAACAAAGCTTCCTAGTGGCCAGAAGCCGGAAGCACGGCCCAATCAGAACGAGGCTGACGCGGAATATTTCCTCGAGGCCGAGACGTGGTGTTTTGATTGGGCGTCACTACAGTGTTTCCCAAGCCGTACAGACCAATCAAAGGGGGTTCCCGGAACTCGGGAACGGCTGTGGGAAGCCCCGCCCCCCCAGCGTGACCGTCATGAGGAAGGCGCTCGCTCATTGGCGTGCTGGGGCTTTTCCCGCGTGCTCCCGGAGCTGAAGGACGTTCCCGGGGAAGCCGCTGCCAGAGCGTGGGGGTCCCGGTGTGTGTGGAGGACACGCTGGGATCTCCGGGATCCCGCAGCCTGCGGCGCCGGCGGGGTCGGTCCTGAGGGGCGGGTGGCGGGGCGCCGAGGCGGGCCGGTTCGCGGCGCCCCCGAGCCCCGCAGCCGGTGTCCGGGCGCCGCTGCCCGGCACGGGGGAGGGGCGCGCCTCCCGGCAGGCCCCGCCCCCAGGCCGGTCCCGCCCCTTCCTGGCCTCCGAGCCCCGCCCCCCGGCCGGCGCTGCGTCCTCGCGGCCGCCCTCCGCTCCCGCCCGTCCTGCGCTGCTCTGTCCCCTTTTCTGGAGGCTTAAAATACTGAAACTTTATTTTGGTCACGTTGCCCATGTGACCGGCGGAGCCGATGAGTCATAGGTGCCCGTCCCAGGCTGCAGCCGCGGATCCTCGGCGAGCCTGCTCAGCCCCTCCCGGGCTCCCGGCGCTTCCCGGCTCCGCGCGGCTCTCCCGCCCCGGCCAGGAGGGCTGCGAAGTGTGCGCCTTCTCGAGAGGAACTGGGGGTTCTGCACGTGGCCACAAAAGAGAGGGAGGGAGAGGGGGCCGAGTGCAGGGATTCCGCGCGTGGACTGGAAACGGGGAGAAGAGGGAGGGAGGACCCCGAGCAGGGATTCGACTCGTGCACGCAGAGAAGCGGTGGGAGGGACGGACAGGGGACGCAGTTTACTGAAAAGCAGCTGAGCTCCAAATCCTCTGTAAACTTGCACCGTTTTGATTCCTCAACGTTTTTTCCCTCTGTTTGCTGCTAGCAGAAACAATGAAAAGTCGATCGAGCGTTTTGGCGTTAGGATTGATCGTCAAAGCCAGTCTGTGCCAATCCTAACAACATGTGTTCTTTTTATGGTGTTCACCGCTGAGAATTGCTTAGGTTGTTCCAAAAATAAAGATGTCCCAAAAGAATGTTTTCTATTGTATACTCATTCTTCAACATACTTTAATTTTATGAGCCTCAAAAAAGGCGAAATTTAACAACTAGGGTACAGTATTTTATCTATTAGCATTCTTAATAACACTTGTGTTGACGATTTGGGAGCTGAAACCTGCCTCTGGAAACGCTGGTGGCGTTGTAAATTAGAATAACCCTTTCAAAAAACAATTTCACGGTATGTATTAAAAGCCATAAAAATATCTACATCTTTTGACCTAGTAATCTAATTTCTGAGAATCTATTCTAAGGAAATAACCCCAAATTGGGGGATGGGAGGGGGTTCAGTGTTCGACGATAGCCTTCAATAGTCACTGTATTTGTTACAATAAAAAAGTGATCGATGGAGGCTTCAGAGATGGCTCAACAGCCCCGGTACGACACCCACAATGGACAAATCGCAGCCTCCAGTGGCTGCAGCTCCACAAGCACCCGCACTCCTGGGCATTCCTCACACTTACACACCGTTAAAAATGAGGTCTTGTTTAAAAAGTGGACCCCTCCCAAAGTGCTGATGGTGGCTGTTCTCCAGGTGAATTGTGCCTGGTCACACAAGGGAACGCTGCACTACTAACAGGTGTCAGAAACAGAGGCAAGAGAGATCCTCAAACTTTGGGTGTTCATTGACAAGTATAATGGACTGGTAGATACAGAACACTACCCTTGGGAGCTAGGGATGTGGCTCAGCTGGGAAAGGGCTTTGCCTAGCATGCATGAAGCTTTAGATTCCTTCCCAACACCGTACAAACCAGGCATTGCTGCACAGGCTAATAACCCCAACACGCAGGAAGTGGAGGCAGGGGGGTCACAGGTGGTCAAGATTACCTCCAATTACATAGTTTGTCTCAAAAGAAAATGACACACAGAGACAGACAATGAGCATGCACACTGTTCTATAAGAACAATGTATTTGAAAAATGGCATTTAGGAGGTTGATAATATTACTTTACTGTCTATCTTCTATAATACAGCCACAATATAGTTATAGTGCTTTCATAATTAAAGTTAAAGTCCTAATGAAAGCATATGTTCAAGGCCTGGCCTGGTAGCTCATGCCTTTAATCCCAACACTTGGGAGGCTGAGGCAGAAGGTGAGGCTGGGGCTGGAGAGATGGCCCAGTGGTTAAGAGCACCTGCTCTTCCTGAAGACCTGGGTTTGGTTCCCAGCACCCACACGTTGTCTTCTGTCTACAACACCAGTTCCTCCGGCCTCAAAGGACACCAGGCAGAAAGTGTCACCTATAGGTTTAAGCTAATAGCACACACACGCGCACACACACTTGTAGCACCAGATACTAAGGAGGCTAGGAAGATCAGTTTAGCCTAGGGACTCAGGGCGTGCCTGGCAGCACAGTGGGAGTGCCTTTTAAAATGTTAAAGATGATGATAACAACCACTGCATTTTCCACACTCTGGGTACAGATGCTGTCTGAGGTCCTTAGACTAGACAAGTGAACACAGAGCAGCTCTCTTCACAGAGCTCACAGGCTAGCGATATTAACAACAGCCAGAAAAAGTACAGTGAGAACACAGGAAGTAGCAACAGATGTCACCCGAACACCAGAGAGCATCACCATCACCATCAAAACCTGTAGACCAGGTCGCATAGTCGGCCTTAAGTGAGGTGTAGAAAGGTCTGTGGGACCCAGGGGTCCCCATGGCTCTTTCAGGAACCCACAAGATCAAAAGCTTCTTCAGGCTCACGCCATATTGGTCTCTCACACATGTACAGAGTTGAGCAACAGTCACGTAACACAACCTCACAATGAACTTGGTGGAGAAAGGAGGAAGCAGCTGACTCCAGACATGCTTGACATTAACAAACTGGAATTTTTTTAAAGGAACAGTGTTCTCTTGCAAGTTATCCGTTGCTTCCTTTCGGAAAGTTTAACTATACCTCATTAAAAACACAATGCGCAGTGTGTGCCTGTGCATGTGCGGTGTTTATGTATGTGTATATGTGTGTGCACATGCAGTGTGTGAAGTGTGTGTGCAGTATGTCTGTATGTCTGTAGTGTGTGTCTGTGTATGTCTGTGTGTGTGTGCCATGTGTAGATTCTGAAGAGACCTCATGGGAGTCGGTTCTCTCCCTCCATTGTGTAAATCCTGAGGACTGAACTCGTCTTCAGACTTCAGGGCAAGCACCTTTACTTGCTGAGCAATTCACCAGCCCTTCTGCCTTGTTTTTTGTTTGTTTGTTTGTTTGGGGGGGGGTTGTGGTTTTTTTTTTTGATAGGGTCTTTCATAGAACCTGGCACTTACCAAGTCAATGAAATTGGCTGACTAGCAGACCCCAGAGTCCCCCTGTCTCTGGGACTAGGAGTACAGACAGGCACCATGATGCCCTGCTTCTTCCGGTTGGAGCTGAGTATCAAACGCAGACCCTTACAGTTCTGCAGCAGGCACTCTACTGACCTAGCTCCCTCCAGCCCTGAGATGGGCATTTTAAGTAAGGGAGGTGCCTGAGACCTGAGCTACAGAGCCAGAAACCCATTAGGATTTGAGACGAGTCACTTGTTACCTTTGATCAGGGGTCACTGAAAGGGAACCAAGTCTCCCCCCCCCCAGGCCACTTCGGGCAGCTTCAGTTTCCTTTCAGCAATGAAAACACAGAACCAAATATCAACCTTCGTCATTGGGGTTGCAGGTGAAGTTATTTAAACAAAAGCTCTGGCACAAAAACTTTCCACCTCATCCTTGAGTAAAACTCCCCTAGATGCTGGTGGCTGCAGAGGCAGCTCAGAGGTTAAGAGCACCGGTTCTTCCTCCAATGGTCCAATGCCCAGCAACCACATAATGGCGCATAACCATCTATAGTTTATCTGGTGCTCTCTTCTGGCATGTAGGCATATATGCTGACAGAATACTGGATAAATAAATAAATGTTTTAAAAAAAAAAAACTCCCCAAAGTCTCCTTGGAGGTCCATCTTAGTAAGAATGTATCTTACCTTCAGGTGCTGCTTTGACAATCAATCCCATACTCTTTCACCCCATCCCCACCGTCTTCCTCCTCTTCTGGAAGCTGTTGGTGTGATGTCTGTCTCAAAAGCCGGAGAAATTCTGAGGCAGTCTTTTGTAGCCCAGGCTGACCTCAAATTCACTATGCAGTTGAAGCTGGCCTTGAATCCATGACTCTCCTTCCTCCACCTCCCATGTGCTGGGATGACAGGCATCTGCCATCACACCTGCTGAGTTTCATGATTCCCAAAGTCAACAGTTGTAGAAAGCCAGGGCTGCATTTCTGGTTTCAGACTCAGGGAGACAGCAGCTGAGACCCTAAAGGCTACAGAGAAAGGGCTGAGGGACAGCAATGATTAGAGTAAGGGGACAGGGGGACACCAGTGTCTGCACAGCCAGACCCTCATGTTTCCGTTGTCTGTTTAATGGGGGTGCCTCCCGGCAGTTGACAGAGATGTAAGGTTTTACAAGTAACCTCAGACCACTGGTAAGTCATTCAGATGGTTCCTAAGATATAGCCAGAGCTCACAAAGATAGATCATTCCTATACTCAGTCTCCCAGGGAAAAGCCACTTAGCTGTCACAAGAAAATCACCTGTAATAAGCGCAGCGTGGAGGCTCATGAATGTTACCCCAGAACTTCCAGGCTGAGGCTAGACAATGAACACAAGTCAGCTGGAACACTGGGAAGCAAACAAACCAAAATCACCTGCCAGGCCACTGAATACAAGGGGAGTGGTAGCAAACACCTACAAACCAGAAGACAGAGGCAAGATGCTCACAGGTTCAAGGCCAACCTGGGCCAGGGAGACCCTGTCCCAAAGAGCAAAACAAGGGGCTGGAAAAGTCCCTGGGTTGGAAAAATACCTTTCAAAAAAGCAAGAGAACCCGGCATTCAATAAAAATGGCAGCATGGAAGGTAACATACCTGTAGACACAGCCTAAGGGAGGCAGAGACCGGGAGGATAGTGAGGCTGGCCAGCCTTGTCAGCCAAGCCCAGGACCACTGGGAGATCCTATCTCAAAAGGCAAGGTGGGCAGCTCCTTCAGAGAAACCTTCAAGGTGACCCACACACAAAACAGCAAAAGGAAACCCCAATGAAAGCCTCTAGTGCAGCAGTGTTGTCACATAGGGTGGCCACATGGCTTGTCCGCCAGACACACCCTTCTACAGAAGTAATCGAGAAGGGTGTGGCCCAGACGCGTGTCCTTGTCTCTAGCCTTCTTCATTTACTTGTTTGTTTTGGTTTGGGTTTCCGTTGTGTTTAGTTTGGGAGTATTAAATGTGGGAGGTTTGTTGTGGGGGGAGGGAGGGAAGATGGGGAAGGTAGTTACTTATGCTCTGTTGCTCTGTTGTAGAGACCTGCAGGTCTCTATCCCTGAACCGGAAGCTGCTTCACTGAAGCTGACTGGCCAGTGTGCGCCCAGATCCTGCTTGCCCTCGGTGCTGGGATTGCAGCAGTGTTCAGCCACATGCAGCTGTTTCCCTGGAGAGTCAAGCACAGCTCCTCATGTCGCACACATCTTCCCAGCCAACCTTTCCACTTTCAAACAAGGAGGGCAATTTATTTTTCCTTAAATATTAAGCCATGAGATATCATGTCGCCATCTTTAAAACAGAGATAAACCAGTATCTACCAACTGAAAGGTCTCCAGCTCAAATGATTAACTGGGGGAAAAAAAAATCCATTGGGCCTAATGTATACTATTCTCATATGTACATCAATGTTTTTGTGCGTACAGAAAGAGTTCAGAACAACAATAAAGGGTCTAGACAGATGACAAATGGTTGAGGACACTCACCACTTTTGTAGGAAACCCGGATTCAGTTCCCAGCATCCAAGCAGTGGGCTCACAGTCATCTGTTACTCCAGTTCTAGAGGATCCGGTGCCCTCTTCTGGCCACCTTGAACACCAAGCATGCATGTTCATATACATACATGCATACATAGGCATACGCGCATGCCTATGTACATACAGGAAAACACTCATACAAAAAATAAAAGTCAACAAACCTTAAAAACAAGTCAAGAATTTATCCTCTACCTTTGAGAATAGAGCAGAGATAAGCTGAGTGCCCTTTGTTTAACATGGCTTAAACATATTTACCCATGAGCATCGTGTTCAGGGGCACTTAGGACACACCAGTTCCACCTGCGTGGTTATTCAACAAAACGTGCTAAGCTGGGCGTGGTGACTGTAATCCCAGCACTTGGGGAGGCAGAGGCAGGCAGAACAATGGTCTACAAAGTGAGTCCAGCACAGCCAAGGCTATATAGAGAAACACTGTCTTGAAAAAAAAACAAAAACTAAAAAGCATGCTAAAATGCCTGCCCTATTTGTAGAAACATGGAAAGAAAGAAAACAACCATGTAATACATAGTTGAAGGTAGCAACTGAAGGGCCCTAAGTGCTTGAAGAAAAATAATGAGAAAGCGAGGGTTTTCTGCCTTGTTTGCTTTGTTTTGATTTTTATTCTTGTTTTTGTTTTTGAGAAAGTAGGTCATAGAAGTTCTCTCTGAGTCCTGCAAGAAATAAGAATAGAAGTTATGGGATGGGCAAGTTGATGTTCTAGACAGTAGAAGCAGCAAGTTCAAAAGCCCCAGGGCATATATGTGTTAGCAGACCCACAGTGTGGCCATGTGCAAAGAAGTAGAGCCAGAGGCAAGCTGAAACCGGGACAAAGAACAACCCCCTGTCTATGGGGACACTGGATTATTCTCAAGTTTCTTGGAAGCCAGCAATGAGTAGGTCTTGAGCTCAGGGTATTATCTGACTGGTGCTTTTGAAAGACCCATCTGCAGCCAGGTGAAGACAACACCTCCAAGCTGGACACAGAGATGACTGCAGAGCTCAGGCCTCTGTGGCAGGGGCCACAAGAGGTGCCATCTTCCCAGAGCTGGGGTAACGACCTCCCCCTCCCCCTCCTCCTGTCTTAAAACACAAGTGTGTTCTGTCACAGTTCTAGAAGGAGCCTCCACGGCCTTCTCCAGTACTTGGTGTGGCTGACAATTGGATCCACTACCTTGGCCCAACATGTTTAACTCTCTCTCAGCTGTCTTTACATCTGCCTCCCCTTCTGCTTGTGCCAACTCCACCAACTCTAGCTTTTTTTCTTTTTTTGAGACAAAGTTTTGTGTAGGCCAGGTTGGTCTGTGTGTATGAACCGCTATGCCCATTTTATTCAGGGCTGGGATTTGACCCAGGGCTTTGTGTGTGTTAGGTAGGTACTGTACCGACTGAGCTACATAGGATGGCACTGGCGGCCTTAATTAAATAATTCAGACAAACGCCCCATCTAAAGAGCATTACTCACTTCTACAAAGACCCATTTTCCAATCAAGGTGATACTCACAGGTCCCATAGAGTAAGAGTTGACATCTTTGATGGCTGTTTCCCAGACTTTCCACATCAGCAGTTAGTAAATGTCTTCAATGAAGAAATTTTGTGGACTTTGTACTCTCTGCTGCCAACTGCTCAACTCTGCCATTGCACCACAAAAGCAGTGCTGAACAATGGTACACGAATGAGTGGGCCTATGTTTCAATAAAACTTTATTTACAAAGACAGGTGGCAAAGGTTAAGCCAACAAAGAGGAAAGAGATCTTACCTGGTCTTACCACGAGTGTGCCTGGGGCCTTCAGATGTCAGAAGACAGCACTGGATGCCCTGGTATTGGTGTTACAGATGGTTGTGAACCACTATTAGATGCTGGTTGCTTGGTTAGTTGCTTGGTTGGTTGCTTGGTTGGCTGGCTGGCTGGTTGGTTTTGAGAGGGGTCTCATTATATAGCCCTGGTTAGCCTGGAACTCACTATATACACCAGGTTGACCTCTGGCTCACACAGATCTGCTTGAGTCAGCCTCCCAAGGACTGGTATTAAAAGCATACACAGTCACACCAGGCGTTGTTTCTCTGACAGGAAATGTCATGTAGGCCAGGCTGACCTTGAACTCTGCACAAAGCTGAGGCTGACTGAACTTCTGATCTTCCTGCCTCCATCTCCTGAGTGCTGAGATGACAGGTCTGTTCCAACATGCTGGTCTCAGCCTTTGGGATTTGTGTCTGAGCAGTTACCAGTACTGTGTTTAAAGGTGGGGGTTGGGGAGCTTAAGTGAGGGTAGGAATGCAGAATTCTGCTTAGGGCATGCTAGCAATGCTAAATGCCTGTTAGCTATCCAAGCAGAAATATCAGAAAGCTAAGAGGATATATGCATCTGATTTGTAGAAGAAATGTGGCTGAAGACACAGAAACAGCAGCAACCAGCATCCGCTGGGGTAACCCATGGGGCTGGACAAGGCCTCCTAGAGGAGCTAAGAGTTTGTGTTCATCCATCACACTTTTCAGCAAGATAAAACCACGATTCTCTTGCTGATACAAAGTGAAGATATGTCGAGAGTTTTCTTCAGTGTTTTAATTGATGAAAGAAGCTGAACAATGCTGAGGTGTACTCAGAGAATTCACAGGCCAGCGGCAGATGCAGGCCAGCAAAGATGCTTGCTAAGAGATGCAAGACTGCTTAGTGACCCGTTGAGCCACAACTGTTATGTTTGGAATTGTGTTTTCTACACTGAAAAAAAAATCATCTGTATTCATCGAGTTCTTGTTTGCTATTATAGAACACCATGACCAAAAGCAACTTGGGGAGGAAAAAGTTTATTTATTTGGCTTACAGACTACGCCCCATCATCAAGGGAAAGCCAAGGCAGGAACTCAAGGCAAGAACTGAAACAGAGGCCATGGAGGATGGTTGCCTCCTACCTTGCTTAGGCTTGTGCTCAGCCAACCCTCTTATGCTGGACCTCTTACATAGGAACGGCACTGCCCACAGGGGCCTGGGACCTCCCACATCAAATAGCAGTCACAAATAGGCCACACAGACTTGCCCACAGGCCAAGTTGATCTGGGCAGTTCTTCAGCTAAGGTGCCCTCTTACCACACGACTGGAGGTTGTGTCAGGTGACAGCTAAAGCGGACGGATATGAGAACAAAGTCTGTGCTGCCTCATTTGCTGTTTCTATCTCATCTACAGAATGGCAGTTAAAAGTGACCCCCCAATAGAATAATATGCTCCCAAACCAGAGCATCCATTTGGTATAGAGGCCTCTTGCTCATTCCCAAATTTCAGACACATTTGCCCCATGCTACCATTCAAAAGCAATTAACCATCTGTCAAGTCACTGCCATTGCTCTGTGCTACTAAAATACATCACTCTCAGTGCAGCGCCACACACCTGGAATCCCAGTTCAAGAGGCTCGGGAAGGAAGATCCTGAGTTCAAGGACAGCCTGGGCTACATAACAATACCTTATAATAGGTAAATCAAAATGAAGTACATCATTAAACAGAATACGTATCCCGGTTCTCTTAACACATCTGTCCTAGTAGACAATCAATATAGACAATAAGTAGACACTGTAGTTTATGTGAGACACTCTAGAGTCTATATAAGGTCCTCTATCTCTGTGAGATGCTCTATAGTCTATGTGGGTCACTCCAAAGTCTAAACAAGGCATAGTGTAAGTGAGAAGGCCATGAGTAGAAAAATAAAAACAAAAAGGCAGGTGAACACACCAATAGAGCTGGGCGTGGTGGCGCACGCCTTTAATTGCAGGGTTCAGGAGTCAGAGGCAGGAGGCCTTCTGTGAGTTTGAGGCCAGCCTGGTTTAGATAGTGAGTTCTAGGACAGCCAAGATGACAAAGAGAGACCCTGTCTCAAAACAAACCAAACAAAAGCACCAACAGGCCAGCCCTGGAGCTAGGGAGACAGCTCAGTGGGCAACTTGCCTATGACTAGGGCAAGAACCGAGTTGGGATCCCCAACATGCAGAGCAGCAACCCTACCTCTAAGCCAGCGTTTAGGAGGCAGAGACAGGAGATCCCTGGAGCAAGCTGGTACGCAGACTAGCTGAATCACATTGCTATGAATTCCAGTGAGTGAGCCTGCCTCAATGAAAAGAGTAGTGAGGCATCAAGGAAAACACCCAGTACCAACTTCCATGTACTTGCACACTCATGTACACCCACATGCACATGAACATCTCACACACATACAAGGTGCGATCTCATTTTAAATAGAAATGACTAGTGTAATCATGATTAAGGAATTGGCATCTTATATCATATAGATCCATATAGAAATATCACCTAGTATTTCCTAAATACATACACTTTTATGTGTCAATTTAATAATTTGTATTTAAAAAATTAATTTACATTTGAGCAACAGTCTTGAAGGAGGCAAGGGAATTAGCCTTGAAGATATTGAAGGCTTAGTACATTAAGGAGTATCGAAGGGGTTAATTTTTTTTTAAATTTATTTTTTTTTTATCAATCACAGGTTAGGTACTTTGCATCCCAAGCATAGCCCCCTCCCTCATCTCCTCCCCGCCCCCTCCAAGTCCACCAACGGGGGAGGACCTCCTCCCCTTCCATCCAACCCCAGCTCATCCTGTCTCCTCAGGGCTGGCTGCAATGAGGGGTTAATTTTTTTAACAGCAAAGGGGAAAAAAAACATAAGTCAAAAAAAAAAACATCAGAATCTCAGAGGGAGTCAAAACAGTTTGTTTTGTGAGCAGAGTGTTCTTTCAAGTTCTCAGCGCAGGGTGAGCGTGGGTATGAGATCAACGTGGAATCCGAAGGGTAATTATGACGCCCCTAATCTTTTCACCCTCTAGAATGAAAGCCGACACTCCCCTTTCATTAGAAGAGGCTCCCATCTGCCTTGCTACACCACCCACAAAGAAGCAGACCACGTGTGTGACAATACTAAAAGCGAAAATTAAAATTTCAGTAGTAAATAGCAATTCAAAAATAGGTCTCTTGAAAGAGAATTTGCTTGTGAATGGCAGCCCCGCTCTGTAGACCTGGGACTCCCTCCCGCTCTAATTTGCAAAGCTTCACCTTGTAAATGTAGGGAAAATGCAGTTTTGTTTCTCTGCCCTTGGTCTGTGAGGGCAGGGAGCGGGCCTTAGAGTTCCTCTTTAATCCACTCTGTGTAAAACCCAGCCTTACGACGTGGGCAAAGACCCCTGAAGTCCAGTTTTCTCCAGTGACAAAGGAGCTCTTTCTTTTTCATCTTGTCAAATGTAATCACCTGCAGATAAAGTCATTTGCTCTTTTGCCTCATGTGAGGCTCTTTCTTTTTGCCAGCTGACTAACAGTTCCTAGGGAAGGCTAGGATTAGTCACTCAGACTCTTGAGATCTTTCAGGCCGACCTGGACTGGAGATTAGAAACAATAAAATCCACCATCCACCCCAAAACAAAGCACCTCAAGGAGGGCGCCAGGAGTCAGTCATGTAGAAAGAGCAGTGTGCGCCTCAGGAGAGGATGCAGTGGGTATGAGTGCTTGCTGTATAGGTGTGAGGACCTGGGTTCGAGCCCAGCACCCACATAAAGGCTGCACAACGCTGGTGTGAGTGGGTAGCAGGGGGAGGAATGGCAAGGCAGGAGGACCCTGGCTCTCGGCTGCAGACCTGACCAGCTAACATCAGCAAGACTAGAGCTTCAATGAGTGAAGAACAGTCAGGGAGACACCCAGTGTCCACCTCTGTCCTCTACATGCATGCACACGTATGTGCACAAACAGGGACACCCATGTGCACATGAACAGTTTGGCGGATGTCATGAGATACCCTGGATTCCTCAGACTGTTTCATGTACCACCCTAAAGCAGAAGTGGTAGATGCCAGTTTCTGTTTGCTTCTACCCCAAGTGTGAGTGCAGTTCATTCCCTTCTAGGAGGCATCCCCTCTGTCTCCCAAACACTTAACCCACAGAACTGAAGCCCACCCCTTGCTTGCCTTCTAGTGACTGTGAGCCTTGAATGCCGGTTCCCTACCCAGGGACTTTGGGGCTCCCCAAACACTGTGCTCTTATCACCAGAGCAGCGCTTTAATTGGCCACCTCGACATACATAGTCAAGTTTAATCAGCCTGTGCCAAAAGAAGGAAGGGAGAAGAAAAAAGGGGGGGGGGAGGAAGAAAGAAAAGGAGGAGGGGGAAGCTGCTTGCCCTTCTCATGTGTCGGAAATTCAAGAGCTGAAGGCAGAGGTAGTCCCCAGTGACACTCAGGAGCTGCAGGATGGAACCACTAAGACTTTCAGACAAGCTGGCCGGAGCGCGAACACAAATGTCAAGGGATACTTGCTGCAGAGAGGCTCCAAAAATAATGTAAAATTGTTCTGTCCTTTTAAAAATGGAAAATGCCTTGGCAGGGTGATGTATTGTTTGCCTGGCTGCATTTTCTCTCTGTCTCAGTCAAGGCTTGAAAAGTGCTGGTAGTTCTGCCTCGTCAAGCGGAGCTCGGGGTAACTGGACCACATCTAATGCCTGTGCCATGCAAATGAAGATAGAGACTGTTGTCTCCTTTGGTATGTGTGACTAAATGTTCAGAGGGGATATTTTCCTTTTGATCCTCTGGTGGATAGAGGCTCTTTAAAAATACCTGTTGGCTCCCTCTTTCCATTGGCAATAGATGTGACTCTTGTACAAGAGAGGAGGCTGTGAAGGGCTGTGATGAATGGCTCTCCCTGGGAAGAACGCTCTTTCTGTGTTTGCCACAATGGGCAAAGTTCAGGAGGAAATCAAGGAGTGTGAAAGGCACATTGGTGGTGGATTTCTGCAGCAAGCCACACAGGCTTGCTGGAAGGGTCCAGAGAGCACTTTCTGAGGGCAGAGCTGGACTTGCAGGTGAGTCATGGCTAGGATTCCCAGCGGGGCTCTCCTGGCCCTTTCTGGCACCCAGTAGTGGACAGGGTCTAGGGAAGCTACGGCGGGAGTGGCTGAGTGGGAGAAGCCAGCCCTCGCACAGCTGACCTATTCAGTCTCGTCCTTTGCTCTCCCTGCCAAGAGGCAGAGTGATCTGGATTGTGCTGGGAGAATCTGAACACGTGTCTGTTTTGAGGAAGTCTGTGGAAACACACATGCAGGAAATCAATAGCTCTGAGCACCATCAGAGCTGCAAGCCGCCAAATTGGCTGTGCTGGGCGCTTGGAGCCACATTCATAATGAAAGGAAGCATGCTGACCGTCCCCGCCTGACTCCTCCTCCAGTGCCCGTATTTAACAAGGCACTCTGCAAGGAAGATTCTGTTTAAAAGCAGGAAAAACAATCTATAAACTCTGGTTCGGGCCATCAATTAATTTTTAATGTCTCTCCCATCTTCCTTTCTTTTTCTGGTGAATATTTGCACATGTCACTCAGAGAAGACATAAGGGTACACTTTACTCCGAAGGTGGGACATTAGACAATAGCTCCCTTTCCTGGGAAGATGCAACACAAATGCCGATTCACCCCCAATAAAGAAGCAAGGACAGAGCAAGTGAGGATTCCAGCAACATCCAACTTGTAAACCAATTAGTTTATCAGAGTTGTTTATAGGACTAGGGGTGGATTGGGAGTGATGCCGGCAGGAGGATGGGTGGGTTGGGGTATTTACAGGAGCACTGATGATTCAAAGGCAGCTGCGTCATCGAAACACCCACCAACACCCACCAACACCCACCAATACCCGCCAACACCCGTCAACACCCGCCAACACCCACCAACACCCACCAACACCCGCCAACACCCACCAACACCCACCAACACCCGCCAACACCCACCAACACCCACCAACACCCACCAACACCCGCCAACACCCACCAACACAGGTGACAACCTACAGAAGCTGAAGCCCGGGGCACCTGGGAAGCAGCTTGGCTGCTCTGGTTGAAGAAATGGCTGCCTCTTCCCTTCTCCCCAGCCGCTACTCAGCCCTGGGGAGGGACCTTGGGGATGTATTATGTCCTGACTCCCTGGGATTTGTAAATTTGTTTACCTGTCAAGTCTCATGAGCCTCCTTCCTCCTTTCAGAAAGGAATATTTCAATTCTGAGGAAATCACTGACCAACACTCTGTGACACTCCACCTGTAATCCCCAATGCGCCTCCCTCCCACCTTTCTTTCCTCTGTTTCCTCAGAGGCAGACAGTGGTTGGCACAAGCTGGGATGCCCAATGCACACTGGCCCCAAAAACTGCAACCCCACCCTCTTATCACTTGCGCTGAATCACGCAACATCACTGAACGCCAGGTATCTCATCTGCAAGGGCTAATAATTCCTGCCCTGCTGTCTTTATGGCATCCCTGAGATGCCCCCAAAGGTGTAGCTACCACCCAGACCCTGAGCGTCCTTCTCTGAAGTCTGGCCAGATAAGTATGGTGCTCGCCCCTCAGCACAGAACCTTCTCTTCCCAATAGCTGGAGACAATTACAGAAAACCACAACCAATCAAAACGCAGGGTTGCAGAGCCCAGTCCCTGTAGCCTATCTGCAACACTGCCCAGGCCAGTGAGGCTCAGGGATCATTTTGGAAGGGGGTGGGGGGACACACAGAAAGACTGTAAGAGCCAGAGGAGCAGGGGGCTGTCAGGGGCCACACTCATGAAGTCTCATGGCTGCCAAACGTGATCTGAACAAAGACTCAAACACACATGCTGCTGGGATGACCTTCCAGCACATTGTGTGAAGCTGGAGAAGGTCATCCCAGAACACGCATTATGGACAGAGGAGCGTTCACGAGGCCTCAACTCTAAACAGAAAACTCAGGCAATTAAGGAATGCTGAGAGGGGGACAAAGAGTCTTTCCCAGGAGAGAGCCCACCAAACAGCTATCTAACACCAAATTGTCAGCCCTGAAAATATATGCATACAAGTAACATACAGACCCAGCAGGTTGTAGTTTGATATTATATATATATAAATTAACATAAAATATTATGATATATTATACATGTTATATATACCAGTTTGGCATATAGGTATACATATGTTATTGAAATTAATATAAAATATTATATTACTATCATATATATTAATATTTAATATTATATATAACAATATACATATTATTGATATAGGTTTATACATGATTTAAATATTAACAATTAATGGAAAAGGGGCCATAACATTTAAAATTAGAGAAAAGTTGGGTACATGGGAGGGTTTGGAGAGAGCAAAGGGAAAATAATGAAATTACATTATTTTAAAACACTTCGGTTTTGGTTTCTTTTAAAGGGAGTAGTTATGTCTACAGAGGGCTGAGTCTCGGGTAAGCAAGGTGCATCTGCCTGGAGAGCCTGTTTTAAATATGATTTTATATTAAGATGAACACAAACGCATTAGGAAGCAGAGTGGGAGGTTGCCGTAACATGCAAAACTCTGGAAGATTTCCAGCAACTCCTAACTGGCTGCAGCCTGTACCCCTGCCAGCCCAAGCACTGGGGCAGGAAAGTAGCAGCCAACAGGCTGCGCACAGGAAGATGGACGAGGTTGCTCCCTCTGCCTGACTGCAACGAACTGCCAAGACATATGGCAACATGAAAAAAACCCAGGTTCGAGAGAACTGGATGTGAGCGTTTTTTTTTTTTTTTTTTTAAAGCAGTGGGAAGTCAGGGTAGTGGCACATGCCTATAGTCCCAGCACTCAGGAAGCTGAGGCAAGAGTATTGCCTGGGCTACATAGTCAAATCTTGTCTCAAAGCAACAAGAAAAGCAAAGCCAGGGCAGTTTACAAATGCCTGTGAATTAAAGTTGTGGGATCCCAGAGTCAGGAGGAAGAGAGAGACAGACCTCTTGCTAAAAACTCTCCACACTATGAGATTTCCTTTTAGCATACATGCAATTACCTCCTTTATATTTTTTAAGTGTGTCATTTTTAAAAGCAGTAGTTCTGTTTTTAAAATTAATTCTCATTATTCAAAGGATTTTTTTTCTGAAGAAAAATGAAAGATAAGAAAACCTCAAACTATTAGGTGGTATTAGAAGATGGTATTTTAGGCAATCACGCACAGTAACTGAGTGATCCTGAAGCTGGAAGTTTAATTTTCCTTTGTGCTTAGTATCTGAAACATGTTTATCTGATATTCCTACCTATGTGAAAAGGGATAAAAGCATCAGGCAACACAGCCTGTGAGGATCTACCTACAAATGA
Source organism: Pachyuromys duprasi (assembly GCA_028658305.1). NCBI lineage: Eukaryota > Metazoa > Chordata > Mammalia > Rodentia > Muridae > Pachyuromys > Pachyuromys duprasi. The sequence goes on from CM053763.1 coordinate 120,895,803, forward strand.
TATGAAAAGGGGGGGGGGGGGCTAAGGGGACTCAGGAGTGGGAGAGATGGTTCAGTGGTTGAGAGCACTGCCTGCTCTTCCGAAGAAGGCAGGTTTGGTTTCCAGCAACCAAGTAACTCCCATTCCAAGGGATCTGATGCCCCCTTCTGGCCTCCACAGGCACTGCATTCACATGGTACACACACACACACACACACACACAAGAATAAATAATAAATAATTAAAAAATAAACAAACAAATGAGAATCTGAATTTTTAAAGTCTTCTTAAGCTTTCCAAACAATACAATCATTAATTTCTTTTTTAGTTTTTTTAGGTTTTTTTTAATGTATGAGTATTTTGCTTGGTTATATGTCTGTGCCCCATTGTTCATGCCTGGTGTCCATGGAGATCATAAGAGGCCATCATACCTCCTAAAACTAGAGTTACAGATGGTTGTGAGCCACCATGTGGATTCTGGAAACTGAGCCTGGGTCCTCTGGAAGAGCAGCCAGTGCTCTTCACCTCTGAGCCGTCTCAGCCCCAATCACTAATTAATAAGGTGTGGTGATCCCAGAACTCAAGAGGTTGAGTCAGGATGACTGTTAAGTATTCCAGAAGAGCTGATCATGGTAGCACATGCCTTTAATCCCAGCACCTGGGAGGAACAGGCAGGAAGAGCCTGCTCGACATAGTGGGTTCCAGGACAGCCACAGTTACATAGTAAAACTCTTAAACAACAACAAGTTTGAAATCTTGTGCTGCAGAGTGAGTTTTCAGCAGCCTGCATGAAGTAAGACCCTATCTCAAAACAAACAAGAGGCTGGTGGGACGGCTCAGCAGCTAACACGAGCCTGATGGCAGAGTCTCTAGAACCATGATGGAAGGAGAGAAGCAACTCCTGAACGTTGTCCCCTGAACCCCTCACACACTCCATGGCCTGCACTGTGCACACACACAATGCATAAACACACAAACAGAATGAAGAACCGGGTTAGGGGTCCATCCTAGCAGTGACCGTGCCTGTGGCCTGAGGGCGGCTGCCAGAGAGCACTGAGGTGAAGGATGACTGGAGAAGGAGGAAGTGGTGTCCCTGCTGCAAACGCTGAGGGAAGAGGGAGGCGGAAGACAAAGGGAGAAGATGGCAGCCACCTGTCTCCCGGCTGACTGGAAGAAGGTTTTAATCCGGTGTTTGAGGTTTGGGATCAATGCTTTTTGTCTTGTTACAAATAAGATCACATGAGCTGGCTCTGTGTATCTTCTCTGTGAGAAGTATGCAGTAGACACTTAGCACTCAGGAAAGCTCTCACTTCTGCACCTGACTCAGGATGAGGCATAAGCATGACATGTGACTTTGTCCAAGCATGAGACTCTCCTCCAGCCTCTGGGGAGAACCTGTACTGCTATTGCCAAGACTCCCACACTGCGATGGCCGATGGCCTGAACTGTGGACAAAGGACCTAATGCAGGCATAGATAATAGAGTCCAAAATAGACATATCAGCCAGGCACAGTGACATACACCTTTTGTCCCAGCCCTCGGAAGGCTGGGGCTGGTGGATCTCTGAGTTTAAGGCCAGCCTGGTCTACATGGTGAGTTCCAGGCCAGTCAGACCTACACAGAGAGAGCTGTTGCACATATCAGGTAGTAGAGGACATGAACAAGGTGCGGAGGGGATGAGGGGTGCAGTATGAAGGGCAGGGTTACCAGTTTGAACACAACTGTAAGCAAAGGATCCTGGGGAGGAGCTTTCTGGACAGAGGGAAAAGCCATTACACGGACCCTGAGGCAGACTTTCCCTGAGGATGAGAGAACAGCATTGCAGCCACTGGGCCAACGAAGGAAAAAGAAAAACAGGCCCTGAGCATTCAAAGGTGAGCACATTCCCTTCTTCCTCCTCTTCCTCCTTCTCTTCCTCCTCCTACTCTCTCCCTCCCTCTCCCTCTCTCCCCTCCCTGCCCCCATTCCCCTTACATCTCTCCCCCTCCCTTTCTCCCCTCCTTCTTCCCCTGCCTCTCTCTCTCTTCCCTCCCCCCTCTCTCTCCCTGCTCTCTCCTTTGCTCCTTCCTCCGCAGCAACAGTGAGTTGAGCACCTTTGCCCTGTCACAGGTCCCCAGTATATAGCAAAGGCTATACACTGAAACCATAAACAAAAGAAAGGGTCTCTCACACAGTTCAGGCCAACCTTAAACACCCTATGCAGCTGAAGGTGACCCTCAATTCCCAGTCCTGCTTTTACCTCCTAGTTCTGGAGTTGCAAGTGGGCAGCCCACATCTTAAGATGGGGCTTTGTGTAAACTGGCCACACCCTGTCCTTTTATGATGTTTTGGTTTTGTTTTGCTTTGAGACAGGGACTCGATCTATAGTTCAGGCTCTCCTATATACCCCAGACTGGCATCAGACTTGAAGCAATCCTCCTGTCTCAGTGTCCTGAGCATTGGGATAATAGTCATGAGTTGCCATACCCAGCTGTTTCTCTCTTTGAGAAAACTTTCTCAGGAACACGTCCCAGTGACGAAGGGCTGATAGCATGCTGGATGAATACTGGTAACAATGGCGGCCATGAGTTCTTCAGGATGCTAAAATGTGACTACAACACAGCCCCTTGCTCTCCGGGACCACAGTCTGCATGTGCTGCTCAAAGGAGAAGCAAAGGGATGATTTCAGAGATGGTCTTTGCTGCTCATTGCTGGTTTTCCTGGCTGTGAAGGGTCCCACAAAGGCATGACGAGGTTCAGAAATCAGGCTGGTTAGACATGGGTTGTCTAGAGTAAGGAACATTCTTGTTTGGCAGGGTACGTGTCTAGATCAAAGAAGGACCCTTGAGCTACACCAACAGCACCTAGAAACCGATTAAGTATAGCTGCATGTATGAGGTGCTGGTACACCTCACTGAACCAGAAATGCCAGGGAAAGCCAGATGTGTGGATGCGTGCCTCCCATTGCAGGGTCCTCTGCAAGAGCAACAGGCGCTCTCGACTGCTAAGCCAGCTTACCAGCCTCTGTGTGCTGTGCTTTTCCTCACTACTGCACCAAGGTCCCTCACAACAGCAACCTAGAAGAGCAGAGGGAAGGGCATATGCTGGCCATGGTTTGAGGCTGCAGTTCATCACAGAAGGGAGTCCGTGGAGACAGGAGCATGAGGTGGCCGTTTACAACTCACCCAGGGTCAGGAAGCAGAGAAACATGAACGGTGAGGCTCCAGCAGGCAAAGAGGAGAGAGGGTGCTCCGCCACCTCTGTCCCTCAGGCCAGTCCAGGACCCTAGGCCATGAGATGGTGGCACCCACACTTAGGGAATACTCTCCCCTCAAATAAGACTTTATGAAAATACTGGGGCTAGAAAAATGACTCAACAGCCAAGAGTGTACACAGCTCTGACAGAGGCTCCCATTTGGTTTGCAGCACCCACGCTGGACAGCTCACAACTCCTTGGAACTCCAGCTGCAATGGCGCACATACACATAGTTTAAAACAATAAGAGTACATATTTAAAGAACCCCAAGGACAGTCCCAGATGTTGTTTCTTGGTTGCTGTGAATCCAGTCACATTGACAGTAAGAAATTAATCTCATGCTGTTTACTTAGAGTTTCTGTTGATGTGATCAAATGCCATGACCAAAAGCAAGGTGAGGAGAGAAGGGCCTATTTCACATTGCAGATTACAGTCTATCAGAAAGGGAAGTAAGGACAGGAAATCAAGGCAGGAACCTGGAGGCAGGAACCAAAGCAGAGGCCGTAAAGGAACTGCATCCTGCTTTTCTTCCCCTGGCTTGCTTGGCTGGTTTTCTGATACAACCCAGACCCAACTGCCAAGGACTGGCTCTGCTTACAACAGGCAGAGCCTTCCAAGTCAGTCATTAGCCAAGAAAACACCCATGCGCTCCTATAGGTCAATCTTAGGCAGGCATTTTCTTAGTTAAGATTCTTTCTCCCCAGATGTGCCTAGGTTTGTCAGGATGCTCACTGTAGGCACGTAAGCAGTGGGTCACAGCCAAGCTTGTCCTCCCCAAAGTCCAACTGGCTGCACACTCACGTCTCTTTGCCTTGGCGAGAGTCACACAACCAAATGACAATAGGCTTTCTAATGGCTGTGTGGTAACACTGGGATGCTCTCCCTCACAGGAAGTTCTGTGCAGGAGCGGAGACTGCAAAGATGCCAAGTGTTGTTGTTTTCTAAACACTGCCGTCAAACACAAGGCTGGCTCTTCTTCCAGTGTCTGTGGGCCTGAGATCAAACCAACTGTTAGCTTGGCGTGGCATGGCTTACCGGATCTGTGGTGATTCTTTGTCACAAGAATATGGGGGAAGCCTGCAAAAAGCCAGTCTACCTGATGGTTTGCCATGCGGAAAGCCTGGCTTTGAAAAAGTGTAACAACCCAACTGCAAATTTACTGGGACATTTTGGAGCTCACCAACACATGCTTGGCAGTATCAGAAAGAGTCCTTTTTTCCATCCCCAAGGCTCCTGGCTCCTCCACCCAATGCATGTGAGTTGAAGGAAACCAGCCATAGTCCTGAATTCCCTGTGAGCAGCAAGTGCTGAGTCAGGACTGACAGAACGAATGTGTTTCTCAGAGGCCTAAGGAGACAGCCTGCCATTTCCCACCATCCAGGGCTAGAACCCTGTGTGGGAAAGGGACACCACTTGTCCCGGGCACCAGGAATCAGTGTCAAAGGCAGAGAGTTCCTGCCTTCGTAAGAAGGCCCCTGTCTCCTGGGTGAGAAGAGCTCCCAGTTGCCCTGACGAGCCTGGGGAGGGAAAGAGCAAGCCTCCATCAGCATTCTGGCTCTCGACAGAGGATGTGATCTGCTCCTGGCATAGGCAGGAAATGGGACCTGAATATAATGAGCAAACACCACCCACCCTGAGAGGCAGTGTTGTAGCACACACTCCCTGCCCAGTGCTGACCCCGCCAGCCACAGATCTTGGCACAGATCTTGACCCCTGGGGCAGCACTCCGGGAGGCCAGCCAGGCACCGGGCACAGTAGAGGCACCCACTCAGCGGGTGCACACCCTCCTGAAAGGGTTGCTTCTTCACAGCCTGCACCCTGGCCCTGTGCCTCCCTCCCCTCCAGCCAGGCCTCTCTGGGGACACAATTCGAGCCTACAGAGGGGTTACTTAAGATCTGGGGTCTTCCTGCCAGTTCGTGACAACAGGCTGAAGCCACTATTGGGCCTCATTTGCCAAACCATCGCACAGTCAGCAGTAAATTGCACAAGAGGGAAAAGGAAATCGGAGGTGGAAGGCGAGGGAGCTTGTTTCCAAACTTCTACTTGGCCGACAGTATTGTGGGATCAGCAGAAACTCCTCGGCTTCTTCCGCTGGGCTTTCCAGCCTGGCTTCGCCGCCATTTGGGAACAACCAGCAAAAGGCACCGCATCAACAAGCGGGAGGCCTGCCTCTGCCAAGGTCAGATGGCACGGTGGCCAAGTGGGTGGGGCAGGTGCAGTGGCGTGCACCTGGGGACCTGGCTACTTGGGTGGCCAGAGGACTACCAGTCTGAGGACAGCCTGGTAAATAGAGAGAGACCCTTTTCAAGGCGAGTGAATAAATTAAATTAAAAATGTATATACTACAGACTACGGCATCTCCTGTGTTGTCATGAAGATCAAAGGAATCCATGCACGTTGGATTGTCAACCGACACAGGCTGGAGGGAAGAAGCTCAACTGAGAGAACACCTCCATGCATCAGCCTGTGGGACACATTTTCTTGGTTAATGATTGATGGGAGCACAGCTCACTGCTGCGCCTAGGCAGGAGGTCCTGGTTTCTATCAGAAAGCAAACTGAGCAAGCCGTGGGGAGCAAGCCAGCAAGCGGTGTTCCTCCATGCCCTCTGCTTCCGTCCCTGCCTCCAGGCTCCTGCCCTGGCTTCCCTTGACTACAATCTGTGAGCTAAAAGAAATTCTCTTTCTCCAAGTCGGTTTGGAGAGAGCAACTTTCATCACAGCCACAGAAAGCACTGTCCCGGGACAGTGCCGTGGATTTCTGTCCTTTGCAGGATCTGCAGCTAACCTCTAGTTTCTTAGCTATTCACTTTCACTTTTAAAAAAGCATTATTTTAAATTACATTTGTATATGTGTTGAAGTGTACACACTCTGTCATGTGTGTGGAAATCAGGTGGTAACTTGCAGTACTTGGTTCTCTCCTTCCACCATGTGGATCACAAGCATTGAACTGGGTTGGCAGCAGGCCCCTTTACCAAATCAGCCATCTTACCAGCCCTCATTTTCATTTATAAATTGCAGTGCCTTTGTTTGGAGTTGTATGAATTACAGAAGCAAGCATTAATGACTTACAAAGGAAGCTTTAAATTTTCTTTTATATATATATATATAATTATATAATATAATTTTTATATTATATTATATATAATTTTTTTGATAGGGCTTCTCTGTATCCTTGGCTGTCCCAGAACTTGCTCTGTAGACCAGGATGGCCAGATACTGATGTCGGTCTGCCTGCCTCTGTCTGAGCGCTGGGACTAAAAGCATGCAGTGTCATGCCCAGGTTCAAATAGGGTCTTAATTTGCAGCTCAGGCTAGCCTTGAGCTCACAATCACCTGTCTCAGATCCTCCTGCCTTAGCCTCCCAAACTCTGGGATTGTGAGAGTGCTCTGCCAGGCGGGCACCACACCAGCCTGTCATTTCCTGTTTGTTCGAAGAGCCCATTTACTTACCAAACTCAGCCAAAATAGAACTAGGCTGTTTTTGTTCTCTGTTCTGAAAGGAAAAAGGGAAATGTATATGTGGCTCATTAACTTTCAGTAATGGAGAAATCACACATGAAAAACACCTGGGGCTGGAGATGGCTCAGCAGTGAAGAGCACTGACTGCTCTTCCAGGGGACCCAAGCTCAAGTCCCAGCACCCACACGGCAGCTCACAACTGTCTGTAACATACACGAAGGCAAAACAACAATGCACATGAAAGAAAATTAAATTTTAAAAAAGAGAAAAAATGACACCTGGGCTGGCCTGACATCACAGCCACCCGTGGGTGCTCGTGGCTTCAGGGAAAAATTATTTCCAGACTCTAAATGCTCATCTGCGTTCACTCAGCTGCCTCTGATCCTTCATCAACCTCCCCCAATCCTCTCGGGATTTGCTGAGTCTGACTCCAGGTCCTCCTCCAGGGCCCACAAAGTATAGCCAGGCCAGGATGCTCCAGAGTAAAGTCTGTACAAAGCTGGGAAGATGGCTCAGTCAACAAAGTGCCTGCTTTGCAAGCGCAGGGGCCTGAGTCTGACCCTCAGAACCCACATTTTTAAAAGGCCAGGTAGAGGACTGGACAAACAGCTCAGCAGTTCAGAGCAATGGCTGCTCTTCCAGAGGACCTGGGTTCAGTTCCCGCCTCCACTGCGGGGGCTCACCAGCACCTGGAGCCCCAGCCTCAGGGTATCTGATGCCCTCTTCTGAGATCTGCAGCAGGCACCTGTGTTGCACATATATAGATGCAGACAAAGCTCTTGTATACATAAATAAAAAGGAGGTTAAAACTCCCAATGAGGGCTTGCAGTGCCAACACCAGGAGGGCAGACGGAGGGCAATCCCTGGGGCCCTGGCCAGCCAGGTGGATGACACCCAGGAATGGCCTCCAGTTGGCCCTCTGGCCTCCTCATGCAGGATCGGGAGGGCTGACTCAGAAGTCAGAGGGCAACAGGCACCTCCTTAGCGGATCTGCTGCTCCCCAGCCCTGCCTCTGTTCTTGCCTTCAAGTGTGCGGTGACAAAGGAAGGAGGCAGGGCTCCGCTGGGGACTTGCGCTCTCAAAGGAAGATGGCTTCCTAGATGCTAAACACTGGAAACGTGGCAGAAGGGTGCATGGTGTGGTACAGCACTTGTCGGGACTCTCTGAAAAGGGCAGATCAGGCAGAGCAAGGAGGCTGGACGGTGGCCCTGAGGTGGCTGAGAGCTTGCCCTGAGAAGCCAATGCTCAACCTTGCGACAGGGGAGAAGTCAGAACTCAGGGAGACGTGCTGTCTGACATGAGCTTGGGCTTTATAAATGGTGGGAGAGGCAGAGTTCTCAGTGAGGGATGTGTGTGGTCTGCGTTCTGAGAAGCAGAGCTCTATTTCCCTTTTTGTGGTTTTTATTACACGTTTCTTAAGCATGGCAACATGCTTGTGGAGGCTGGAGAACAGCTTTGGAGAGTCAGTTCTCTCCTTCCATTATGTGGACCCGCGGAATCGAACTCATGTCCTCAGGCTTGGCCACAAGCTCCTCTACTCGATGAGCCATCTTGGCTCTAGGGTTGTTCCTTAATGTTTTCCAACAGTTTACTGACTTGCATTTCCCCTATGCTGGCAAAAGTTAGACATAAGACAGTAGCCAAACCCAATCCTGCTGGTCTCCCCATCCGCATTGGCTAAGGATTTGACACCTCCCTAGTCTGGGAAATCAGGGTGCTTCCTTCTGGCTCAGTGTTGGCAGAAGTCTGTGACCTCAAATCGCTGAAATGCTCATAGAGTTACCCAACCTTCCCCCTGGTGTTCCGTTCCAATTGGATTATTACAGCTCATTTCTCTTCGGAACAGCCCAAACCCCTCCCTAGACTCCCAGCCACAAAGGGGAAATTAACAGTAACATAAAAAGTTAAGAAGGTGAAAGAATGTTATCACTTTTGTCAACAATAAAAAGTGCTGTGATCTTCAAGTGGGGAAGACAAGCGCATCTATTATTTATGGGATACAGATTGTTAAATATTAAATACTCAAGCCCGGGACAGTGAAAGGGTAAAGCCAGGAGTGTGAGCTCGTCAGAATCATAAAGACGCACCTCTCTGTGAGGGTGAAGTGCACCTACATTTATTACCAGTTTTACTGCACTGTAAATTAAGGGGGGAACCTATGAGGTGTCAGGTTCAAGCGCTAAGTGATGGACATTATCATCGGGAAGGCATCTGTCTGTGCTTAGCTCCTGTGATAGCTCCTGTACCCTCACCGGGAACTCTTAACCATTTCGGCGAAGGAAAGTGATAAAGGGGGATGTCCCCTTGCTTGGTTATACCTGAGGGAATGGCGGCCAGGAAAGAAAGAGCTTTCTGAGAGGCTGACAGTTGCTGAGCTTGTCCACAGGCTCATCCTGACAGAGGGAGGTGAAAATGCTCCCTGAAATCACAAATGTCATGGAGTACAGAGCATGTGTTCCCAACTGAGGCAGGAGGACCATGTGGGCCCAGGGATTTAGGAACAGCGCGGCTAAATAAAGAAAGACTTCTGAACAGAAAAAGAAAAGGGGCCAGAGTGGCGGCCGAGCATGACGAGCACTGGCCGAGCATGACGAGCACTGGCTGGCCTTCCAAGTGACCCAGGTTCCATTCCAAGCACACACGTGGCAGCTCGCAACCAGCTGGAACTCCAGTTCCAAAGAATCCGATGCCCTCTTCTGGTTTCCTTGGACGGCAAGCACACAGAGATCCACGCAGGCAAAACACCCACACACAGAAAAGAAAATGAATAAATTTTTAAGACTTTTTTTTTAAGGAAAAGAAAAAAGAGGAGAAAGGGGCCTGGGGAGATGGCTGGGCTTCTGTGCTGTTTGCACACGTGTGAGGAGGAACTCTGGGGAGATGGCTTCTGTGCTGTTTGCACACGTGTGAGGAGGAACTCTGGGGAGATGGCTTCTGTGCTGTTTGCACACACGTGTGAGGAGGGTCTGAGTTCAGTCGGGGAAGTTCCAGGCACAGCTGGTGTGACACACACCTTTAGCCCCAGCACTTGTGAGGCAGAGGCAGGTGATCTCTCTATAAGTTCAAGGCCAGCTTGGTCTACAAAGAGAGTTCCAGAACAGCCAGAGCTACACAGAAGAACCCTGTCTGGGGGTTAAAAGATGCCAGGCACAGTGTGGACTACCTGTATTCCCTGGAGAGGCAGAGACAGGCAGACCCCAGGGCTGCTGGCCAGACAGGCTAGCACTGAGTGAGTTCTGCGGGCTGCAGCTCAACACAGATCCTGTCTCCAAACAACAGGTGACACATCAGCATCAACCTCTGGCTTTGACGTGTGACCTGTACATGTATCTGTACACACGCACACTCACATACACTCACACACACTCACACACATAGACATACCACACACATAAAGAACAAAAATAATCCCAAAGCTTAAATGGATGCCAAACTTTTTTAAATGTTTATGTGATTTTTGTCAGTCTACCTAATTGTTATTTGTGTGTTTGTATGAGACATGGTCTGTAGACCAGGCTGGCCTCAAACTCAGAGATCCAGCTGCTTCTGCTGCCTAAGTGCTAGAATTAAAGGCATGTACCACTATACCTACTACTTCTTAAATTTTTAAAACTTATTTTTATTTTATGTGTGTTGGTGTTGTATCTGGGTGAGGCTGTGAGATCTTGGAGTTACAGACAGTTGTGGGCTGTCATGTGGTTGCTGGGAATTGAGCCCAGATCCTCTGGAAGGGCAGACAGTGCTCTTAACCTCTGAGCCATCTCTCTAGCCCCCCACTTTTTAATTTTTTTAAGTTTATTTTTAAAGTAAATTCAAAATTTTTTCTCTGAATTGCCTAGCCTGGTATTGGACTCCAGCTGGAGGTCAGGCAGACCTCAAGACGGAAGCCAGCCTTCTGCCTCGGCCTCGATTGCTGGGTATAATCACTCCATGAAGCTCTTCTCTAATTTCTTTCTGACTTGACATTTCTTTTAGACAAGCTCTTGTTAGACTAGGTTGGCCTTGAATTCATAGCAATCCTCCTGCCTCAGGCTCCTCTAAGTGCTGGGATTACAGGTATGAGTCAGTCTGCCCAGGTCTACCCTAACTTCTTTCCGATCTGAATTATTTGTTTCAGAGGGGAGAGGAGAGCGGGATGGGGGAGGGAGAGGAGAGCGGGATGGGGGAGGAAGAGGAGAGCGGGATGGGGGAGGGAGAGGAGAGCGGGATGAGGGGGGAGAGGAAAGCGGGATGAGGGGGGAGGAGAGCGGGATGAGGGAGGGGAGAGGAGAGCGGGATGAGGGAGGGGAGAGGAGAGGGAGGAGGGAGGGCTTAAGGCAGGCTCTAGAGTAGCTCAGACTGGCCTCAGAGTCACTACGTCCCAGAGGACCTGGAACTTCCAATCCCCCTGCCTCCACTCCCCAAGTGCTGGAATTATGGGCTTGCATGTCTGGCTGCGGCCTGAATTCTCAACGCAAAGTTAAGAACTGTGAGCTATCATGACTGGCTTCATGACGAAGTAAGATAGATGTTGTGAGACCCGCCAGCACCAGGCAACCCCTCGGGCTGCCCCCGAGACTCAGGGCATGGCTACTCTATCTCTTGATTTACTGCTTATCAGAAAACGATTTATTCCTCTTACACAGAAGATTTGCACATCCAATTTGTTTTTCCTTTTTTAAAAAATGTGTTGAATTAAGCCAAAATATTTCCGATGGAGCACCTGATTGAAATACAAATTACACCCACTGGGGCAGCAGCCTGCTGTTTAATAAGAGCTCAGTGGGGATTGCCCATTAAATTATCTCCCTTAAACAGTTGCTGATAGACTTATCAATATTTGGATTAATTTTAATGTTAAGGAAGTAAATTCTTAGCATTTTCATTTTAGGTAGGAAAGAAAAACTACAACTTAATTGTATAGCAGCCTTAACCTTGACTCTCTCTTTCTCTGATTGAACTCTATACAATGATATTAAATCCAAAAATTAATCTAGCCTGCAGAATGGATAATTAGTCAAAACCAGAGAAAAGTCACAAGAAATTAACAATGAAATCAATTCCTTGATTTTATGTCACACCTTTTTCTCTAGGGCACTTTCAGGCACGCTTTCCATATGAGCTCATTGCCTCTTAAATTCTGTTAAAATTATATTCTGGAAAGATCTGGACTATTCCTATAAGAGTTAGAGAAACTGAAGTAAGATAAGTTCCATAATGATGGGAAAGAAACCCAGAAAAAGAAATGATTTAGAAGGAAGGCTGGGAGAGAGGGCAATGCCACAGCCCAGAGGAATCAAGACGGCTGACTGCCCTGAGGACCCGGAAAGCTGGTGGCTGCAGGAACGCAGGAGAAAGGCTTCCAAAACGAAGCTGGGGGTGTGCAAGCAACCGTCTGGTGTAGAACAGCAAGACAGATAGCTCTGGAAGTGTCCCTGGTAAAGGGGATTTGGTGGAAATGCTAGAGCAAAGAAGAGCTTGGGAAAGACTTGGGTTAGGCGGTCAGTCTTACCACAAAAAAAGGAACACAATAGATACTAGAAGACAAAGGGTACGAGACAAGCCATGACTGAGGCTGGGAATGCAATGTAGTTGATGGAGTGCGTGCCAGACATGCGCAAGGTCCTGGGCTCCATGCTTAGCACTGAGTGAACTGCCATGGCGATACAGACCTGTGATCAAATCGCTTGGTGGACGGAGGCAAGGGAGTCAGGACTTCAAGGCCATCCTTTGCTCTATAGTAAGCTTAAGGCCAGCCTGAGCTACATGAGACCTTGGCTCAAACAAACAAACAAATGAAACAAAACAAAACCCACAAGGCTCAATAGCAACCCCAAAACTATTGTAGCGTGAAGCAGTTGATGGAACAAAACAAAAGCAGTTTTTATTTTAATCAAATCAACTCTTTTATTGTCAGTTACATGCTTCGTAGAAAAGTGTGGAGAATGGCTCAGGGTTGTAAAAAACAAGATTTGTACACGTTGTTCTATTTACAGGCAGTTGTGGGGCACCCCCACTTCAGGTGCAGCAGCTGCACTTGTCTGAAGCCTCTTTGCAGATGCGGCCCTGGGGGCAGCAGGAGCAGCAGCTTTTCTTGCAGGAGGTGCATTTGCACTCTTTGCACTTGCAGGATCCAGCACAGGAACAGGGTCCGTCTGCGGCACAGGAGCAGCTGGGGTCCGTGGCGAGTGGAGGCGGCGGTTGACGACCTAGGAGAGACCAGTGGAGCTGAGTGCTGGGGGCTGAATCACAAAAGCAGTTTTATATTTTGGTGACGGTCATAACAAACCAGGCCTTGTACACTCCTGACTGAGGCTGCCATCCTGATGGGATTCATCAGCTTTGAACTTGTCAGAGCAGCAGAACAGTTGTTGAAGAAGCAAAGAGGATTCTGGTCAGCCCAACTTGACTGGATCAAACTCCAGGAATCTGACATCAGGTGGTTTATAGTAAGCATATTTAAACACAATACAATCTAGAAAAATGCAATACAATGTCCCCCCCCACACACACACACACTTGCACAAAGAAGCATAATTATGTCAAAACTCAACCCAAAGTACAAGTGACCAAGATGATGGGTTGTATGGAATAAGGGCTTAGGATCTGGTGTGGTCTCTGACCAAAACAGCACAGGGCAGCAGGCTGTAGAACATATGTGACCTCTCCCCTAACCTGAGCGCTTAGGATAAAGGTCTACAGAGGGGGAGTCTGCCATAAACATTCTGGAGGATTCAGGTGAGGTCTGGATCTACTGATGCAAAGGTCACCAGGTCATTAACAGCACCCACTCCCAGATCTCTGGGTGGAAAACAGGTATTTGTCTCTTTCATTACCCTCTGTACTTATTAATGCCTGCTTAAATTTATGTTACCCATGTGGGGTACAGTTGCTGCAGAAGGAGTTATACCCCCCGGAGCAAGAGTCACAGATGGCTGGGAGCTGCCTGATGGGGTTGCTAAGAACGGAGTCCAGGTCCTACCGCAAGAGCAGCAAGCGCCACCGAGACATCTCTCCAGTCACGTTGTTGTTTTGGTTCAGTTTGGTTCGGTTCGGTTTGGTTTTTTGAGACAAGGTTTCTCTGTGCAGCCTTGGCTGTCCTGGACTCACTTTGTAGATCAGGCTGGCCTCCTATTCACAGAGATCCACCCGCCTCTGCCTCCCTGAGCACTGGGATTACAGGCGTGCACCACCACACCCAGATTTTTTAACTTTTAATTCCCAAGTAGAAGCACAGTGCCCAAGACTTGTGATGACAGTCTGGTAAGCAAGGTCCCAATCTTCACATCTGGTCAGTGCTGTGATGAGGAAGGAGGAAGGAGATGAAGCACTACCCATTCTTGTCTTCCATAGTGGAAGACCAGTTAAAACCGCTGACACTTGATAGCCAAGACATCGAAATATAATCCTATTTCCTCAGATTAGAAAGTGAGCCAGATGCGTGGCCTATAATTCCAACTACTCCGGAGGCTGAGGCAGAAGAAGCACAAGGTGAAGACCAGCCTAGTAAAGAAAAAAAGATGAAAAAGGAGGAGGAGGTGGAGGAGGCCATGGTAGTGCCAGTACTCTAAGGCGGCACACAGGCCTCTGTGAGTCCGAGGCCAGCCTGAGCCTCACAGGGTACACAGTGAGACTCTGCCCAAACAATAAAAGAATAAAAATAAGAAGGTACAGTTCAGTGCTGTGTGCTTGCCTGGCATGTGTGACTCTGAATCCTAGAATCAAATAATAAGAACAATAATAGTTAGAAGTAACTGATAGAGTAACTCAAAAGAGTAAAAGGCAAACATTTAAGAGCGAAGGTAGCAGCGATGGCTCATGAGTACAGTCTGTGTGGTGTGAGAACAGGGACTCAGATCCCCAATCCCCACTACCAAAAGCCCGGACTGAGGGGAAATGGGGAAAAGACAGGCAGCTCCGGGCAAGCTGGGCAGTCTAGCTGAAATGGAGAACTCTGAGTCTAGTGAGAGACCATGGCTCAGAAAAGGAAGTGAGGAAATGAGCAACTGAGAAAAACACCCCAATTTAACCTCTGGCTTCCACACACAGAAAGACACACAGAAAGACACACAGACACTCTCTCTCTCTCTCTCTCTCTCTCACACACACACACACACACACATATGCACACATGTATACACACATACAGACACAGACACACACACACACTTTTACTGAGTTCAATGAATTCTACCAAACATTTTTTAATGTAGCAACACCCTCTCGTGAGCATTTCCAAACTAAAGCAAAAGGAACTACGTCCCAACTCAATGTAGAAGACCAATATTTATGGTTCCCAAACCAGACAAAGAGTTCAGAAAATTACACACCAATATTCTCCACAAAGTCCTAGCATGCTGAATCAGATCCATACAAAAAGGATTATGGGACCAAGTGGGACTTATCCCAGGAATGCAATGTTGGTTTAACATATGAAAATCAATCCGTGTAATACACCATATTAATTGAATAAAGGATAAAACTATACAATCATCTCAACCACTACAGAAAAGGCATTTGACAAATCCAACAGCCATCAATATGAGCCTTACTCCTCAAACCAGAGGCTGAAGACAGCACCTCAGGCGCTTAAAAAAAAAACCCACATGGAGAGTCACGCTCTGTGATGACAAAGTGGATGCCTCCCTGTAAGCCAGGAGTAACTCAAAGATGTCCACCTGGACATTGTGCCGTGGGTTCTAGCCAGGACAGCCAAGCAGGCAAAAAAGACACCTAGATTTTTGAAACACTTTGCAGCTGGTGTGATCGTTTACGGGTGTGTGTGGTACTGGGAACCAAACTCAGGCCCTCAATCACGCCGGCACCATACTTCTGAGCCACCCTCTCCAGCCCTTTATTTTTAAAGATTTACTTTATTTTTATTGCATGAATGTTTTGAATGCATGCAGTGTCCATGGAGGCCAGAAGAGGGCGTTAGATTCCCTGGAACTGGAATTATAGATGCCTGTGAGCCACGGGGTGCATGCTGGGAATCCAACTCAAGTCTTCTGGAATAGCAGCAGCATTCTAACCTCTTAGCCACTCCTCCATCCCCAGCAGCCCCACCCGCTTTGTTGGGATCTGTTTTTTACTTTTTGGTTTTGTGTGTGTGTGTATGTATGTGTGTGTGTGTGTGTATGTATGTGTGTATGTGTCTGTGTGTATGTACAGATGCCAAGGTGGCCAGAAGAGGCCATTGTATCCCCTAAAACTGGAGTTAGAGCAAGTTGTGAGCGACCTCATGTTGGCTCTAGGAAGTGAACTCAGGTCCTTGGCAAGAGCAGTTTATAATCTTAACTGGGCCATCTCCTCCAGCTCCCTCCCCACACTGCTAGTCATTTTAGGTTCCGTTTGTTCACTTCATTTTTACTACATTTTTAGAGTGTGTGTGTGTTGCACACGACATGCTGCACATGTAAAAGCCAAAGGAGAAACTTGCAGAGTCAGAGTTTTCATGGAACACAGTCCAGGATCTAGGGATAGACTCAGGCCATCAAGCTCGTCCTGGAGTGCCCACGTTGAGTGTGAGCTGCTCTACCACGCTGAGCTGCGGAGAACATCCCAAGGAACACACACATGCTTACACAACCATTAGGAAGGATACAGCCCAACAGGAAGTCAGTGTGTGAAACCCCTGAGGCTGCCCTCTGTGATGTCCCAGCCCAATCCCAGCATCCTGAGTTGTGGCTAATTACCAAGACTCATTCTTAAAGAAGCAAACCAACAACAATGGAACATAATTGTATGTTCCATAATATATTGTTTCACAATGGGGATGTGAAATTAAGAAAGTAACTTTGTTTACAACTGCATCAAAAGCCAAAAACAACAAGATGTCACTGGGCCGGAGAGACAGCTCCACAGTTGAGAACAATTGCTACTCTCCCAAAGGTTGGGAGTTTGAGTCCCAGCGCCCTTGTCAGGGGAATCTCACAACTACCTGCAGGTCTAGCTTCACCTGGCATGCACACATACACACATCAACAACAGCAAAGCCTCGAAGCCTGCATGGTGGCACCTTGAATCCCACCACTCAAGAGGCAGACACTGATCTTCCTGAGCCCTAGAGCAGCATGGCCCCCACAGTGAGTTCTAAGACAGCCAGCGCGGCGCACATACTCGTGGTCTCAAAATTAAGTAAGTAATTGACAAAATTTTAAAATGTTCTTAGCTGAAAGAAATTAAAGAGGATCTAACTAGTGGAGGCCACATTCATAGGTTGGGGAACTTAGCATACACGCTAAAATTCCTTACCCAGGGACATATAAACCACTTCAGTCCTTCCCCTTCCGCTGAAGTGCAACTCCTTCAAAGTTCACTCTGGGGAACCAACAAGTTTATTAGGGTTTCCTTACAAAGCACGGGTGAGGAATCACCGGCAGGAGCATGGGTGACCTTGAAACAGTCACACATGCAAGCGTGCAGGATGACTCCCCTACGCCTGTGTAGAGGCCCCTCCCCTTACCCTTTTCTGCCTTTATCCTCCAGCCTCTCCTGGGGCCCTGCTGCCTTGAGCACCTGGGCAGAATTGCACACATTTGCTTGGGAGGGGCGGCTGACTGCAAGGATGAGAGTCTCAAGGTGCTCCCCAGCTCCTCCTTCCGAGAGGGCAAGCGGCTATGACAGCTGGGGCAAGCTGTCTTGGGTGAGCTGGTCCAGCTGCACCCATGGAGACTCAGAGGACAGCCCTCTACAACAGATGGCAACTCCCCGAACCGGCCCACACGTTCGGCAAAAATCCTGTCAGAGACCTAAACACAAGAGCGTAAGTTTAGAAACTCTAAAGCATTCTGACTTTGGATGGGCAACAGCTTACCAGGCAGTAAAAACATTAGTCACAAACAAAAATAGATAAATTCAACTTAGCCAAAATCCAAAACTGTGGTGTCCTAAAAAAAAACCATGAGGAACACGATGGAAGGACGGTGTCTCAGGGTTTCTGTTGTTCCTCGGAAACATCATGATCACAAAGTAAGTTGAGGTGGGAGGGCTTATTTATCTTACACTTCCACATCACTGTTAACATCAAAGGAAGTCAGGACAGGAACTCAAACAGCGCAGGGGCCTGGAGGCAGGAGCTGATGCAGAGGCCACAGAGGGCTGCTGCTTCCTGGCTTGCTCCCCGTGGCTTGCTCAGCCTGCGTTCTTATAAACCCAGGACCAGGACCACCAGCCCAGGGATGGCACCACCCACAATGGGCTGGGCCCTCCCCCATCAATCACTAATTAAAATGTTCTACAGCTGTGTCTTATGGAGGCATTTTCTCAGCTGATAGCCGCTTCTGTCAGATGACTCTAGCTGTGTCAAGTTGACATAAAACTAACCAGGACAGAAACTTTGTCTCAGAAAACAAAAACAAAGCAAAAACCAACAACAACAAAAAGGTGAGAGACTAACCCTAGGAAGGGAAAGAATGTATGCATCTAATAAAGATGCATTCTCTAAAATATACAAAGAGTTCTTACAACTCAACAATAGACAACCCAAAAATAGATAAAGACATTTTTGTTTTGTTTTGTTTTTTGAGATAGGGTTTCTCTGTGTAGCCCTGGAACTTACTCTGTAGACCAGGCTGGCCTTGAATTCACAAAGATCTGTCTGCCTCTGCCTCTCAGGTTCTGGGTTTAAAAGTGTGTACCACCACTGCTGGCAAGAAAAGACTTTTTGGAAACAGGGTCTTCCTGTGTAGCCACAGCTGGAACTCACTATGTACACCAGGCAGTCTGTCCTGGAAGTCACAGAGAGCCACCTACCTCTGCATTCTGCTTACTGGGATTAAAGATATGCGTCATCATGCCTGGCTAGATAAAAGGCTTTTATAGACACTTCTGAAGATTCATAAATAGCATATAGGTTCATGAAAAGGTGCTGAAAAATCATTAAGAGTTAGAGGATTACAAATCAAAACCATGGTCAGACCCCATTCGCAGATGGCTACGAGGGCCTGAAACTGACAGGGGCTTGGGAAGGCGTGCCAGGGAGGCAGGAGCCCTGGGGAAGAGGGAAGGACAGAAACACTCTGGATCTTTGTGCCCATGGAATCTGGAGGTGGATGTGAACCTTTGAGACTACACTTAAAACCACTCAACTGTACATTTTCACGAGATGAAGTATATGGTATGTAAATTACGTCTCAATAAAGCATCGATAAAAATAAAAAGGAAAGGGTGAATGAGGTGTGTGAGTCAGAGCTTAGTGATGAAGGACTATGATAAAGAGAAAGGGGAGCCAAGAAGAAGGGGTGGGTATTCAAGCTGCACCTTCACCTATTTCAGTGTCAAACGATACTGTCCAAAACTCACCAGTCTCACCAGGGAGGTGGAATCACAGCAGCAGAAGAAACTACAGAAGTAAAGCAAAGAGGCTAAGCACACAGACCAGCTTCCAGTGCCCTTGCCTAGCATGCCTATGCCACACAAACCGTGGTGACCCACAGCTACAATTCCATCACTCGGCAGGTAGAAGCAAGAGACTCAGAGTTCAGAGTCATCCCCTGCTACATAGCAAGTTCAGGGCCAGCCTGGGTTACAAGAGTCTCTCAAAAAAAGCCAAAGGGAAGCTGGAGAGATGGCTCAGCAAATAAGAGCATTTGTTGCTCTTACCAAGGGTCCCGCTTCGGTTCCCAGCACCCACAATGATCTGCTCACAACCAACTGCAATGCCAACTCCAGGGGATCTGGCGCCCTCCTCTGGCCTCCTCAGGCACCTGCACATACACAACACATATACACTCAGGGACACATACCTAAAATTAAAGCATAAGACAGTTAAAAATGCGACACAGCTGCTCTTGGGACTCTTTTCCACAGCCATTGCTGTGTCCTGCCTCAGTCTGAGAGCTTTTGCTTTGTCTTACTGCATTTTGTTTTATCGTATTTGGTTATTGTCTCTTGGAGGCCTGCTCTGTTCTGAAGGGAAACAGAGGAGGAGTGGATCTGAGGGATAAGGGAAGATGGAGGGAGGGGAAACTGTGGTCGGTATGTGAGAGAAAAATCCTCAATTAGAAAAAAAAAATCTAACAGGCCCAAGCACGGCAAGCATGGTGCTGGCGAGTTTTGCCTTTCCCCTTCCTTCTCCGCAGCTAAACCGTTAGATTACATTCCTAAAGCTAGCCCCCAAGGTCCATTCCCTTATTTGACCATTGACTCATTCCTAAGAGCAAACACCAAGGTCCAGCAACCAAAATTCATTATTTGGCTGCTCAAGATAACCTGTCCAATCAGGATTTACCAACACATCCTAAAACAGACTTTTCTAAAAACCTGCTCTTGCAGTCACACCCCATTATTGCCTTGTGTCTGATCTAGAGACAGCCCACAGCCCTTCTGGGAAATAACTCTCCTTTGTGCTGAGAACTTGGTGTCTGGGTGTGTTCTGTGCCAACTCCAATGCCTCCCTTTCACAGGCATAGTAGCAAATTTCTGCAATCCTGGTACCCAGGAGACTGAACACAGCAAAAGAAGGAAAAGAAGCAGCTGAGGACACTCTGCAGAGCTGGCTGGAGTGAAAAGCCTGCGTTCAAAACTCTTTTCTTGGGGTTGGAAGGATGGTTCAAGTGTAAATGTCACTTTTATTTCCTCAGATTGGGGGAAGAGATGAGAGCCATTCACAAGCTTGGGCTCAGCCTGGAGCGTTTCTATCTGACTATCCCTAGGCCGAGGCCTGGAAGCTTCAAGCCTTAGTACAATCTAATCTTCCTCAAGCCTGGACTTTGGAGGCGTCAGCTGACAGCCTCCATCTGCTAACCTAAGCCCAGAATGTTTTCATCCTCTGAGATTTAATGTGGAATAAGCACACCCTTTCTAGTTCTTTCTGAACTCTGGCTGGCTAATTCAAGTCAGCTGTTCTGGCTCAAAACTCTGCTCCAAACCGACTGATTCAAACTAGCTTCCCTTGAATTACTTTGCTTGGAAAAACTGACTCTGAACTTCACAAACTGAACTGCACTCAACTCAATTCTCTCTGTCTCTCTCCTTCTCCATCCCTCCCGCTCTCTCTCTCTCTCCCTCTTCCTGTGTTGCTTGCTCTTCAGTAGCCTCTCCTTCCTGCCTGTTCTTGTAAGAGTTGGGCATATCCTATCCCTGATTCATTCTGTCAGATTTTCCTCTGATTTATCGCTCTGTCTGCCTATCAATTAGACGTCCCTTTCAAACATGCTTTCCTCCTTCTAGAAACTAACCTTACCTTCTTTGTTTGGGGCATACTAGGGACGTGTCTGTATTCCAGGCAGAATACAGACTGCAATCCAAAGCATGTCTGCATTCCAACCAGATCACACAGACCTAGAAGGTCTTTGGATGTGATCCCTTGCCAGAGCAGCCATGTTGTGGATCAAAATTCCTCTGCACTCAGTGGTTAAGAGCACTGACTGCTCTTCCAGAGGACTAGGTTCCATTCTAACCACCTACATGTACTCACAACCATCTTTAACTCCAACTCCAGAGGATCTACTGCCATCTTCTGGCCTCCATAAGCACCAGGCATGCGTGTGGTACACACTCAGACACGTAGACAAAACATCCATACACAAAAAGTATATTTTTTAATCAATTGAATTTTTTTCTTTTCATCCTCCTGCCTCAACCTCCCAAATAATGAGATTTCATTGGCTTTCACCACCACACCTAGCTAAAAACAGTTCTTCCAAGCTGGAGAGATGGCTCAGCAGTTAAAGGCACTGACTGCTCTTCCAGAAGACCCGGGTTCAAATCTCAGCACCCACATGACAGGTCACAACCATCTGTAACTCCAAGATCTGACACCCTCACATAGACATACACACAGGCAAATGTTGATGCATGTAAAATAAAGGTAAATAAATTTAAAAAAAGATTAAAAAACTTCTTCCAGAACAGACACACACACACATATGTACCCAAGATCTTTGAGGACAGAAGTACACCTTACTCCAGATCTTTTGGGGTGAGAGTCACCTCTGATTGGGGCCACGCCTTCTGCGGCAGCCTATATAAAGCACAAGGAAGAAGGAAGCACTCTCTTTTTTGCCTGCTTGTCCTCACTCTCACTCTTCACTGTCGATAGAGCGTGCCTTGCGCAGGACGCCAGAGGGTACTGACCAGCAGCTGAGACACTAGCCTTCTAGACTGAACAACGACTGGGTTCTTAAACCTTCCGTTAGTAAGTAGCCATTGTTAGACTAGCTGAACAGATATTTGGAGAGAGGGAGATTTTTTCTATAAGTTCTGTTCCTCTATGCCTGACATATATACATGAGTGAGTGAGTGAGTGTGTGTGTGTGTCTGTTTGTAGCAGATCTGAGCCCAAAGGATGTGGGTTTCTTTTCTCTCCTGATGGTCGAAGCTGCCCATCAGGGAAAGCTGCCGGCTAAGCCACTCCCAGCTGTGCAGCGGCAAAGGTGTGACCTTGTTTGACTTGCTGTTTCATTCATTCAGTCAGTCAGTCATTTATTTTGTTAATGGCTTTTGTTTATTCTTTGACAATTTCACATGTGCATATGTATGTATTGCATATATGAATGTGTGTAGATGTACACACACACACACACACACATATATATATACATGTGTGTGTATGTATGTTGCACTTCTTTGGGTTGAACTCAGAGCATTATGTGTGCTGGGCAAGCGCCCTCACCACTGAGCTAAGTGCCCTTCTCTTCTACTTAGTTTTATTTGTTACTATGTGTGTGTTACACTAATCTAAAGTTTATTTTAAAAACCTTAAAAAGGAAAGCAAGCATTTTCCCCCCGAAGATCCATGTGATTGTGGTCAAGACAGGGAAGCTGTGAAGGGAGCCGTGGGGACGGTCCTGGGTGGGAAAACCAAGCTCTGGACGGAGCCTCTTCCCGGAACAGTGCACAGACCCTGCCTCCGCATCCCGCGGCTCCTGCCCCTCACCTCTCCTGCTGTGTCAGATGCCCCTGATAGGGCTTGAGCAATGGTAATGACTGATGCACATTTTTTTTTACCCCCAACCAGCTGAGAGATCAAAGTGACACTTTGTCAAAAACGGAATGGTGTAAGGCGTTAACTGTAAAATTAATTAAATGTCATGCACTCAAAAAGAAGGCAGATCGGAGCAAGAGCACAGCTACGGCTCGACAGTCCGCACTCAACTTCCACATACTCTTTAGTACTGCCCCCTACGGTGCCAAGAAACCAGGCTGGCATCCCTCATACCTCTCCTTGGCTTCTATTGCTGTAATCCCAAACCACTCCTCTCCCGGGTCGAATGCATGGCTCAGCTAACACACAGACCAGACAGCTATTTGATCCAGGATTCAAAAAAATTTTTGAAAGGAAAAAAAAACAGCGTGTAAGGTAATTTTGTTGCAGATCTTCCCTCCGAGTCATGAACATAATAGATTTGACTTTTTACTCTGGCACCCCCTAAGAAGCATAAAAGAAAGGTTACACTGGCAGGCAGCTAGAAAAGAGTTTAATTAATCCCAAAGTGTGCACTTCGTTTGGAAAGTGCATTACAGAAGAACCCTGTGTCTACTGAACTAGATCCTTCAGGCTATTACGCCTCGTGCTGGAGAGAGTTTTCTGAGGGAGCCAGTCCCTTGCGTCTGGAAGGCACTGCCATTAAACTAAGATCTATGCAGGGACCAGGACTGGAGCTGCTGAAGGTGCAGGAACTCTCCCCGCGCGGCAGGGATTGATGTGTCTATGTTTGTAGACGATCTGAGCCCAAAGGCTGCGGGTTTTCTTGCTCTTCTGATGCTCAACGCTGCCCATGTGGCTGGCTTTCTCTAGGGCACCCCCATCTACGCAGCAGCAAAGTACGACCATTTTTGGCTTGTTGATTCATTTATTCATTCAATCAATCAATCTGATGTTTTCTTACTATCTTTTGTTTATTCTTTGACAATTTCATGTATGTATACAATGTATAATTTTTTGGATTTTAGTTTTATTTTGTGTGTGTATCATGTGTCTGTGTCTATGCACATGAGTTCAGGTGTCCATGGAGGCCAGAAGAGGGCATCCAATCCCCTGGATCTGGCGTTACAAGGCAGATATGGGCTCTAGGAAACAAATTCTGTTCCTCTGCAAGAGCAGAGCACACTCTTAACCAGCAAGCCACCCCCTTCCCCAGGCAAAGACAATGTATCTAGATCATACCCATACTACTTTTCCTCTAACACCTCTCCCAGACTCTCAATATATTCCCTCCCATATTCCTGTCTTCTCTAGCCTCTTTCTTTTTTAAGTTTATGTGTATGTGTATCAGCTTGCAACTAAGAGTGCCGTATGTATCCAGCACTCATGAAGGTCAGGAGAGGGTGTTGGATCCCTTGGAACTGGAGCCAACATGTGAGTGTGTGAAATCGAACCCAGATCCTCTGCAAGAGGAGCAAATACTCTTGACTCCTGAGCCCCCTAACCATCGTCTACCCCCTTTTAGCTCAGTGTGCTCAGTTCGTGCTGTCTACCAGAATGTTGGTTGATCTTGTGGCTTACAAAGGTCTTCTGCAGGTAGCCACAGCCGCAGTGAGTCCCTGAGTTCCACAGCCAGGCCTGTGGAGAAGGTCGTACTTCACAGTGCTTTTCCCCATCCTACAGTTCTTGTATCTTTCTAGCATCTCTTCTCTGAGTCTTGTGGGGTTGGCACCAATGTCCCATTTAGGGCTGTGCATGCATTCTCACACTCTGACCAGTTATGAGTCTCTGTATTAACTGTCCCCAGCACATAGAAGTCTCTCCAAGTGAGAGTGAGAGCAGTACTAATCTATAGGTAGATGCATAAATATTTTGACAACAGTTTGACAACAACAGTACTAGGCTTACCCTTACGGCCTACGGCCCCCTGAGGCATGAACATTTGACCAGGTTTGCAGTGTCAGGCATGAAATCTCTCCTGTAATCAAGGACCAGTTTGGAAGAGGGGGAAGAAAGGTTTTAAGAGCCAGAGGACCAGAAAGTCTGCTGTGAGGTTGTGTCTTCTAGCTATGACAGGGAAGGGACACCCATGAACTCTCAGCAATTTGGCTGCTTAAACAAGACTTGAATAATGACAACACTGGTTGCTATGCCAACATGGATGAGGGAAATCTCACAGGGCCCCACCAGAGCTGCCAATCAAAGACTGCTGAGAGGGAGAATCCGTCCTCCCTAGAGATAAGTCCCTAAATGGTCACCTGATAACAAATGGTCAGCCTTAAAAATATACATATAACCAACACTAACCAGACTCAGCAGGTTAATTATAAGTTTATTTGCATATATCTGTGTGACAACAATAATTAAAGAATGAGAATGTAAATTTGAAACAGGGAGACATAAGAGGGGTTGGGCTATGGAGAAGGAGCAGAGAAACAATGTAATTATATTTTTAAAGGTTATAAATAAAAAATCAAGATAAGGTAAAAATTCTAAGTAAAGAAATGTGGGCATCACTTTTAAATCTTGACTGTGCAGCAGACTTGAAACCCATCAGAGAGGGGCTGGTGGTCCTTGTCATCGTTGGTGCTGTTCTCACAGCATCCCTGCCTGGAAGGGAAGAGGAAGGAAGGAAGGAAGGAAGGAAGGAAGGAAGGAAGGAAGGAAGGAAGGAAAGAAAGAAAAAAGGAAGGGAAGAAAGGAAGGAAGGAAAGGGAGGAAGGAAGGGGAGAAAGAAAAATAGAAGAAAAGGAAGACAAGAGAAAAGAAAGGAAGGAAGGAAGGAGGGAAGGAAGGAAGGAGACCCAGAGACACAACTGGGAATAAGAGGTGTGAGTGCTCAGCTCTCAACGGGATGGCTTTGCCATCACTATCACCACCACCCACCAAGGCTCGGGAAACATCTCAGAAGAGGAAGCAGGAAGAACGCAAGAGCAGAAGGGTGGGGTGGAGCCTGTGAAGCTCTGCCTTCTGGACCTGACAAGACATTCATGAACTCACAGCAACTGTGCATACACAAGAGCATGTCCATCAAGCTTCCATGGACAGGAGGGGTGATCTCCACACTCCATCCATTATTGATGTGCTCGGCAGTCTATAGCCCTATAGCCCTATAGCATTCTCCTCTGGGGGGTGGCCACCGGCTGGTTCTCCATGCTCCAGTCGTGTTCCCACACTGACATACATGCAGGCAGCACTGAGAGGACTTAGTGGATTGTCAAAGAAGGAGCAGGAAGGGAAGTCATCAAGTTTGGAGGGGGTGTGCTGGTTGGTTATGGAGGAAATTGTGGGGAGGTTACCATATTCGTTGTGCCCATGTGTGAAATTCTCAACAGATTTTCAGACTTATAATTAAAAATAGAAAAAAAAAAAAAAAGAAAGTGGCATGGTGGCTGCTAGAGAGGGGTTGGGGGATGCAGAGGGTTCGGTGGGGACACTTTGACAGATGATGAGTTCCCAAGTCAGGCAGTGGTGGTGGGTGCCTACCAAACCGAACACACTCGGGGCCACTGAGCCACTGGGAAATGGCCGAAATAGTAAGCCTTCTGATACACACATTTTACCATGATTTAAAGGAATTAATAATTAAGGGGCAAAGCACAGACTGTTCTATTAAAAAAGGACAAGGTGTTCTGCCTTGCTGTAGGTGTTAGCCTGTCTCTGATTTCAGAACAGCTTGAAGCCCAGGGCCAAGGTGGCTCCATGGGCCTTGGATGGCGAGCCCGGACTCTTCTGAGGTCTGGGAGGAAATGTCTCCTGCTCCTGAGTAATGACTGTGGTTTTCTGGCAAACACTAAGGAGGAAGGAACTAAAAATACTTATTGGCCACTCTGCCAAAACTCCACAGTGCCCAGAACGTACTAGGCCGACATGTTGAACCACTCTCCAAGGGAGAAGGATCTGCCTAAACACCAAGGTCAAAGTCGCGTCATGCATCCCCCGCTGCCTCTCTGGGCTGGTGCTGTACAGGAGACAGGGTGTCCGGTACTGTGTCCAGATGGCTCACTGTCCACCCAGCCCAGAGGCAGCATCCGAACATCCAGAGGAACTGGCCAAGTCCCGAACCTGCAGCCCTAGAGACACCATCCCAAGCCCAGCCTCAGGAAGGAGAATAGGGGAGAAGGCAGCTCGGACATCAGAGGAACCATGGGAGGTCCTGTCAGGACAGAAGCGCTGACACAGCAGGTGTGTCTGGGCCTGACCCGTTTAACAAGTGAGCCAATGCATCTGGCCCATGGAATCACACTGTGACGAAGGAACAAAACCTTACCAGACAGACGTCGAGGAGAAGCGGGGGTGGGGAGAGGGGACCCAGACGTGGTGAGCTCCTGGCTCAAGGAACACAGGGCGTCTCCCGAAACATGTCTCCACCTTGTGGGTTGGCCTGGAGCAGATGCCACACAGCTTTGTGCCTGCTAGTGTAGAAGAATGTGAGTCTCCACTGATTCCACCCAGCACCCCATGTGGTTTGGGGCCGTAAAGGCAAAAGTGTGTCGTTTCAGGAAGGGTACATGCTGACCTAAATGGGTACTTAATTTCCCCACTTACAAAGTGAGACTAACGAGGCTGTGTGGTGGTGCACACCTTCAAGCCCAACAGTCTAGAGGAAGAGGTAGGTGCATCTCTGTGCGTTCAAGGCCAGCCTGGTCTACACAGCCAGCTCCTGGCCAGCCAGTGCTATATAGTGAGACTCTGTCTTAAAAAAATGAATAAAAGGCATAAAGGTTAAATAGATAAATAAATAAATTATTGCTGATGCACAACAAGGACAGTTGTCCTGAGGATTCCAACCATCATCCATTTACCTTTAAGCTAAGGGTTAAGTCCACTTAATTAAAAAAAAAAAAAGATTTTAACTAACACACACACACACACATATATATAATATATATATATATATTATATATATATATATATATATATGTAGAGAGAGAGAGAGAGGTTTGTGCAGGCTGGCCTCAAACTCACCATGTAGCCATGGATGATAGTACCCTTCTGACCTTCCTGCCTTGATCCAGAATTACAATACGCACCACCAAAGCAGACTAAGACTCACTTTCTTTCTTTCTTATGTTTTTTTTTATGTGTATGAGTATTTTGTCTGCACATATAACTGAGCACCTCATGCATGCCTGGTGCCCTCAGAGTCCAGAAAAGTGTCAGACACCCTGGGACCAGAGTTGTAGATAACTGTGAGCTACCCACACCAGTGCTGGGGTTTGAACCCAGGTCCTCTGGAAGAGTAGCCAGTGCTCTTAACAGCTGAGCCTTCTCTCCTGCCTCTACGGTCCATTTTAAACTGGCAAACTCACTTTCCAAAGTAACACAGGTGGAAAGGCAGAGGAGTGAAGTGGCATAGCCAGACCCCAACAGGCTCGGGGTGACTCCTGGGAGCAGGCGGGGCTCAACGCACGCCTGAGCGACTGTCAGCTGTTCAGTCCTGAGAATAAGCTCTTCCCTGCTCCAGATTACAGAGCCTGGATCTGGGCCAGGACATAATGTATTATAACTATAGAGTAAGTTATTCAAATTATGATCATTTCAGGAACCATTTTTTATGAGAAAATAAATTTTAAATAATAGCATTTTAAACTTTTTATGGCTACATTTGTCATGTGACCTGGGACAAGGTATATTTTTGCACTAAAATGGGACGCATTAATTATCTCTAAAGCAGCACTCACTGAGCATCAACCTTTGCAGGATGGAAGGACAGAAGCAGACAGCCATTTTTCCACTTGTGACACCTGAGCCTATAGCTGGTGGGCTGTAGGTCCCAGAAATAGGTCCCAGAAAAGCCACTGAAGGATCTAAAACATGCATGCATGTGTGCATTTGTATGTGTATGTGTGCATGGGGATGCGTGAGTGTATGTGTGTCTATGCATGCAGGTATGTGTGTGCAGTTGTGTGTGTGTGCACATCCATGTGTGTGTGCATGTATGTGTGCATTTGTGTATGTGTACGTGTGTGTGAGAAAAAGTATATGTGTGTATGTTTGCTTAGCTTGTTAGCCATTAATTAAACACTTAAACCTTAGCTTTAATCAAATACTTCCTACATCTTAGAAACAGAAGAAAAAAGAAAAGAAACAAAAACAAAAATTCTTCTATTACTCAATAATGAATTCTCTACCTCTCTGGACATTTCTCTGAAGGTCCAAGCTAAGTGCCCATGAAGACAGCTATTGGGATCAAACCATACAGAGCAGAACAACGTGAAGTGCAGCTTTCTTAGCAGAAAACCCACAACACACACAGGGCTGGAGAGATGGCTCAGCAGGTAGGAGCACTTGCTGCTCCTCCAGAGGCCCAGGGTCCGTTCCCAGCACACTGGGTGGTTCACAGACTCCAGGCCCAGGGGATCCAGGGGCTCTCTGGCCCCTGAAGGCACCTGCACTCTCACAGACAGACACGCATATACAAAAGCTAAAATTACAATTAAACAATTTATTTAGCTGGGTGTGGTGGTACATAGCGTTTTCTTGGTGCATAGTCCCCATTTCTTTATGGTCCAGGGCATGAATGGGTCTGTCTACACCATTTGCTGGGCCTGGTATAAGATGAAAATATAATTTTTAAAAAAATTATTAGAATTTGCTAGTGACAGCTTTGCACAGGAAGAGGTGGGGCAATCTGCCTCTGAAAACATAAAGGTGCTGGTCAGAGGGGAGGTGGGTACTGTGTAGGTCATGGGCTTCAAATTCTGGTAGTCCAGCTGGGGACAGGCCAGCTTCACAGGCAGGTGGCCTGGATAGTGTAGACACTGCTGAGCACACACGTTCTTCCCTGGTGCTTGCTGACTGTGGATGCAGTGTGACAGTCCCCACGCGCCCTTGTGGCCATCCCTTCCTGTCATCGTGGACTCTGCCTCTAGCTGGGAGCCACAACAGAGGCTTTCTTCCTTAAACTGGACCACAGCAACGGTATAAGCAATAACACACTCTCTCTTAAAAGCAATGGCACTCCCTCTCCTGCAGTGCCCAAGAGGAGCTAGCCTCCCCGGGAACATGCTAGAGAAGGAAACAGAAGTGACTCTCACGGGCTTCTGCAACCACAGCCAACTAGGATCAAGATTCAGAACCACAATGATAGCTCAGTGTTGGACTGAAGACCCTAGTGAGGGAAACAGGGACTGTTTCAGTCTTGAACTTGATGGCTGACTCTTTGACCCTCCCCCATGCAGACTGGCTAGATCCCAGGGGAGGACATTGCAGCCAGCCCTGAGGGGACAGGATGAGCTGGGGTTGGATGGAAGGGGAGGATGTCCTCCCCTGTTGGTGGACTTGGAGGGGGCGGGGAGGAGATGAGGGAGGGGGCTACGCTTGGGATGCAAAGTACCTAACCTGTGATTGATAACAAAAAAAATAAATTAATAAAATTTAAAAAAAGAAAATAAAAAAAAGATTAAAGAAAAAGATTCAGAACCACCTATCTTGTGTCACACAATGGAGAGTGCAACAAGGATACTGTATGCAGAGGAGGAAGGAAAACAAGTCAGAGTTTCAGGAAGTCCCTGAAACTGAGCAGACTCACTGGGTCCATCCCTAGCAGAGTAAGTGATAAAAGCTGAGAGTCCCTCTCAGAGGGAAGGAAGCTGAGCTGCAAAGAAGACTCTCAGACCAAACCAGCTGCATGAGAGAGGTTTAGATCAACTGAAGCACCTAAAAAGAAAACTCTCCAACCTGCTGGTCTGTCTGAAGGCTGTGCAGTGTGCTTCGGGTCCCCAGCTTTGTAAGCTTCCCCCGTACAGGGGTAGGCTTTGATGATGCAGCAGTCTTGGAGTAATTTCTGCTCCTGTAAGTAACCCCAATAAAACTCGCTGGTTCACCAAATTGGACCTTGGTGGTATCTGTTCTTTGGTCAGTCATGGGTTCCCTGTCTGTGGTGAGCAGATGGTATGTTGT
Organism: Pachyuromys duprasi; assembly: GCA_028658305.1. NCBI lineage: Eukaryota > Metazoa > Chordata > Mammalia > Rodentia > Muridae > Pachyuromys > Pachyuromys duprasi. The sequence continues at coordinate 120,926,230 of CM053763.1, forward strand.
ATCTCCTCAGGAAAAGTTTTGTCACACAAGTGTTCACCCCATGCCCTGCCTCACAGGAACTTCTAGTGAGCCATTTGTGACATATAACATTACCTATTCATTATACAGGATTGACCCACAAAACTCTACCTCCAGAGATGGCCCATCCATGGGCTGTGTGTTGCCCCATGGGGCTGCAAAATGGACAGTTAATGTTGGGATTTGACATTTAAACATTACGTGGAAGGAAGACTCCAGATCCGTGAAGGGTCTTGTACAACTCAAGTAATGTGGAAGAAGAAATGTGGACTTGAAGACTGCATGGCATTGTATGGACACAGTGTGGCACACCATAGCCCTCTTGAGTCATAACCACCATGCTTGTCCTTGGGTGATCTTAGCTGGGTTTGCCTGCGCAGAGGTGAAAACGTGGACTCTAGTGGAAGTTCTGGTTTAGCAATTCAGTTATGTTATGTAAATATATTTTTGTTTTAATCCCAAGTGTGGGATATGGGACTGCCTCAGTCTGTCTACAGCCGATAATTCCCTCGTGCAGGGCATGGTCTTTGGCAGCTGCAGATAGTGGGATTCTGAGGACTCTGAGAGGGTATAAATATGAGAGCCCAGAGAGGGGCTTGGGGGAGCCAGACAGAGGAGGAAGAAGGCTGCTTGTTCATCTTGTGCATTTGCCATTTGCTGTTGCTGGACACTACATACCCTGACGACTAAGACTGATATTTTCCCAAAGAAAATACATACGAGCCTAAGCAGCCAGAAGTAAGTCTAAAGAGGTCTACGTCCCCTGTGCCTTTCTAACCTTCTTTTTTCCTACATAGGGTTGTAGGGTTGGAAGGGAGGTAGAGGCTTCAGGAACCCCAAATAAAGTAGACTTTAAAAACAAGCGCCAAGGACTGACTTCTTCTCCAGGCTTTATGTGGGGATCCTGACTTTGGGTAAGTACTTGACTGTGGGCATGTGTAGGATGTGCTCATATACCTGGTGTGTGCATGTGTGTGTGCACACACACATGCTGATATACCCAGCTTTTTACATGGGAATCAGGGACTTGAACTCAGATCTTCGGTCTTGTGCAGCAAGCACTCTATCGACCTTGGCTCCTTCCCTACTCCATGCTATCGACCTCTGAGTTCTGTCAGCCTAACCTGAGATGAACCTGAATGTTCCAGCCAAGATGAAGTCACCTTAGTCCTGAGCCACAAACACACCCATTTCTGTTGCAAATTACAACATCAAACAGCTCTCTCCAGCAAATCAGACTTGCTTGCCAATCTCATGCTACTTTGGGACTGAGCCTCATAACACCAGATCTAGTTGCATCAAAACTGATGTTGGGGGCTAGACAGATGGCTCAGAGGTTAAGAGCACTGGCTGTTCTTCCAGAGGTCCTGAGTTCATTTCCCAGCAACCACATGGTGGCTCACAACCATCGGTAATGTGATCTCTTCTGGCATGCAGGCACACATTCAGGCAGAATAATAATAACTTTTAAGTAATAATTTTTTAAAAACTGATGTTGAGAAAATGTGTTGAAGGACAGATAAGTGAGAATCGAGGAGAGACAGCCAGAAACAAGGAGGTGGGAGCTGCTAGCTCCTGAGGCTCTTGGGCCTGGATCCTTTTACTGTTGTTGCTTTGTCTTTTGTTTAGTTGGTTGATTTTTTTGGTTTTTTGTTTTGGTGGGAGCATGGTTTTGGTTTGTGTTTTATGACTTTTTTTCTTTTTCTTTCCTTCTGTTTTTTTTTTAATTTATTTTATTGAGACAAGGTTGCTCCATGAAGCCCCAGGTGTCCTGAAACTCACTGAGATCCACCTGCCTCTGCCTCCTGAGCGCTGGGATTGGAGAGGCGAGCTGCTACACTCAGCGCTGCTCCAGCTTTTTCTTAGGGTGTAGGTCCCTCCCCACCCCTATTCCCAGTTCCTTGAGTGTTTCTTCTTCTTCTCCTCCTCCTTCTTCTTCCAACCACAAGAGCCTTGTCTTAAGCAAGGCATCTTGAACTTAATTGCTCTCTTCGGCTGAGTAAGAGAAGGAAAAAAGAAAACAGCCACTCATTCATCCAGCACCTACGGAGAGCGCTCTGTGAGTCCTGAGCCACTCTGTGAGGCTTTGGGGCAGCAGCAGTTGTAGCCAGGGAGGCACGCCCTTCTGCCCTTCTGATGCTCAGGGTGGAAGAGGAAGTGATTGACAGGATCCCCAGCCACAGACACCTCACAAGCAAGTGTCTCCAAACTTGAACTGAGGTGCAAATTTACGCTTGGGGTGAAAATGAGATGCAAATGTTTGATAATAAACAAGCATATGGTAAATGTATTTCCGTTCCCCTCCCCACCGCTTCCCCTGGATCTATAATCCTTCTACCACCATTAAAAAAGAATTTAAAACAAACAAACAGGTCTATCCTGAGAGCTTTGCACAGATTAGTTCTCGCAGTGAGTAAAGCCCACGGAAGCGCAGCTCCTGCTTGCAGAAAACTTGGGATAACGAGGGCGATATCCATGGAAACTGCTCAGAAGCAGGACGGCCATGGCAGATTCTCGATGGACCGGTCATCAGACCAGAAGACCCTGACCTGCGGAGGTGTCCGAGAGCCCCAGGAGAGGTGCACGCTTAAATCTGCCCACCTCTGCAAGCTCGCCATCCTGTAAACAGCCTGGGGTCTGAAGCAAAAGGGCATAGCCCGAAGGCGGGCAGGGGCACCGGGGTGAGCAAACACTGGCGGGTTTCCTGGAGAAAGCCGAGCCCCGCCTTCGCGGCTCCTCACCCCCTGATCCCTCAGTGGCTCCCAGACCCAGGGTTGCACAGGAAATTCGCTCCAAACTTTGAGAAAAGTCTGGAGAGCTGTAAAGTGCTTGCCACAGAAGCTCCCGAGGTCCTGAACTGGAGCCCCAGAAGCTTTGTAAAGCAGTAGGGGCGTGGTCATGTAAACTATAGGGCGTGGTCATGCAAAACGTAGGGGCGTGGTCGTGTGAAAAAGTAGGGGCGTGGTGCTCCACTCGAGCAACACCTAGGGAAGCAGAGACAGGCGGAGTTGGAGAACCCCAGGCCAAGTGAGACTCCGTCAAAAACATGATGGATGGCACCTGAAAAATGAACCTCAAGGTGACCTCTGGCCTACACACACACACACACACACACACACTCACACACCTTTGGAGAAAGGCTCTAACTTAATTCTCAGAGACTTTGTAGAGACGATGACCCACACAAGCCCAGCAAAGCCCAACCTGTTGGCACTTCTCCTCTCGAAGTTTCTAACATGACCAGGAAGGACATCTGCATTCCCAGGCAGGAAAGGACAAGACCTGCTGGCAGCCGCCCCCCTTTCTTTGCTATCTCTAGGCAGAACATAATTACAGACTTTCTCTTCCTTGCCTCATTGGGACCTTGGTGGTAGCTGCTGAAAGAAATAGGACTGTATAAATCACAAACCAAATCTAATTACAATAGAGAAAGGCAAGCCTGCAAAGATGGCCCTAAGGTCAGCCGAAGGGAACGGGAATTGATTTCTCTGTGAGGTCGCGGGCAAGCCGACTCTGGCCAGATGTGACCCGGCAAGTGGCCACATCTGCTGAAAAGCATCCACACTGTCATCCCTCCGTCCTCAGAAACAGATGGGTAAGGCAGGGAGCGGGGCTGCTGGCAGGCAGAAGGCGGTGGCCACTGCTACTCCTCGGCCCCATCTTCTGGGCCAGTGACTTTGATAATTGAGTTTATCCTTAGCAGTGAGCACGAGTCTAGGAAACCTAGAGAAGAGCGTGATGAGCTTTGTTTGCTTAAGTGTTTCTTGAGCAAGGGCCATTAGCTTCCTGCGGCCTGCTTTTGGACACTTTGTCACTGCTCCAGCCAGGATGGAACTCCAGTGTGGTTCTCCAGCCTCAGTGCCACCATTTTGAAACAAGCAGCAAAAAAAGTGAGCCGTGATGGCTTATGCTTGTAATCCTAGAAGCTGTGAGGTAGACGCAGAGGGATCACAAGCCCCAGGCCAGCCTGGGCTACGCAATGCAAGTTCTAGGCCAACTTGAGCGCCTAGCAAAACCCTATTAGAGATGGGAGGAGACGGGGAGGGGACAGAGGAGCAAGGGTGCAGCTCAGTCCGCAGAATGCTTGACCAGCACTCACACAGCCTTAGATTTGATCCTTGGAACCATATAAACTGGGCAGGGTGGCCCATACGTGTAATCCCAGAACACTGGAGACTCACATGTTCAAGGTCATGCTCACTTCAGCAGCACATATACCAAAATTGGAATGATAGAGAGAAGACTAGCATGGCCCCTGAGCAAAGGTGACACACAAATTCATGAAGCAGTCCATATTAAAAAAAAAAAAGTTTACGGCTCTCCCTGGCTACATAGCAAATTAGAGGACTATCTAGGCTACATCAGAGCGTGTAGAAAGAAATAGAGGAGCAGAGGGAAGAGGAACAGAGGGGAAGTGTAAAAGCAGGAAGAAGTCAGGCAGCCCTGCAGGCTGTGTGGTTAGGAGATACTGAGCCCTTGCTCTCGCCCCCCTCCCCATTCCTCCAGTGGACCTGCCTCGGGGAACACAGTTTTAAAACTACTGCAGAACCCAGGAGAAAGCTCTTGTCTCATGATTTGCGGAAAGTCACGGAAGCTTCTAGGAGGGCTTGGATTTGGGGGGGCGGGGTGCTCAGCTAGGGAGGGCTGGGAAGGAGACAAAGTAAAAACCATCCAAGAAGAGAGCACAGTAGGGTGGATGTGGGGAGTCTCTGTGGGGTGAGGCACCTGGAGCAGCTCCTGGGAGGATGGAGGATGAGAGGAAGGTGGTGGGGGGGGGCTTAGATTCTTCCCCAAACCTGCTTGATTTAGGGTTCTTAAGCTCTTCTACCTCCCTCCCACCCTCTGACCAGAGGTAGGGAGAAAGAAGGTTATTAGGACAAGGGGGTTGTGGACCTTTTTAGAAGTCGTTCTTTGGGATGAGTCCATGTCCAGATACCAGTAGTCCAGTCCAAAGGCCAACACCAAGCAGCAACAAAAGCAAGCGAAAGCTGCAAGACTCAGCTGGATTGCCCTGAGAAGCCCTCTGGCCCATTGCGAAGTCAAGTGTCGAAGCACGAAGATCAGCACAGTGATCTCACTGTCTGTCACCTCTTCTCAGAGTCCACCCACCAATGTTCTCAGCTGGCCAAAGTCACAACCCTCACACGAGACAGCTCACAGCAAAACATCACAAGCCCTCTCACAAAACAGCTTCTGGCAGAACATCACACAGTTCAACTGAGTCTTCAAAGACACCGGAAACTTCCATTTGAGTGGTGGGCTGGGAACGGTGGGATGGGGAGAGGACACAGGTGCTCTGAATGCCAAGCTAAGACTTTGTCTCTGGGTTCTGGCCTTCAGCTGGGTTGGTTTGCTATCCCCCCACTGTATAGTACCTTACACAACCCACATCTGCTCTCACAGTCCCTGCCTTCTCTCTCCTACAGCCTTTCCTTGGCAAGGCGCACTCATGCACAGGCACAACTCTGTGTGTGTGTGAGAGAGAGAGAGAGAGACAGAGACTGGCATTCTGAGACAGGTTCTTGCTATGTTACAGCCTGGAACTTGTAATCTTCCTGCCTCAGCCAGCTGAAGATGGCAGGACATTCCACCTTTACAATCATATGACAGGAATACACTTTCCAGTAGAAACTACTTCAGGACTGGAGGGACAGCTTCCTGCATGAGGACACACTGCTGCTCTTTTGGAGGACCTGGGTTCACCTTCCAGCACACACATTGTGGCTCACAACCGTCTGAAACTGCAGCTCCAGGGGGTCCAATCCTCCGGCCTCTGAGGATTGGAGGTTAGGTTAGGGTATGCATATGGTACACAGACATACATGCTGGCAAAAGCACTCATACACAAGAATTAAAATAAATCTCTTTTTCAAAAGAAAAAAGAAAACTACTTCAGGGCACCATGGCAGAAGCCTGTAATTCTAGCATCAGGAAGTTTAGAGGTAACACAATAAGATGTTCAAGGTCATCCTTGAACTTGGATGTATTGAAGTGTAAAGTTATAACCAGCTTGGGTACAGTGAAGATTCTAGGCCAGCCTTGGCTATGTGGCACATTGTCTCAAAAAGTAAATACTTACACACAAACAGAGAGAGAGAGACTGGACCTTTTTCCAGGGTAGGAGTGTGCCGGGTGATGTCGGCTTAGCAGGGGCCTGTAACCCAGACAGCCATCTTGAACTCACTCTCAGCTCACTGTACTTCTTAGAGCAGCTTTGGTGGGATGTAGCCTGTCTGAGCTGCTTTTCCTGGTGCCATAATAAAATACCACAACAAAAGCAAACTTAGAGAGACAGGGTTTATTTAGCTCATCTGCTGAGCCATCGTTGGGTAAGGACCCTGGCTCACCCACAAATCCGAAAGCCAAGCCTTCCCTCAACCCTGCTTCCGGCCTCCAAGTCTCCAGCAACCCTCCTGAGAGTGCCTGCCTGAAGGCTCAGCTTCTTACTTGGGCACAATCCTTGCTCCTAGCTCACCGTCTTGACCCCACATCCAAAACCCATAAAACCCCTTGCTTTAGCCCAGGCACGCAACAGCATTGACCTCCATCCCTGAGATTGATGAGCCTGCCCAGAGCTGTCTCTCAATAAACCTGCCTTTATTGTCTTGATTTGGCTTGAACTGGC
>CM053763.1:120941855-121176018 GCA_028658305.1 Pachyuromys duprasi
CTCTGGAAGAGCAAGCAGTGCTCTTAACCTCTGAGCCATCTCTCCAGCTCCCAATTGTGGCTCTTTTCACTCTGAAAAAAATATTCTAGTTGGGGTGATAATATGGTCATCCCACCTTATGCTCACTTCCTCAGAAATAAGAATTCCCAGGTGGCATCCCTTCCTCTCTCTCTCTCTCTCTCTCTCTCTCTCTCTCTCTCTCTCTCTCTCTCTGTGTGTGTGTGTGTGTGTGTGTGTGTAGGTGTCTGTCTCTGTCTCTGCCTCTCTCTCTCTTTAGATTTTAGAGACAAGGTTTCTCTGTCCTGCCTTGGCTGTCCTGGACTCACTTTGCAGACCAGGCTGGACTCAAACTCAGAGATCTGCCTGCCTCTGCCTCCTGAGTGCTGGGATTACAAGCATGCACCTCCATGCCCAGCTCTTGCTCTCTCTTTTAATCTGTATGTGTGTGTATGTGTGTGTACACACACTCCTATGTATGAATGCAGGTGCATACCAACCACATGTATACCTGCCACAGCTAGCTGGCCCAGGCACTTCAGGGGACTCGTTTGTCACATCTCCTCATAGATGCACTGGGATTAAAGACACTTGTACTGCTTCCTCAGCTTTCATGTGAATTCTGGAGATTCACACTCAGATCCTTATATGTGGCCATTAGGCGTATTTATCCCTGAACCACCAATGGGCACAGACCTCTGACAAGGATGGGGGTCAGGGACTGGAGTATGGTGGTCTGAACAGAAATGGCCCCACAGGCTCATATGCTTGATGCTTAGTCATCTGGGAGTGGCACTACAGGAGAGGGATTAGGAGGTGTGGCCTTGCTGGAGGAGGTCTATCCCTGGGGTGGGCTTATAAACTCAAGCTAGCCCCAGCGCCTCTCTCTTCCTGCTGCCTGTGGGTCCAGATGTCCACCTCTCGCCGCTCTCCAGCGCTGTCTGCCTGCGTGCCACCACGCTTCCTGCCAGGATGACAGTGAACGAACCTCTGGAATTGTGAGCCAGCCTGTTAAATGCTTCCTTTTGTCAGAGTTTCTGCGGTCATGGCATCTCTTCACCACCACAAAACGCTAAGACAGTGACCCATTTCTACCTGAGCTCCTTTGCCTCAACTCCATTCCTAGAACTGTCCCCCATGGACCCATGTATTTGAACACTCTGCTCCCAGGTGGTGGAGCTGTTGGAGAGGTTTAGGAGGTGCGGCCTTGTGAAAGGGAGAGTGTTGATGGGGGCAGGGTTTGAAAGCCGAAAGCCTTGCCTACTTCGAGCTCACTCTCTGCTCTACGTCTTTGTTCCAGACACGGTGCCTCTGGCCTGCCATCAAGGACCCTTATCCCTCTGACACTATAAGGCGATTAGCTGTTTCATCCTTATACTGCCTTGGTCAGAAACAGAAAGGTAACTATGACAAGGACTGACTGGAGTCTGCCTCTGTTGTGACCAGAAGCATGAGCAGGAGATGGCTGACAGGCAGCAGATGATGTCCCTGCAGGGCCGTGAGTGTGCCCAGCCACCTGGGGCTCACTTTTCCTCTTCTGGTGCACGAAGCAAATGACACATCTAGATTGGTAAAGGCTCTGGCTGGAATAGTGGCTGCTGGCATTCCTATCTCACCTGCCCTATGGGGACCATCTGCTTGTTTACAGCACAGCTCCCCTCACCTGTTGACATTTCCACACACATACCAAAGCTAAGAGAAAGCCTGAAGAATGAGGGAGAGGAGGATCTGGGGGTGGGTTCCACAATTCATTAGCCATATGGTTGGAGGCATATGGCTGGAGACCAGGGAGTTAGAGATACCCATTCCAAAGTCTCCTGGGATGTGCTCACAAAGAATAGGACTCAGCAACAGGCAAAAACAATGGCCCTTGGTTTAATTCTGAAGTTTACGTATACATCAGCACCATTCTGCCCCAGCCTTCTGTAGCCATGGAAACCAGTTATGATGCTACAAAGATAGGATGCTCGCCAGAGCGAAGAAGGAATAGTAGCATTGGAAACTAGCTTCCAAATTAGCTGTGGGTAACAGGAAAGGCATGGGAACCCCAGGAGCTCACCAGGGAATCCCGGGGCTCTGTTAGGCAAAACTGGGACCAAGCGGAGTTCATGCCTTGGTTTTCTTCTATTGCTCGGATAAACAACATGACCAAAAGTGACCTGGGAAGGAAAGTGTTTATTTGGCTCACACATCCATATCAGTCAGTCATTAAGACAAGGCGTGGCAGAAACTCAAGCAGGAGCTTGGAGTAAAGACCTGAGGCAGAGGCCATGAAGAAAGGCTGCAGACTGGCTTCTCCTCACAGCTTGCTCGGCCTGCTTTCTTATAGCACCCAGGACCACTAGTCTAGGAGTGACACCACCCACAGTGGCTTGTACCCTCTCAGTCAATCAGGACATCAAGCCAGGCTGTGGTGGCCCACACTTTTAATCCCAGCACTCGGGAGGCAGAGGCAAGCAAATCTCAAGTTTGAGGCCAGCCGGGTCTACAAAAAGAGTTCTGGGACAGCCAGGGCTACACAGAGAAACCTTGTCTCAAAGCCAAAGAGGGAAACAACAAAAACAAAAAAACCCAGAAATTAAGAAAATGCCCCACAGGGTTACTTACTAGAGGAATTTTCTCAGTTGAAGCCCTCTTTCTAGATGATCCTAGCTGTGTCCAGTTGAAACAAAACAAAAAGTACAGTTCACTCATCCTAGGATTGAGGAGGGCTGGAGACATGGCTCAGACAATAAGAGCTGCTGCTCTTCCAGAGGTCCTGAGTTCAATTCCCAGCAACCACATGGTGGCTCACAACCATCTATACTGGGATCTGATGTCCCCTTCTGTCATGCAGGCATACATGCAGATAGAGCACTCATATATAAAATAAAATATTTTAAATTTTTTTCTTTAAAAAAAACCAAAAGAATACATTCTCTGATCACAGGAAAAGGACTCTCTGCATTGAGGGGTGGGCTGGTGGGGCAAAGGTCACGCTTGGGGTGAGGTGCTAAATCTGGGTATCAAGCAGGGCCATGATCCTTCAGAAGGTTCTAGAAGACAGCCCTTGCCTCTTCCTGGTTCTGGTGACTGCAAGTATGTGGGCTTCAGGCCAGACTGCTCCTACCTCTGCCTCTGTCTATGACAGTCTTTACCCCTAAGTCTTTTTCTTACAAGAATCCTTTTCATTAGACTCAAGGTCACCCCTAAATCCAGGGTAATTTAATCATGAGTTACTTAATGACATCTGCAAAAACTTTCCCCAAATTAGAATCACACTCCCAGGTCCTGGCGGTCAGGGCTGAGATGTCTTCAGAGTTCCACCAGCCAACCCATTGCAGCTACTTCCAGGAGACTGTATCTGGCAGCTTTGGTAGTTTGCAACCTAAGGCATGCATTGCTGCCCCTCTGGGCCTGCAGGCTTTACCTGGTTTCAGAGGAATGGCAAAACCAGTTCCTACCATTCTACGAGCCAAATATGGCAAGGAAGCCTAAGCATTGCCATGGTGATTCCAAACACTAAAACTCTGACCTCTTGTTTTGTTTGCCTATTTACCTGGACCTCAGAACCTCGTGGACCATGAGTGGAATGGTTCTGGAGGTGTGGCTGGCTCAGGGCGAGGACTCCTTTGGCCTCCTTGAGGAAATGTATCTGTGAATTCTTGGCTCCAACCCCCACCCCAAAATGACCCTTGCTGTTGGCTTAGCAACCAGCTTACACTTCCAACATAATCAGGCAGGCTTGGAGTGGGGAGGATGGAAGAATCAGCGACAGGCAGAATTGCTGTCACGCTCACCAGCCTCCATCACTCCAGTTCAGAAGAGAGTTTGAAAGTGCCATAGTCCACTGAGAAGGGAGAGGCTGTTTGGGAGGTTTGCCATGATGGATATGGCCCTGCCAGGCTCCAGTCTTGTTCTAAGGGCTGGCAGAAGGATCAGGCAGCAGGAGAGAGCCTGTTTCTCCAGGAAGCTGAGTAATCTTGGAGAAGCCCCTACTTTGGCAGCCCTTCCTGGGGCTCTGCTGCGGGAAGCAGGTAATTGTGGAGCCTGGGGCAGGTTCATCAGCTCATCAGCCTGGACAGGATTTTGGCTATGGGTTCTGAGGGTAATTTCCTTCTCTGTGAAATAAAGACCTGGGTGACAAGCTTCCTGTTAGTACATCCATCATCGCCTTCAGGACTCAGCTTTGTGCCTCCAGGAGCATGCTGGGGCCTTGTGTAGCACGCTGTGCCCTGAGCACATGGTGGCTTTACAGTTGTGGCCCTAAGCCCCTGAGAACCTACCAGCTAGGAGAATGTGGAAGAACGCCCTTCGCAGCTTGACTGTCACAGCAGAGAAGACACTCTCTGTCAGACACTCTAACCTGCATGGTATAAAAGGAACTGTGTTTGCCTTAAGCAACTTTTGTAGCTTATCACCTCTGGCTGCTAACCTAGGCCTAGTCCTGGGAGCTTCCAGCCTCCATGCAATCTAGCCTAGGCCTAGAACATTTTCAGCCTCTGAGGCTTAATTCTTAATAAGCTCACCCTTTTTTGTTCTTAATGAGCTCTGGGCTGGCTGGTTCAGCTCATCTGTTCTGGCTCAAACTCCTCTTCTAGTTATTCAATCTGGCTTTTTCTCTCAGCCTCTGAATTGCTTTGATTGGCCTCAAACTATCTCCAACAATCTGCTCTAATCTCCTGGCCCTTTCTCATTCTCTGGCTCACTTGGTCTTCACCTGAGTTCTCTCTCTGTTACTGTCTCAGTAAACTGCCTACCCTCTTTCCACATTGCCCCTTAAGTAGCATCTGATTCATTACTGTTTGCCACTCATTAGACATCAGTTTTTTTTAATAATATAATTTTTTATTTATTTTTATATCAATCAGAGGTTAGGTACTTTGTATCCCCGGCGTAGCCCCCTCCCTCTTTCCCTCCCACTCTCCCTGTCCCTCCCTCATCTCTTCCCCACCCACTCCAAGTCCACCTACAGGGGAGGATCTCCTCCCCTTCCATCCGACCCCAGTTCATCTTGTTTCCTCAGGGCTGGCTACAATGTCCTCCCCTGGGATCTAGCCAGGCTATTACTCCCTGGCGTGTATGGGGGAGAGTCAAAGAGCCAGCCATCGAGTTCATGACTGAAACATTCCCTGTTCCCCTTACTAGGGTCTTCAGTTAGACACCGAGCTACCATAGCCCACTTCTGAGCTTGGGTTCTAGGATAGACATCACTTTTTAAAAGATTTATTTCTTTATTATGTATACAGCATTCCACCTGCATGTATGCCTGTAACCCAGGACACCGGATCTCACTGTGGTTGTGATCCACCGTGAAGTTGCTGGGAATTGAACACAGGACCTTTGGAAGAATGGCCAGTGTTCTTAACCTGTGAGACATCACTTTCAAACATAGATGTTACCTTCTACAAACTATCTTTACCTTCATTGTTTGGGATTAAAGGCATGTACCATCTTGCCTTTACCTGAAACTTGCTCTATATGAGGCTGGCCTTGAACTCAGATCTGCTAGCCTCTGTCTCCTGGGATTAAAGATGTGCTTATATTCCAGCCAGATTACACAGACTGAGAAGGTCTTTGGATGTGATCTCTCGCCAGAACAGCCATGTTTGGAATTAAAATCCCTCTTCAACAGGGCCTACAATACCGTTCTGAGTCAATAATACTTATAGTACCCCAGGCCCTATAAGACCCCGATAGGTTTAATAGTAGAAACCAGGACAAGGAAAGCAAAACCAAGGCAGACAGTTAACTTCCTGTTAGATCTATAGAAAGCGCGCATGCATGTGCGTTCATGCCTGTGTGTGTGTGTTGAGGCCAGATGTCAGTGTCTTCCTTTTTCACTCTCCACCTTATTTTTTTGAGACAGTGTTTCTCATTGAATCTGGAGCTTGCTAATACAGCTGACCAGCAAACGCCAGGGATCTTCCTGCCTCTGGTTCCCTAACGTTGAGATCAAAGGCACAAGCTGTGGCGCCCAGCTCTTTACGTGGACACTGGGGCTCTGAACATCCTCATGCTTGCACTTTACCAGCTGAGCTCCCTCACCATCCCCACAGCCTGCAAATGGCCTCTCTCAGACACAGAACTGAGAGTGTGCCATTTCCTGTGAGTCTTTCCCCCCTCCACACTAAATCTCCACGTGTAGTTTTTGCCCAGTTCTGCTCTTCTGGCCCCACAAGTCTGCCCTCTGCTGGTGAAGGGACACTTCTGCAGGTCCCCAACGAGGAAGTAGGGTTTGGGGCCCAGTGATCAACTGTGCCCCAAACTGTCCTATCTCCTAACTCAAGAGATGTCACCTGAGAGTAGAACTGTTGAGGGACGACAGAACTTTCCCTGCCTTGGGGAGTCATAGATGGCATCTTTCCAGTCACATGCCCCAGTTGATTATAAAAGAAAGCCAGCATTATCAAATGCACCTAAAACTCCTCTGCAACATCATCAGATAAATTAAGCTAAAAGAGAGTAAACAAGTATCTGGAAAGGCAGTGTAAAGAGAGAGCAGCACAAGTCTGGGGCCCTGCTCCTCTCATCTCCTGCCGGTGGACCTAACTTCTCCAAGCCCAGCTTGCCTACAGGTAAAATGAGGCCATTCATAATTACATCAGAATTGTTGAAAAGATTAAATGAGATCGTTAATCAAGTAGCAAAATGCCTGGCACATAGCAAATGTTCTTTATATGGCATGCCAAGCTTTTTCTTTTGGAGTTGGGGCTCTAGGTCAGTGGTAGAGTGTCTGCTATAGCATGTACAAGGTTCTGGGTTCAGTCCTAGCACCATGCAACACGCGCGCGCACACACACACACACACACACACACACACATTTTCTGTTTCCTTTTGTTTTAGAAGCTACTAAATGTTGGTAGAAGATACAGCAGGCAATGCTGGTTGGGCAGATGGGTACAGAAGTTCCTGGGGTCTGCGGACAGCTTCATTAATCCCAGCCTAGCAGCGCTTGCTTAACTGGGTGGGCGGGTGAGGGGTGATCTGATTTTCAACTTGATGGGATGTAGGGTCTCCACAGAAAGAAATCTCTGGACATATCTGTGCGAGATTACTTAGACTAAGTTAACTGAGGGGGGAGAGTCATCTTAAACATGGGAATTCCCATTCCATAGACTCCAGCCCTGGACAGAATGAAAAGAAGAAAGAGGAGGCAGAGAGGTGGCTGACTGTTGCAGAGTGCTTAGGGCTCCTTCAGAGGACCAGTGTTCGGGTTCTCACACCCATAGTGGGTAACCTACAGCCACCAGTTGCAAACCTTTTCTTCCTTCTTTTCTTTCTTTCTTTTCTTTTCTTTCTTCTTTTTTATTTTTTTATTTTTCTAAGACAGGGTTTCTCTGTGTAGCCTTAGCTGTCCTGGACTGACTTTGTAGACCAGGATGACCCTGAACTCACAGAGATCTGCCTCTGTCTCCCCAAGTTCTTAAAGTGAGAGAACAAGCTGAATACCAGCATTCACCGTTCTCTGCCTCCTGGCTGTAGATGCAAAGAGACGACTTCTCACACACTTCTGTTACAACGCCTTTCTGCCTGGATTTCCCACACCGGCAAACTGCAGCTGGCATAACCCTCCATTAGGTTTCCTCTGTCAGGGAGCAGGCGTCCTGGGAACAATGGGACAGCCGGCACAGGATGGTGTCACTGGAGTGCGGAAGCCAGGGATGCTGAGAATCTCCAAGGCAGAAGGCTTGTGCAGGACTCCTGGGCAGCAGAGCTGGGGCTGAAACCCCACTCCTCCTTGGGAAACAAAGCCCCATTGGCAATGGGACCAAAGCCACTCCCCTAAAGGAACCCAAGCTGGAAGCTCCAGGCTCAGGTGCACACTGAACAACTGGCGACACTCCTGAATTCTAGAACATCCTACTACTGACTCTCTAGCAGCAAAGCTCCCAGAGGCAAGAGGTCAGAAAATCTCCCATCTCTCTCTCTGTTTCTCTCTGTGTGTCTCTCTGTGTCTGTATCTCTCTCCCTCCATCTGCCTGTCTGTCTGTCTGTCTGTCAGTGTGCTACATACAAAGGCATGTGCAGTTCTCCATGCATGAAGCTGTAGAATCAGAAGTCAATGTCAGGATTTTCCCCTACCCTTCCCCACTTTGTTTTTCGAGACCTTAAGTCTAGAGCTCGCTGACTTGGCTAGGCTGGCTTGCAGAGGCCCAGGGATCTAGCTGTCTCTGCTTAGTCTCAGCACTGTGGTAGAAGCACACACCACCACACCTGACATTTACTTGGATGCCAGAAACCCAAACTCAGGTCCTCATGCTTAAGTGGCAAACTCCACGCACTGAGCATCTCCCTAGGCCTGTATTCATCTTTTGATTTGTTTATTTATGTGTTTGGGTGCTTTGCCTGCATGTATGTCTGTGCATCTCTTGAATGCCTGGTACCCGAGGGGCCAGAAGGTTAGGGAGGCGCAACTGCCAGAAGGCAGTTGCGAGCTGCCAGTTGAGGGGAGGGTGCTTGGAATTGAACCCAGGTCCTCCGGAAGAGCAGCCAGCCGTGCCCTTAACCTCTGAGCCATCTCCCCAGCCCCTTTAGTCCTTATAGTTAATTGTAATAAAGTATATAAGACCAAATTTGCTATCTTAACACCTTTCATTTGTTTTGTTTTGAGGCAGGTTCTCACTTTGTAGCCCAGGCTGGCCTCACACACACAGTCCTCCTGCCTGGGATTATGGGTATGTCATCGAAAGCGTTGGTAAGCATGCACTTCAGCAGCTATGGCCATGTCATGTGTGACCAGCAGCCGGGACACCTCATCTTGCATACCCAGACTCTAGATCCATTGAACAGCTTTCTCCAGACTCCCTCCTTTCAAGGACCCCCAATACTTTTGTAAAATAAGATGTGTAAAGTCAAGATACAAACTTATCAGCCAATATAAAAGTTGGAAGTTTCTCTTTCAAGCCAAAGGTTAAAAGGAAATGTCTTCAAACCTGACCTAACTGTGTGAATAACACAGGTTCCGTCCGACCATTAACAAAGCGGCCTTGACCATCTCTTGTTGGGATTCCTGCTGGGTAGGGAAGGGAGGTGGACAGTGGTGTGGTCCAGATGTCTGTCATCACCCTACTCCGATGCTAAGATCCTAGCGCAGGGTGAAGAAATTGGGAGCTGAGGCTTTTGTCCCTACAGAAAAGCACCAGAGAGGCTCCTCGCCCTTTCCCGAGTGAGGGACATAGACGACAACCAGCAATGAAGGAGGAAGAGGATTCCAGCAGACCGGTAATTAGCCACATCCCCAGCACTCTGGATTCCTACACCCTTCAGGCCAACCTGGACTACTTGGGGAATTACAGGCCAGCCTGGGCTAGAAGTGAACCCATGTCTTAAAATAACAAAACAGGGTCTGGGGAGTTAAGAGCTCTTTTTGCTCTTCCCAAGGACCCCAGTTTGGTTCCTAGCTCCCACAAGGCAGCTAACAATTGCCTAGAACTTCAATTCCAGAGGATCTATCGGCCTCTGCTGGTCTCCATAGCCACTGCACATATGTAATGCACAGACATACATGCATGCAAAACACCATAACATGTAAAATACAAATAAACAACTACTTAAAAACAAAATAAGGGCCAGGTGGTGGTGGCACATGCCTTTAATTCTAGCACTTGGAAGGCAGCGGCAGGTAGATATCTGTGAGTTTAAAACCAGCCTGGTCTACAGAGTTTTAGAGCAGCCAGAGCTGTTATAAAGAGAAACTCTTGTCTCGAAATAACCAAAACAAAAACCAAACCCCCCCACACATAAACAAAAAAACAGAACAACAATATAAAAAAATAATGGGGGCTGGAGAGATGGCTCAGAGGTTAAGAGCACTGTCTGCTCTTCCAGAGGTCCTGAGTTCAATTCCCAGCAACCACATGG
The DNA here is from genome assembly GCA_028658305.1 of Pachyuromys duprasi. NCBI lineage: Eukaryota > Metazoa > Chordata > Mammalia > Rodentia > Muridae > Pachyuromys > Pachyuromys duprasi. The sequence continues at coordinate 120,951,697 of CM053763.1, forward strand.
TGGCTCACAACCATCTATAATGAGATCTGGTGCCCTCTTCTGGTGTGCAGGTGAACATGAAGATAAAGCACCCATGCACATAAAAGTAAACAAATATTTAAATAATAATAATGTTTTTCCGTAGTATAGGCTCCTTAATAACCAGAGGCTCAACAGAAGTGAGTTTAAGTATCAGAGCCTTAAGGTTATTTTGTGAATTTTTTTTTTAATACTGAGTATCTCTGTATATCTGTGTTGGCCAGGCTGGCCTGGAACTCACAGAGACCTACCTGCTTCTGCTTCCCAAGTGCTGGAATTAAAGGTGTGCACCACCATACCCAGCTTGTTTAAAAATTTGTAAAAATAATATCAAAGGAAAACTATGTGCACTTTATTTCATGTTAAATATATGTCAATAAAACAGTAAAAGAAAAAAAGGAACATAAGCAAATTTGTGAGAGACTTAACTTGCAGGAGGAGGCAGCAAAAGAGAGAATTAATGGATCTTAAGGGCTAATGTGCTTAATTGAGGTTCCAAAAGTCAAAAGACAACCACGTTCAGATATCCATCCCAGGAGCCCAAGGACATGGAACTGCATCACCAACACCATGGAGAACAGAATAAGAGCCACAGTAAAGGTGTCTGCCCTTCAGTATTCTTTACTGATAAAAAAAAGATTTTTCAGATGAACAAAATGTGAGAGAGTCCTCCAAGAACAACCTGCACCCAGAGAATTCCACAGGGGGTTCTGAGGCTGAGTCAGTCACCCCAGAAGTTCAACACGGGGTCCAGAGCAAAGAAGCTCAGCATTCAGAGGAGAAGCGGAAAAGAAAAATTCTCTCACTGGAACCAGTGGTAAAAGTCTGTCTGTTTTCTGTTGCTGTAGTGAAATTCCTAGGAGCAGATAGTGTACGAGGAAATGGGGTTCAGTACCTTACAGTGTGGGAGGTTGACCATCTGAAGGGCACAGTGCTGGCCTTGGTGAGGGTCTTCGACAAGTGTCAGTCATGGTAGGTGGTGTCACAGCAGAAACTCTGATGAGAGACAGATCGTGATATGAAGCCTAAGAGTGTCCCACAAGCCTTCCTTCTGGGAGCAGCACTGCCCAGTGAGTGACCAGTCCATCCCCGACCCCAGTCACCTCACCAGGGACCAAGCTTCTCACACACACACACACGCCCTTGAGGAACAAACAACAGGCAAACCACAGAAGCAGCCTGTGCTGACCATGCACATCGCCCCTCCCCCGACACAGGTCCATAGCCTCCCGCTGCACAGTGACAGGGGTGTTTCCACTCTTGGTCCTTCTACTTCGTGTCCAACCTGTGACCCACAAGCCCCAAGCATCCTGATGGCTCTCAGTGTGACCCAACATAATTCCAAATGTCCACACATCACAATGTCAAGAGGTTGAATACCCTTGCTCCAATTTAAAACAGTAGGTGGGGGAAGGGATAGAATTCACAGTCACGTCTTAAAGCCCATCAATGGCTCAATGGCTCCCCATTGCAGTCAGAAAAAATTTCAGTTCCTAACCATCCCATTTAAGCCCCACCCATGACTTACCCCAGCTCAGCTAACTTCCCCTATTTCCCCCCCCCCCCGGACTTGTTCTGACTGCATCAGCTGTGTGTGCCCTCTCACCTGACTACAAAGCACACCAAACTTCTGCCTCTCTCAGCCTCTGCTGAAGAACAGGCAGGATCTTCCTCCAGGTCTTGAAAAGTTGGCATTTCAAATTTTTCCCTTCGGTCAGGTTTCCCTGACCAAGGTAGGGTATCTTGTCTACCAAGTTGTCTTTGCCATAGAAGCCTGACTGACACAAATTACCTTGCATGTTAACTGGCTTGTTTATTGACTGAATGTATATATGTATGTACATATAGACACACACACGTGCACACACACACACAAGCTCAGAAATGTTTTTCCTCTGTGGTGTGCTGAGACTCTGAACTCCATTCCTAATTCAAACTTAACGTTCAGAGGGGCAGAACGTGGAAGAACTCAGGGGGTTAAAAAGAAGTGCATGTAAAAGGGTTGTCACGTAACACTGGGACCAACAGAAGTCAGACAACATGAACTTCATGCTTGCCAAGACTCTCCAGCTACTGACAGCCTGGGAGGACTGAGAGGGGGATGACAGAATGGTGGGGGCAGCTGTGGAGGGTAGGTCCAAAGGTGAAGGTGTGGATCACTGCCTGATCACACTGGAAAAGGACCCACCTGGATCTTCCCAAGGGTGCTAACCGGCTGGGATATGTCAGTGGGGCTGGTGTGATGGCCCTAGGGGTGAAGGCACCTGCCCCAGGCCTGAGGACCTGAACTTAGTCCCAGGGAGCCATGTGGTGGGAGGAGATTTCCAGAGCACACCCACCGGGTAGCATTGTGAAATGCTGAGTCCCCAGGGCAGAGGCTCTGAACTAGAGTTGGGGGAGAGGGGTTCATGCAAAATAGTCAGTCTGGAAGCATGTAGTGTACCCCTGTCTGGATTCCATGTCTCCACAGCCACTGAGGCTGCCACTGGCTAGGCTCTCCACCAGCGTGGCTGTGTGGCTGGCAGAGACAGGCGTGACACTTCCTCTGGGTGACCCTGCTGCAATTATCACCAAGGCTAAAGATGTCAGTGACAAGTCACTGGATGTTCAGAGAACAGATAACATCAAGCAATTTTAATTCTTTAGTGCCTGCAAATTCCCTCCTCTGGTGTAGCTGAGGCTTTTCCCTTTTCTGTGGGTTAACGGGGTTGTCAGCACTCAAGAGGGATGGGGGAATGGGCTGTGAATGGCAAGCGAGCACTAGATCCCAGCCCAGACTAGATTACAGAAGAACAAACAGAGTACAGGTGGCCCTCCTCCTGAGTTAGAGACAGAGGATAGGGATCGGTCCAGCTGCAGAAAGGGCACGCCGGCTCTTCAGCTGTCCTTTCAGGACTGTAATGAAAGTGGGGAAGGACAAGACAGCCTCTAGTTGGGGCTTGCAAATGAAATTGCAGGATAGCTGTGTGTTAGTTGGCTTTCTGTGACTGTGACAAACACCTGAGACCACACGCTTGTAGAGAGGAAAGGTTATTTTGGCTCACAAGTTCTGGAAGTTTCCATTCATGACTAATTGGCCTGACATTTTGGGCCAATTGGGTCATTGTCACATCCAATGACAGAAGCATGTAGCAGAGAAAGCCCACTGACTCACAGAAGTGAAGAGGCAATTGGGGTTCCTGTCTTAGTTAGGGTGATTATTACTATGATGAAACACCATGGCCAAAAGCAAACTGGGGAGGGAAGGGTTTATTTGGCTTCCACTTCCACATCACTGTTCATCACTAAAGGAAGTCAGGACAGGAACTCAAGCAGGGCAGGAACCTGGAGGCAGGAGCCGATGCAGAGGCCATGGAGGGCTGCTGCTTACTAGCTTGCTCCTCATGGCTTGCTCAGCCTGCTTTCTTGTAGAACCCAGGACCACCAGCCAAGGATGGCAGCACCCACAATGGGTTGGGCCCTCCCCCATCAATCCTAATTCAGAAAATGCCCCACAAATTGCCTATAGCTGGATCTTATGGAGGTATGTTCTCAATTGAGGTTTCTCCTTTCAGATGACTCTAGTTTGTGTCAAGTTGACATAAGACTAGTCAGCAGAGTCCCATAATCCCTCTTGGGGGCACACCAACAAAGAACGATGTCTGCCACACGGCTCTGCCTGACAGTTCCCACTGGCTCCCAGTTACACCACAGTAGGAAACAAGCCTGTAACACATGCACGTGTGGGGACATTTTTAATCCAAACTGAAGTGCCCTGCTGAATTTGAATTTCAGATATATAATTACTTATATATGCTCCATGTGATATCAATACCATGATGGTTAATATGGATCGTAACTTGACAGGAACTACATGTGTGTCCATCAGAGGACAGCTTATAGGAGTCTGTTCCCTCTTTCTCCTCCTTGTGCATTCTGGGATCACAAACTCAGATCATCAGACTTGGCAACAAGCTCCTTCACTCACTGAGCTGTATTGCTGGCCTGTAGTGTTTCTTGACTGCAGAAACAATGCAACCAGCTGCCTCCTCCAGCTCCGACTGCCATGCCTCCCTCACCAGGATGGACTGGACCCTTGAACAGTGAGCCAAATCAACCCTTCCTCCCTGAAGTTGCTTTCCTTGGGTACACTGTCTCAGTGAGTAAAATGGTAAACACAAGTATACTTAGACTAAATAATTACTGTTTCCTGAAATTAAATTTTAACTAGGCATCCTCTATTTAACCTGGCAAACCTATTTCCAGAACAAACTACAAGGGAGGATACCAAAGATGGATAAAGTCATCTAACAAAAGAAACTTCCTGAGTGGCTAAGCGAGAGCCAAAGCTTTCCAGGGTCGTTATGAATATGTGACTCAGGAGATGACTGTCCTTAGACTTACCAGGCACGGTGGTCACAATGGAATTCCAGCATGTGTAAGGTTAAGGTGGGAGGATCAAGAGTTCAAGGCCATCCTCTGCTACATAACAAGTTCAAGTCCAGCCCAGACTCTATGAGGCCTTGTCTCAAAAAACTAGAAAACAAAAATAAAAGCATATAAAAATGCAAGCATCCAACAACAGTCTCGTATGTGTGTTCTATGTGTGCACTCATAATAGCTTTTGTGTGTGCATAAATAGACACTTGTACCCATAGTTACAGAAACAATTGTCTGGAGAGACGGCTCAGTGGGTCAGAGCAGCGGCTGCTCTCACAGAGGGTCCAGGATGGACCCAGCACCCACGTGATCGGCTCCCTCAGCAACTCCCATTCTAGGGCATCTGTCACCTTCTTCTGACATCCTCAGGCATCAGACATGCAGCTGGTGCATGTACATGCATGTTTGAAAAGAAACCTCATACACATAAAGTAAATCTTTAAAAATGCATCACGAGTGTATTTATACTTACAAAAAAAGCATTACGTGTGTACACTGGGTTTTGCTTTCCCTCTAAATTACGGTTGCTTTAGGAAGTGCAGGGCCCTGAATGACAGTGGCTTTTGGCACTTGCTCTGGCTCCAGCAGTGTGTTGGATGTGTGTTTTTTAACTTATAAATTTGTACAGCCCTTGGTTTCCATTATTTTGCCCATCGCACATCAGGGTATTTTGGAGGAGAGAAAGGAAAACAGCCAACCCTGGAAATAAATACATTCCGTGAGCCTGTGGTGTATGGAAGTTAGTTCTCCATTTATCACAGCCACTTTCCAAGGAAGCAGAGTACAAAATATTGTGGGCCCGAGAGAGGACAGGCCCAGAGCATCCCTGAGTCATTATTTATTTTGTCTGAGTGGTGATAAAAACCAGGTCATTCTCAATCACAGAAACACAGACCTGGGCGTAGGGAAACATATGTTGTATTCCATTTATGTAACTCATAGAAGCTATGTTTTCCAAAGCAAAGCAGGGCCCACAAAGAATGCCTCTGCCCAAGTGGGCACTGCAGCCCAGTTAAAATCTACAAACCCAAGGAAAAAGGAAACATCTCAATGCTGTAGTTCTCCCACCCCCAACTTCTGCATGAAAGTCTCAAAAACTGGAAAATGTCAGCAGGTAGTTTAGCCCTAATCACAGCTCTGCAAAGGAGGGGAGAAAAAAAAGCCTATAAAAACTGCAGGAAGGGCTGATAGATCATGGCTGCGGATGCTACGATCGTGGGGGAAGCCTACCAAGCTTAAAAAAAAAAAAAAAAAGCTATTAATTTACAACCTGGGCCAACATCCTACTGCAAGCTGACTCTGCACACCTACACGTGTCCAGCCTAAAGATTCTAGAAGTGGGCACTCGAAGGGACGCCACACAAGGCCCACATGGTGCACATCTGGCCAAAAATTAGGACAGGAAAGAAATCAACCTCTCATATCTACAGACAGGTGCTGGGGCTTCCCAGGACACCAGTTTATGTGCCGAGGAGCAACAAAGACCCCTGGGAAAACATACGGGTCGTGGGGAGCCAACAGGTGGAAGCGCCCAAGCTGCTGCCCACCACTTGGTAACATCATTTCAAAGACATTTAAATTATTTAGATTATTGTAACCAAGACGTTTTTAATAATGCACCAAACAGCAGGCACTGGGTTGAAATCAATTAGACTCCACTGCTAAATTATACGGGAGAAATTTACAGCAGAATGGCTCTGAGGCAGGAACCACAGGTATATGTGCACGCCAGACGCAATTAAGAACCAAATGGATATTGCCTCCTCATTTACGCAGTAGAAATGGCCAGGTGCTCCTAAATTTAGGGCAATGTTAAAAAAAAAACAAACATAACCAAAAAATCTAAGATAAGGAAGCGACCCCTTCTGTAAAGGGAAGGCTTCTGTGGACCAAGAATGGTGTAGGCAATCCTTTCGGAGGTTTCCTAAGCCCATGGAAGTCAGCAGATGGGTGCACTAGGAGCTTCCCTGGGGGGTGAAGTGAATGCCTGGGCTCAGGGTGACCTTACCACAGACTCCCAATCAGGGGAGGGAGCTGGAGGTATGCCCGCTTCAGGGCACCCAGACCCCGGAGAACAGTCTCATGTGTGTGGATTTACAGTCCAGTGAAAGGCTTAGTGAGACCCTGTTGAATGCGACAGCCCCCCACCCCTACGCGCGTACACATATCACAAAGACACACATACACAAAGACAGACACATAGACACACACCCTCCACCCCCACACACAAACGCACTACACACACAAAGCCTGAATCGGCTCGGAAACACGTGCAGAACCCCCGGCCGCCTCCCAGCTTCCGGGCTCGGCCGCACGGGGGCGCAGTGCGCAGGCGCGTTCCCGCGGGCGGCCATGCGGCTCCAGGCCGCCAGGGGCCGCTGTGGTGTGCCGAGGCGCGCGGGGAGAGCCGCGCCGCGCCAGACCCTCTTGAGCACGGCCTCGCCGGTTTGGCGGGGTGAAAGGTTGCGAAGATGGCGACGGCCTTGAGCGAGGAGGAGCTGGACAATGAAGATTATTACTCACTGCTGAACGTGCGCAGGGAGGTGAGGCCCGCGGCGCGGCGTCGGCGGGGCTGAGGCCCGCCTTAATGGCTCTGGAGGGTCGGACGGGTGGCTCTGGCCCCGCAGCCGCCCCGTCAAGGCTGCGGCCGGGCACGGAGGCCGCGTGACCCCGCCGCCGTGCGCGCCCGCCGGCCGTCGAGCTGCCCGCACCGCTGCGGCTCTCGCGCCCTGGCGCGGGTCCGGCGTCTGCCCCGCGCTCCGCGTCCGGTGCGTGGCGTGCACCGTGGCCAAGCCGCGCCCGAGCCCACGCACTCGCCGGAGGGGGACGAGGGCCTCCTCGGGGAAGCCGCTGCAATGAGTTCCCGGGCCCCCGCGTCCCAGCCCCACGCTCCCCCTACACACACCGGCCCTAGATGAAGGGTTAGGGTCGTCGGCCTGAGCCAGCAAGTGGGCACACTGAGTCCGGGGCGCCAAGGTCAAGGCCACCTGGGAACCCCCGTTGGGCTCGGTCGGACCCCCAAATTCCCTGGTGCCGCCGAAGTTGTGTCTAGCCTCAGAGGCTAGCTTTTCCTGCCCTCTGATCGCTTGACCCGTGGTCCTCAAATTAGAGCTCGAGACCTCCCCAGGCCTCGATTCAAGGGGCCGCGGATGAGCAAGGGGTGCTAGGCCAGAGACGCACTGGCACTCTGACTCGGACTTCAGCATCCAGGTCAAGTAGGTTCACGCTGCCTCCTTGAGAATAAAAAGTCACCCGAGAGGCCCGTACTGTCTGGCACGTGTTCATTTCTTGCACGTTCTTCTCTGTGATGGCTAGTCAGCAGTTGATCTGTCAGAGACGGGTTTCCAGAAAGGCTTCCAAGGTCACGTCATAGGATGCAGTCTATGGCTGCTGGGTCCAGACTTTCAGCCCTGCCAGATGAGTCCCAATCCTACCTTCCAAGTTTTCTGGTAGTGATCAAAAGTAACCTAGCTGGATTGTCATCAGCAAAGCTAGCCCAGTTGTCAGTAAACGTTTGTCTGTGTCTGATAATCAGTGTCTTTTGGGGGTTTGTGCACAGCCACCCGTTCAAAGAACTCTAGTGGTGTCTTGTTTAAATTGTCACATTTACCCTTCTAATAATCCATTATTTATAATCAAGGGGACAAACGGGTGTAAATTATCCCTGGGTATTTCAACTCCAGAACTCTGCTGCTGCCTCGGTTTACCAGTCCACATACAATAAAACTTTTTGTGGTGATACAGTGCCCTTGGGTACCCTAAGTGTGCATTTCTCAGCTGTATCAGCCAGTGCTTACTACAGAAACACCCCATGAAATGTTTCAGGGACTTTGGGGTCTTGTTAAACTGTAGTAGGGCACCTGGGGATTCTCTCTCTGGGTTTATAGCTGAACAGCCCTCAGACTTTGAGCAAATTGTTTCTTTGACTCTTAGTCACTTAGCAGTTGAAAGGAACTTTAAATATTCCCCTGAGTTTTTTGTTTGTTTTGAGATAGGATCTCGTTGTGTAGCCCTGGTTTACTGTGTAGATCAGGCAAGCCTTGAACTCACAGAGATCTGGCTTCCTCTGCCTTCCATGTGCTATAAGTAAAGGCTAGAGCAACTCTGCCCAGACATTTCCTGGTTCCTGAGGAAGCAAAGTGGTAAAAGGAGCCAACCTTTTTGGGATCACTTTGTTTTAAATCCCTCACACTATTAACTAGTCTGGGGTGTTCACAGTTGAGCAGCCATTTACCTGTTTGTCAGAACTACTGAATGCATGTTGTTGCTGTAAGTATTCAGAAGGACACTTGAACCCACTGGGATTCTAGGGCCTTTTATTGCTATTGCACTGGGATAGGAGCCAAAGAAATACTTATTGTAAAGAATGCTTTCCTTCTGCCAATGAGTGCAGCCACTCCCTGCGCTCCTAAGAAGATGAATCCTCCCAGACAAGCCTCTGTCTAGTGCTGATTTTGTCAACACATTCAGTGTTGAATGCCACCATGTCTGCATGCTGACTGTGTGGTCCTGGTGTCTACTGAAGGGAAGCTGAGGATGAGGACGTTAGTGTTCACTGGAGGTTTTTGTTTGCTTTGTTGTTTCAGATCTGAAGTTGAAACAATGTGCTTTAGCTGGAAAACAAAACAGAAAAATTTTAATTCTTGCACTCTCGAGTGTGAGTGTGTGTGTTAGGAGCATGTCTGAGCAGCTGCTGTGTTTGCTTCCAGTTCTGACCCTAGTTAAGTGTACTGTAGAAAGCCACACTTCCCACCAGCACTCAGCAGCACCCTCAAAGGGCTCAGCAGTCCACCAAGTTCAGTCTTTTCTCCAGACATCACAAGTGGAAGCAGCTCTCCAGACCCAGAACATTTGGTTTACAGGTTATAAACACTGAGCTGGGCTGTCACTCTGGGTAGAGTGGTTGTCTAACATGCAGGAAAGCATGTCTGTACGAGGTCCTGCATCTACTGCATAAACAGCATGGTGGCACCTGGGAAGCAGCAACAGGAGGTTTAGACATTCAAGGTCATCCTCAGGTACACAGTAAGTCTGAGGCCACTGTGGGCTACATGAGACCTTGTCTCAAAAAAGTGAAAAATTAGGTGCATAAGAGAATTAAACAACTAAAGTCATAAGGAGATGTCAGAAATCTCCTCAGGTTCTTGTTTCTGAGGTTTTAAACTGTATATCTCTCTGAATTGCTGTTCCAGGAGGTCGCTGGCTAGCCAGGACCACCAAATCCTGCTGTAAACAAAACTCATGGCCCCTGATAAGGCCCCTTTCTCTACTGCCTTAGAGCTTTTGTTGATAGAGTGGCACCCTCGTCTTCTGTGTGATTTACCATTAGTTAATGAGCTCACCAAGAGCAGGTTGGCTTTGTGGTTTAGTGGTGTTGGATGTGTCGTCAGGACTAAAGTCAAACCCATTTGATTTCTGGGGTTATTTTTTTTTTCCCAAACTATTTGAAGAAAGAATTCTTTGACGGCAAATTAGTGTTAAGTTTATTGATTGTTAAGCTTTTGCATGCATGTCTATGTGAGGGTGTCAGATTCCCTCAAGCTGGAGCTATAGACAGTTGTGCGCTGCCACGTGGGTGCTGGGAATTGAACCCGGATCCTCTGGGAGAGCTGCCAGTGCTCCTAACTGCTGCGCCAGCTCTGCGGCCCCTACTGTTGTAATTTAAACCCAGTTTATTCCCAAATAACATAGCCTTTATCACTTTATATTGTTCTTTATCACCGTTATATTACACTTCAAAGAATTTCATTTTAGCCATGCAGTAAGCTATGCATTCTGAAGCGGTTAGCTTATCATGAGTTCAAGATCAACCAAGTCTACATAACAAAACCCTGTCCAAACTCACTAGTCTTAATCAATGGAGTTTTGATCAGCCAACCTCTTTTTTCAAGGCTTTGGGAGGTTTTTGGATTTGGTGCTGCTTGTTTGTTTTTGTGACATTTCTTAATTGTGTCTGTGTTGCTTTGATGTTTGTGTGAAGGTCAGAGGACAGCTTGCAGGGGTTGGATCTCACCTTTCAGGTAAGTAAGAAGTCTAGGGTTGATCCTTTTGATTTTCCCATGTACATTATGTTCAAAGTGTGACATTCATGGTAGTGATTGTGAGTAAATGCTTGCATTGGGCATGTAGTGTCAGGCCTGGCTGTTCATAACCAGAATTATCCAGACAGCTGCATTCTCTCTGTCAGCCTGTAAGCCAGGAGACTCAGGACCAGGAATTGCAGCCCATTCTGCCTGCAGTAGTGCTCAGCAGTGGAGACTCAGCGCCACGAGGCTGAGGACCCCCCACCCCCGACTGTGGCTGTCACCGTGATACCCTGTGTTCCTGCCCTGTGTTCTGCTGTTTGGGGGGGGGGGGGAGTTCTGCCCATTCTGTTTTTTAAGTACATGGATTGGTTATTGTATATGCCCATGAGCACATTGTGGCATCTGAGGGCAATATATGGGGTTAGTTCTGTCTTTTCATCATGTGGGAGCTCAGGCCATCAGGTCTGGCAGCTTTTTACCCATCAAGCTGCCGTACGTGCTGCTCTTGTTTGCTTTGTCACAGAAGTATAGCTAGCAGGCTGGGCAGAGATGGGCCAGCCTGCCCTCCGTGTACAACCAAGGCTACAGAGTGAGGCCTGTCTCACTTAAGTAAAGTAGCTAACGTGTAATGGCGATGTGTTAAGCGCTTACTGTGAGCTAGGGTACCGTGCATAGTGCCACTGGGGTAGAATGATATAAAGTGGCCGACAAAGATACCCATCTGCTTACTGGGAAGACATGCACACAGCATGCTGAAACGTGCCTGTGATCCCAGTATTTGGAGGGTAAAGACAAGGAGATCAGGAGTTCAAGGTCCACACTGGCTCTATATTGAGTTTGAGGATATCCTGGCACATGAGACCCTGCTTCAAAAGACCAAAACCAAAAAAGTGTATATATGGATAGCCTTCGTGTACCTTGCACTGAGTTGCGCATCCATTGTCTTGCTGGAAATCAGTGCTGGGGACAACTCAGTGGAACAGTGCACAAGGACCCGGGCTCTGTTCCCACTGCTTCAGAAAGAGAGAGGTTATGCCAAAATGCATGCTAAGCATTAGGTTATGTGTGCCCAAGGTTGTCTGTACTCCCTCCTGTCCAAGGTGCTGAGTTTCTTCTCTCTAAAAGGCTATGCTGTCTTCAGGTGGGTGCTTCCTGCAGAGCTGACTTGGGATGGGGCCTCTGCTGGAAGCTGAGCCTGAACACAAATGGTACCACAGGGTAAACTAGACATAGGTGAAAATAGACATCCGTGTCTGAGATACAAATGGAAAGGGACCCAAAGATGCTCTGAAGAGAGAGGCAAGATGAGGGGAGGGGAGGAGCCTGGGGTAGCTGAGGTAACCAAGAGGTGGATTTGAAAGAGGCCGCCTGGGGAGTGGAGAGCCATGGAGGATGCTAAGCCAGGTTCAGTGTCATCTCAGTGTAATTAGCCAACAATACAAAGTTAAATTTACTTCGTTAATGAGCCATAAGCCAGTTAATACCTTCCTGCTGTGGACATTTCAGTAATAGCTTCTTGAAATTTTTATGCTCTGGTTTTGTATTACCCAGCCAAATACTTTCCTTTTCTCTCAGAGAGGTTTCAAATGAAAGCTTTTGTGTTTATTGTAAATTTGGTAATAAAGCAATAGAGAAGAAAATATGGGGCTATGAGCAGCCTGCTTTGTTTAGCTGTGAAGCTGGGCGTTTACTTTTATTATTAAGTGTCTGTTTTAATTTTACTTATTTATACCTTTCTTGTTCAAATAAGAATTTAAAACAATTAACAGATTGATTGGTTGTATATGTTTTAAAGAGGAGCAGGCACACATCTCTGAAAGGGAGAGGCAGCCACTGGGAATGTGGTTCTTCGAGGCTGCTGTAAGGATACACCTTGATTGCACTCTGAGAGGATTAGCCACCTTGAGGCTCCTGAACTGTGGGGACTACACCTGCATGTCAGGAGTGTACCATGTCCCTGCCTTGGTGTGGAGAAGCCAGAGAATTCTCCCAAATGAAAATGCCAAGCTAAAAGAGATGGACCATTAGGAGTGTGCCTGAGTAGGCAGGATGAAGCAGATGCTCAGAGATCAAGCTCCTGGGGGGAGATAGGATCTGAAACATGTTTCAAAAGACCATACCCTGTTCATCGACTGTGGTGTCTCAAGGGCACTAGCTAAATATGCAGACGTGACCAGGAAGAGTAATAAAACCCAACCCAGTATGTATTGTGGTGGAGAAAGGTTTCCATCTCTAGAATGAGCACGCTCTGAGGGCAGTTTCTGCCCTTGGTCCATTTGCTCTGAGCAGAAGTCTGTGCTAGAGGGCAGACTGTCCCCATGAACTTTAAAAACTTTAAAGGTCATACGTGCCCTGCCTTTAAAACAACTTTTTCCAATTCTGGATATTAAACCCAGTGTGTGTCTACTACTGAACTACCCCAACCCTGTTCCCATTTTAGCTTTTCAGTAGGGTCTTAGCAAGTTGCCCAGCACTTGAACTCCTGACCCTTCTGCCTCAGCTGAAATAGCTGGGACTTTTGCTGGGCCCAGAGAATGGTCTTTTTTTTTTTTTTTTTTTTTTTTTTTTTTAATTTAGAATTTTGTCACTGCTGATTACCTGGTCAAGTTTGTGTCATCCTATTGAGGGTGTTGTATCCCAGGAGTTTTGTGCATTTTCTTTAGCTCTCTGTTAAATATGACCAAAGTCCTATTTAGCCCCTTGCTTGGTTTCTCCTTCATAGTTTGGTTTGTTTCTCTCCCTAACTCTTATGATTCCTGATCCAAAAATCTAGAAATGACTGGCGAAGGCAGACTTTCAAAGTCACGTGAGATGTGGTCTGTCTACTTGACCCTTGACCTTGGTGATGAAGGTCATACACAGAAAAGGGTGTCTGATGCTGTAGCCCAGCACCTTGAACATTGAGTCCTCTGAGCATTTGTTGGTGATATCTTGACATGGACACCAACTGCAAAGGAACAGCAAAGGGTGTGCGTGTACGAGTTCATGCTTGTGTGCAAGCCAGCTTTCATGAAGACAGTCCCTGGCCGGGATCAGGTGTTGTGTAAGGCAGCCTCGGCTGGGGGTGAGGGTTGGTGACTAGCCTGTGTCTTCATCCTTAAAGTCAGGCGGTTTTACTGTCTGCACGTGGAGTGTGGTGCCTCTCTGACACTTTCTCTACAGGTGAGGGAATAAAAATAAAGAGTTGGGTGTGCTGTTGTGGGGGTGGGGCTGGAGGCTCAGGAATCAAGGTCAGCCCGGGCTGTTTGGAGAGCTGGCTGATAGAGTAGTGGCGTATACCTGTGATTCCCGCACTTGACCAGATTGCAAGGGTGGCTGTGAGCATGAGGCCAGCCATGTCTATACAGTAAGGCTTTGTCAAAACAAACAAGATTGTGTGCTGTGACTCACTGCTCAGACATGTGGATGAGTCTTTGGCAGGTCCCTCTTTGTATTTCCTTGCATTTCTTGAATGGAATTTGATTGGAGCCAAGCCACACACATTATTAATTTCTAGCTAGCTTTCTGGTTGGGAATGCAGAACCAAGTAACACAAATCATTTGATGGTTTGTTTGTTTGTTTGTTTGTTTGTTTGTGATATTGGGTATTTGACCTAAGGCCCTTTGTGTGCCAGGCAAGTGTCCTACCTATCCAGCCCTCTTTTTAATTTTTTTTTTTTTTTTGAGACAGGGTCTCATGGTACCACCAGGCCAAGCAGATTTCATCTTTATCATCCTTAGTCATTTTATATGTAAAATGAGGACTCTAAAACCAACTCACATGCTGTCCATCATACCACAGTGGTCAGGGAGGTCTGTCAGTGAGAGCCTGCGGAGGCCCGAGGTTTGTGCAGTACCTGTGATGCTTTGACCACTCCATCTACTCTCCATCCTCCTCAAGCCCTGCCCCCCCTGGGTTTCCAGCAGCCCTGCATCTTGCCCTCTGCCTTCTGAGCGCTGCCGAGGAGAGTTAAGTCCCTCCCCCAGGCCTGAACTGTCCTCCAGTTGCTCCATGACCCACAAGCGGCACCCTCCCAGGAGCATAGGGATGTGTCTGCTGAGCTGTGATTGCACACCTTCAGTCTCGGTCTGTCTTGAGGAGGTCAGCTGAACAGAGCTCCTCAGCTTCTAGCTCACCCGCTATCCCACAAGCTTAACTCTGAATCCTCTTGCCGTTTCCTCAGGTCTCTCTGACTTTGGCTTTTGTCTATTTCCACAAGCTCTGCCAGGTTAATATTAACAGACAGAACCCAGGCTAAGCACAGGCTCTGCCACTGAGCCATACCTGCCGCCTGAGCACGTTGTTTTTGTACCCCTTTCCCCTTTCTTTTGAGAGTTCATCCCACGTACCCCAGGCTGGCTTATGAACTAAGTGTTAGAGGATGACTTTGAACCCCCGATCCTTTTGCCTCCATCTCTCAGTGGCTGGGATTACAAGTTTGTGTCTGGTTTGTAATTTCCTCTTATTTTCCGAGTAAGGGTCAAGAGCATTTAAAAAAAAATTTAGTTTGGGGGGAGCGGGGAATGGAGACACAGAGAGAGAGAGACTCCCAAATCATAATGCCTGCATAGAGGCTGTCAGAGGACAACTTGTGTCTTTTTCCTTCAGGTTGTCAGGCTTGATAGCAAGTGTCCCATCCACTGAACCATCTCATGTTTTGTTTTGTTTTGTTTTGTTTTGTTTTGTTTTGTTTGAGACAGAGTTTCTCTGTGTAGTCTTGGCTGTCCTGGACTCATGTAGACCAGACTGGTCTCGAACTCAAAGAGATCTTCCTGCCTCTGTCTCCTGGAATGCTGGGATTACACCCAGCTCCCTGCTCCATTTTTAAAGCCTTTTATAAACCAAATGCTTCATGTTTCTTTTCTGCTCTGTGGTGACATTTTACTTCTTCCACTGCAAGGGAGTCCTGAGATGGGTGTCTGTCACCACTGTGTGCCCGGCACAGCAATAGGAAACCATACAGAAGATGCCCTAGCTCTTAGCTTGACAAAGTACACTCTGGTGTTCAGGTGACACCGATGTGATTGCCACAGTGCGTTTCTGCAGGGCATCCCTTTTGTTAAACAGCACAGGACTGTTCTTGACAAGTGTTTGCTGAAGGAATGAGCAGAGGGACAGATGTCCACTTCTTCCTGCCTCTTACCTGTGTGTTCAGCAGTTGCTCAAGCTGCATATCTGAGCAGCTTGCTGCCGTGGGTCATTTTTCTGGTGGTACGCCTCAAACTCTCCCAAGGACCTGACACAGGTAGAGTCACCTTGTGTCCCATTTAGACCTCTTTACTCGGCTTCTGAGCACCCTTACTCCTGCACCAGTAGTCAGCATTTCTGTCCTGCTGCCAGGTTAAGTCCATGTGTGCATGGGTCTTATCTATCTGTATATCTAATCTATTTTGTTTTGGGGGGTTGGATCCTCCTAGAGCTTGAGTCACAAGAGGTTGTGAAGTGCCACATGGGAATGCTGGGACCTGCTCCTAGGTCCTCTTCAAGAGCAGCAGAGAGATCTTTTAACTGCTGAACCATCTCTGCAGCCCTTATTACGGCTGTTAAGAATGAAACCATATCTAGTCTGTTGTCTCCTGAGGGCAGGGACCATCTTCTATGTCTTTGGTGGTACCCAGAGCCTAGCTGACATCATTTGCCCTGCTAACAGTGTTAAGCACCTGCTTTCTTGTATGGGGATGTTTTACTTTGTGGAACACCTTTGGAATTCCACCCTTGGAATTGTGTTTTATTTTGCATGTGTATGTGTGCTCCTGTGAGTGTGTTGTTACCAGGGTTTGATGTTGGTTGTTGAACCCACAGCTTGCTGGTTCCAGTGTTTAGGTAGCCATCTTGCGGAGGGGGTCCTGTCTGTCTCCCGAGTACTGCAGGCTGCCACACCCACCTGCAGGTTACATGGTGCCAAGGATCTGAACTCTGGTCTTCACACTTGTGCAGCAAGTGCCGTGTCTACTGCACTGTCCCGAGCGTCCCGGTGCCCCTATATTGAGGCTCCAGTTGCTGGTTCAGCCTTGTAGTTGCTTGAGGAACTAGCTACCAGAAGGAATTTCTTCATCTTTGTTTTGGAAAGTCTGTGCTTTCACTTGCAAACATTGTCTTAAGTCAGGTACAAGAGGAAAAGAGCAGATTCACACACAGTGAAGCGCTGGCCCCAGAGCAGTGAGGCCTGGGCATGTGTGCAGGCCTGCGGAGAGCACCTGGAAGAGGAACCATCGCTCTTCCTGCTGGACTTGGCCTTTTCCATCTGGCAGATATTGATTGTCTCCCTCTCGGGTTCTTTATTGCAGAGAGAAAGGTTGCCTGTTTGTCATCTTTTGCACCAGCACCAGTAATGATGTCTGTAAAAGAAAACAAGTTTCCCATAGGTGGGGGTTTTTGCACACTGTTTCTTTTGCCAGCGTGCACAGCCGCACTCTGCAGTGCTGAGAGGCGCTTCCCATGCCATCCGTCTATCTTTCCCTACTTGACAGGCTCCTTCTGCCTGGTTAGGGTATTACTGGAGAAGTCCCTCCCCCCCAAGAACCAGCCAGGGTTGTAGAATCTCACTGAGGCAGGAGGCAGGTGTCTGAGTTCTAGGTTATCCAGGGCTAGCTGGACAGTGGAAGAGAGAAGCTGTGTTGAACAGGCGAATGGTCTTAGCATGTGGTGGGCCACATGTGAGGAGAGGTCTTACTGTTGAGGGTCAGGTTGTAGAGTAGTACGCTTTACAGAGGTGGGGACAAGATGTGCCATGTCCAGCTGCAGGGTTCTTCCCAGCCCTGAGGAGCGCACTGTTTACTCTCTACAGTCAGCATCTGCTGATGACAGTTGAAATGTGGCCCCTTTCTTCGTGTAATGGCTCCTCTCCAGCCTAGACTTGACTTGGCGTCCGGTAGCTCACAAATCGGCTTCTTCCTGTTAGGATCACTTTCCAAAGTATAGGCCTGTACTAGCTGATTCGGGGTTTGGTGTTTTGTTTCCTTCTGAGTATCGTGGAACATGTATGTCTTCAGTTGTGGTAATTAGGGAGACTACTTATTCAGTAGGGATACAAGCTTCAGAGTGAAAGCCTAGCAATGTTGTTCCCACTAAAGCAGTGTGTGGTTGATGTGCGACTGGCTGTGCTGAGCATGCTCTGTTCAGTCCTCACGGACTGACTCAAGAGTGTAAGTATGGCCAGGTAATGATGGCTCACAACTTTGACCCCAGTGCTTGGGAGGCAGAGGCAAGTGGATCTCTGATTTCTAGATGAGCCTGGTCTACAAGATGATTTCCAGGATAGTCAGGGCTCTGATACACAAAGAAACCCTGTGTCAAAAAAAAAAAAAAGCGTAGTATGGCCATTGTGTACCTTGCACCAAATATTGGCTCTTTGATGGCCTGGGACATGGTAGGACTATACTTTCTGGTGCCTGTTTTTTGTATGAAGACCATGTCATTATTTTTAGGCTGTCATATGTCGCTTCCAGCCTCGGGTATTCAAGTTCAAGTGTCTCAAAGGAAAAAATACCAAGCGATAAAGATGGAAGGCCTAGGGCTGCTGATATAGCCCAGTAAAAAGGCTCCTGTTGATAAGCTGAGTTTGCTCCACCTCTCCCATGGGACCGACATGGTGGAAGGAGAGAATAAACTCCAGAAAATGGTTCTCTGACCGTAGATGTACGTGTGTCATGTGTGCGTGCGCACATACAGAAAATGTGGTAAAATTAAAGGTGGGGAGGAACCTTTGAGTTTGAGGTCAGCTTGGACTATGCAGAGTGACCCTGCATGTTGTGGAGAGTGTTCGTCTGCCTCCATGGTCTCTTGTGTGAACAGTTGTTCTCTGCCCCTCCCTTACTATGGGTTATCTTTCTGTTTATTTCCTTTTCCAGGTTATTCTTTGTCTCTGAAAATGCAAGTAGCTTTGTGTATTTTTACTGTGCTGAACTGTGTTCTAGTGGTAACAGGGCGTGTGTCTGTGTATAATTTGTGCCATGAGGGCATGTCATCTCAAAGACAGCTTATCTTTCCCTTCCTGACTGTCTCTTCCTTCATCTTGCATAGTTGCGCTGGCTAGCACCTCCAGTCCCTTGTTGGTCAGAAGACATCCATGCCTTGTTCATATTTTAGAGGTGGGGAGCTTGTTGTGGTACATTGGGGTGTGTGGGGGTTGTGTATGGGTCATTTGGGGTGGGGTGGGGGTGAGTGTTGTGAGTGGCTATGTGGTGGGGTTCGGGTGGGTGTGCCCCTCTCACAGGTACGCAAGCAGGTCAGAGCCGGTTCGTGGGCTCCAGACATCAGACTTCCCAGCTTGGCTTCACCATGGAGCCACCTCTGCCTCTGGTCCTCCTCTGTTTGGTATCTTTGTGCTTTATGTCAGTGAGTGGGCTGCAGCCCACCCAGGACATGGGCTTTCTTTGGAGAAGGCTTTGGCATGCTGAGTGCCAGCCTTACAGAATGTTTAAGAGAGTTATTTCCTCTTCAGTTTTTAGAAAATGGTGAGAAGAAAATGTTTCGAAGAGTTAATCTGCAGTGTCAGGCTCTTCTTTGTTGGGTGATTTTGTTCATTAGTTTGAGAGACACTGTTTGGTCTTTTGAAAAAGGTGCATTATAGCCCAGATTGGCTTGGAACTCACTAGATCACCCAGCCTGGCCCAGAAGTCATGCTGGCTTCCTGTCTCTGTCTCCTGAGTGCTGGAACTACTGGCATGATCTGCCATCCCTTGCAGACCCCGGGCCCCGGTAAGAGGCCTTAATTTCTGGCTCCCATATTCTTGAACCTGTTCCACCTTTGTGATTTCATCTTTTTCTTTTTTTATTACTTAGTTTTTGTGTTAGTTTCCTGCTACTGTAGTAAAATACTTGAGGTTAGGAACTATAAAGAACAAAAGGTTTGATATAGCTTGTTTGGGGAGAACAGGTGTGTGTGTGTGCGCAGCACACAGCAAAGAATAGAAAGCTTGTTAAGAGATCTGTTGAGACTTCATTTGTGACCTAACATTCTCTTCAAATGACTAGGGCAATCATACTTTCAGATTTAAACTTGGGGCATCTCTGGGGTTTACTGTGGAAGTTTAGAGATAAATGTAGTTTAAATGCCCTTCTTAATGACATCTCATTACCTTCTGAAATGGTATCAGGAGCTGAATGGTAGTGGAAAAGGTTATCATTTATGAAATATCGAACCAGTGACCTTAGCTATTCAGTTGTGATGAAAGGCCCAATCTAACCTTTATTGAATGTGATATTTATTAAAAATGAAACTTCTTATTTCCATTACTTAATCAATAGCACTGTAAGCCATTTGTTAATATGATTAAAGGTGGCGTTGCGGACTATATTCCTGCTCCCCAGACACTTGGTTTAATTTTAATAACCAGGAAGTACCTTTCTAACTTAGAATTAGTCAGATACATTTAATCCTAGTCCAGTAACTTTTATAAGACACAACAAAGAACAAAGTTTGCAGGAAGAAGGCACCATGTTTCATACCTGTGACCCCAGCACTGAGGGAGCTAAAGGAAGAACGTGCATTGAGGCCACACAGGAGGCTGGTAAGGTGGGTCGGCAGGCAAGGGCACCTGCCGCCCGAGCCTGACAGACCTGAGTGTGCTCCCTGTAACTCACATAAAGGTGGAAAGAGAGAACAGACTCCACGAAATTCCCCCCTGGCCTCTACATGTGCACTGTGGCACCTTATGCACACCATATCTAGAAACATACACAATAATTTTTTTTCAAATAAATGCACGACCTGGAATGATAACTCAGTGGTTAAGTACTTGCTTCTCTTCCAAGGAGCCAGAATTTAACCCAGCACCCATGTCAGGTGGCTCACAGCCACCTGTAACTCCAGCTTCAGAGCATCTGATGTTCTCTTCTGGCCTCCATGGACACCCTCACATACATGCATGAACAAATGTATACACAAACACATAGTCTTTAAGAAAAAATTACAGAAATTAGTGTATAATTGCTGCTTAGGAAAGAACAGCTTTTAAGTCACAGCAGTGCTAGCTTTCAGGAGGATGTGTGTTCTCTTCTCTGTTGCCTCCTGTTGTGATTCCAATGTCAGGGTTTGTCAGGTAGCAAGGAGTGTGCTGCATGGCTAGTGTGAGCAGGGAAAGAGTCTGAGGCAGGAAGAAGCAAGGGAAGGATCAGTAGTGGTGGGACTGGTGAGGCCTAAGCACAGTCAATGGGTGTGGTGCAGGTCCTGTTTCTCACACCAGGACAGCGCCCCTCTGAACACCGCAGTGCTGACAGAGGGATCTGGAGCTGGATTGCTCTCTGGTGGTGTGCATTGCCAGGCTTGCGTGAATGAACTGTTGCCTCCCCATAGCTAATGGTCAGACTTGGCTCCAGGTTCCACAGGTTTCTGCCATGTGTGTTGGGCTGTTTCAGTGCGTTGTCACACTGTCCTTGAAAGGAAACGCTGATGGTCAGAAAGTTCTTGCCCGGTATCACAGAGCTTGGGAGTGGCATGGCCCGGGTCTAGACACAGGCCATTAGACTCCTAAGCCTGCCTTCTCAGCCACTGCAGTGAAGGGCAGCATAGAGCCACCCAAATCAAGGATAGTCAGATGGGGAGAGACAGTCAGCTGAAAGCCGTTCATTCCCAGTGCTGCCCCAAAGAGAAGGTGGAGGAAGAGATTAGTGACAGAAGGACAACTCCCACCTAGCTCTCAGAGGCTTGGGCTGTTGAGGCTTGATCTTTGACCCTTTTCTGATGGAACAGCTCATGGGAGCCTTCTGGCAGCTCCTGGTTTACAGGGGCAGTGTGCAGCCAGGCTCTGTGGCTTGCCTAAGGACAAGCTACAGGCTTCAGCCTCACTGCTGTTCTTCCGAGTAACAGCCACGTTGGGCTTTTGGAAGGTCAGTCAGCAAGCCCTGTGTCCACTGCCTGTGTCCCAGCACCTTGTCTCCCTCTAGGAGTGCCTCAGGATCTGGATTTCAGCACCTGCCTGATGGGGCTAGTGGGAAATGTGTAAAAGTCATGCCAGAGATTTTTACTAAAGCACAGATCAACTTAGTCCTGGAATGGAAGGTTCTTGATACCTCATAGAGAAATGTCATGTGGCCCTTTCTTTATCACTCTGTCCCTAAGCTCACTGTGTCCCTGAGACCTCTTCTTGAAGACCTAGACCTCAGTACCTGATCCTAGGGGACCAGAGTCCTTGGTGTCCCATTTCCACCTAGATGGCTGATCATTTGGGTCCCTCTTGCATGTTGTCAGTGACCCCACAGAGTGTGCTCCTTGTCAAGATGGGGGTGGAGTGCTCCTTCAGCCTCACCCATGATAGACTAGACAGCAGTGGTCTAGGATGCCTTTCCAGAGACAGGCTGCCTAGACAGACAGTTCCCACGGCCGTAGAAGGACTCTAGAGGGGCTCTTGGTAGCTGCATAGTCAAGGAGAATATGGCTATGCTGGCCTCATTTCTGCCTTCCGTGCCCGTGTCCCCACAGGTCTGTAAGGAGGGACCTTCTGTATAACCCCCGCCTGTCCAGGCTAAGGGCAGTTTCCATGTTCACAGTTAGAGGCTGAGTTGGGAGTGTGTTGTTTTTATTTCCCTGTCTTTGGCTTTCGAGAACTAGAATGTATCAAGCCCTCTTTATCAGTTATGGATTCAGTGGGCATCATGTGCCCGTGGCACCTATTCCTCCCTCCTGTGTGCTGTCTGCTGTGCACAACTTACTGACTTGGGTTCGGGGAATGTGGTGAGCCAGGGTGGAGACAGCTACTCTCATTCCCTCTGATAGCAGTGTCCCCAGCAAACACAGTTGCTATTGATGTACATAATTGATCACTTTATTAACTGTGGAAACGAAGCTTAGTGGGGAAATAAAGCATAACTTGATTATGTCCTGTGCAGAGGGCCGACGCAGTGGAATGTGGCTGACAGGTCCCCTTTCAAGGCTGATTCTGATAATGATAGTGTGGAAGTACCATTGATTGTCTTCTAATTGGATTTCTCTTTCTTCAGGCCTCTTCTGAAGAACTGAAGGCTGCCTACCGGAGGCTCTGTATGCTTTACCATCCGGACAAGCACAGGGACCCAGAGCTCAAATCACAGGCAGAGCGGCTGTTTAACCTTGTTCACCAGGCTTATGAAGGTCAGCGGGGGACTTGGCTTCATGCACACAGACATTCGATTTTTAAGAGACTTGATTTGTAGAAGATAGAGAGATGGAGCCCTTAGAGGTGTATAAAAGAGGTGCTTAGTTTGGTACTTTCTACTGACAGAGCCCTTTGAAAGAGTCGTTTTTTGCTTCGGAAATCAATATGTGTCCAGTAAGAAGAAAATGAGAGACCAAATGGAGAGCTGGGCCAGTTTTGAATGGAGGATCCCAAGCTCCGCCTCATTCCTGGTGTCCGATGGAGCATGGCGGGTGGCTGCTACTTGCAAAGCCACTTTCTTTTTCCCTTTTTTGTGAGAAGCCGAGTTATTTTATTGGTTTTATATCAGTCAGTGAAAGGGGGGGGGGGTCCGTCGTAACAAAAGCTGGTGTGGGGAGGCCAATGGGAAACAGAACCTCGTCACTCAGGAGCTTAGGTTATGGCTTACACATGAAGAAAACTTGGGTATGTTTGTCTCCGGGAAGGTGGAAGGCTCTGGAAAGAGTGATGGCTTCCTAATGCCAGGTGAGCTTCATGCTATCAGGTTGAGCACTTTAAAGTGTTTAGAGTAGTAAAATATTTTTACCATGACTTAAAAAAAATAAAAGCTAAACTACATTAAGTCATTCAGATTTACAGATTAGGAAAAATCTGTTCAAATGTTCTAGACCTCTGTGATCTGCTCCTTAACCAGCAGCCAAAAGTTGGATGTCCCTCCAGAACAAAGGACTCCTCCCCACAGGCAGAATTTACCTTAAAGTTTTTATTTATCAAGAACCTAAAGTTTGCCTAGGTGATTGTGGCGCCAACACTTGATCCCAGCGGCGGGTGCAGGCAGGTGGAGTTCAAGACCAGTCTGATCTACAGAATTGAATTCCCAGATAGCCAAGGCTACACAGAGAAACCCTGTTTGGGAAGTAAAAAAGAAGTTAAATTCTGGGCTGGAGAGATGATTCAGAGGTTAAGAATGCTCACTGTTCTTCCAAAGGTCCTGAGTTCAATTCCCAGCAACCACCTGGTAGCTCATAACCATCTATAGTAAGATCTGGTGTGCAGGCAGAATGCTGTATAAATAATAAATAAATCTTTAAAAAAATTGCTTACAAAAAAGTTAAATTTTAATGACCAGTAAAATTTGGGTGGTGGCATGATAGACAGGTGGTCTGTACCGTATTCCCCGGCATAACTTTGATCAGGCTGTGTCTGTGCTGAGACCAGGGCCTATTGCATTCTGTGTGTAAAAGGCTACACGGCCTTTGTCTCCTGTTGTCTCCGGTGTGCACAGAGCTTGCTTGTATAGTTTAGAGGTTTGAAGGCAGTAGACAGAAAGTGCTGCAGCAGCAGACCCAGCTGCTGCTCTCTGTTCAGCAAAGTCCTGGACGGGTATTTTCTTATTAAATCAGTTTAGCTCAACAAGTTTGGCTCTGTTTTCCAGTGGTCAGCATTTCTTTATTCTCCAGTAGATTTGAATATGGATAGAGTCATTTACATTGCTTTTTAATTAGGCCTAAAAATATATGGGAACCTCAGAGGAGAAAATATGCAAAGATTCCCAGTAGAGCAGGGCGGCTGTCAGCCTCTCTTGATTCTTTCCGCTGTTGAGGGATCTGTTCTCATTGGGTGATGTAGCCAGCAGTATTGTCAGTGATGCTTGTGCTTGTGAACAGTTTCGGGTGGCTGTGGCACACCTGTGGTACCAGCACTTGGCAGGTGGAAGCGGGAGACCTGGGATGCCACATGTACTGAATATGAGCCTGGCTACGGAGACCCTGGTTCTAAAAAAAATTACAAATGAAGACAAGTGTAACAAAAACAGGTCTTGGGGATTGGTAGTGTTCTCAAGCAAACCAGCTGTTGATACAGTGTGCTGCCCAGTGCATGATGGGGCAGAGGTGCACCAAGTAGCTTTCAGGAGGGCTGCTCTTGTGGGCCGTGATGGTGCACTCCTGCCATCCCCAGATTCCGGGGGGGCGGGGGGCGGTTGGCTCTGAAGGTCATGGACATCACCAGCCACATAGTGACTTCAAGGCCAGCCTTGCCTACCTGAAACTGTAGACAAAAATGTCTTTCCTATGGAGCTGCCAGCACCAGGCCCTACTCTTGTGTTGTGCATCTCCTATGCATTGTGACTGTAATTCTGTGTGGGCTGGGCCTAACCCTGTCGTAGAGGAAGACTTTCCTCCTGGCCTGTGCGCTGGTTTTCAGGGCTAAGGGGGAGTTTGTGCTGTGTGAACATGTTTTTCTCTTCTGTTGCAGTGCTTAGCGACCCCCAAACGAGGGCGATCTATGACATTTATGGGAAGAGAGGACTGGAGATGGAAGGATGGGAGGTAAGAAACAGTCCAAGGAATCAGTGATGTCTCAGTCTGTGATGAAGCACACCTCCACAGCCGTCTTCCTGTGATGGGCCTTCTCGCAGTAGTGCACCGAGGCATCAGAACATTGCGCTCTGCCCCTCCTTGGTGGCAGAAGTGTGGACAACCCATTAATTGTATCGTGAGACCCCAGGTTGCTATAGAATATATAGGTGTTGTTACTTAGTTTTTTAGAAAGACCTACAAAGTGGACTCCGGTCAGAAGTTAGTGACACCTGTTTCCTGTCATCACGTAGAGCTCCCTTTGAAGTTCTTGTGTGACTTCATGCTGTGTCTCTCTCTTCCGTCATGGACATGAGGCCCATCTGAGGTTGAGCTGTGGTGGGAAGAAAGCAGAACTGACTGGTTCCCATGGGAGCTTGTGGGCCACCTTCCGCCTGTAGCCATGCTTTCATGGAGCATCACAGGGAGCTGTAGCTAGTAAGATTTAAAGCCTCGAGGTTTTGTGTGAATGTCCAAGGTTGCTCTCTAAAGCAGCAGATTAGTAGCACTCAACCTGAGTCCCTCATGTGGTAGCTGGCAGCTCTGGGGAGCCCATTTTGTCACATTCCCTCCACTCCACATTGTCACGGGCCCTTCTCTGCAGTACAGGCTCTGTGTTTCCTGCCTGGCTCCCATACACATTTGATCCAGGACCTCTAGCTTACTGGAAATCTCAGTAGTACATTATTGCTTTGCACTGTTTACCAAAATGGAAGCCAGTTGTGTTTCCAGACTCTCTCTCCTCAGACTTTGTGTATTGTTTGGGTTAGTTACCAGAGGGCTGCATTCAGGGCCCTGGCTACACAGCCCTTGTCAGACTAGAGTTTTGATTTCTGGCATTGTCCCAGCACTCCTCTGGCAAAATATTACATGATTACCTCTCATCAAAGCACAGTGTCTCCTACTAGCATGAAACAAAGTCAGACTCAGCTGTGGTTGTGTTAGGGTGGAGCCAGGCCCGGGTGGTGAGTGAATAAACTTTTATGCGTGTTTAAGAAAACTGATCTAAGGAAATAGGTTCTCAGTAAGCCTGGCTCACAGGAGTAGGCCCAGGTCTTGGGAGGCAGAACCTGGAGAGTCATTAATTGGAGACCAGCCTGGGTTGCTGAGCGAGTTCCAGGCCAGCCTTGGCTCCGTAGAGGATCTTGGGAAAACAACAACAACCCAAAAAAATAAAAGCATCCTGAGATATTAACATGTGCCAGATATGCATGGGAAGCCAACCCCTTCATTCACATGGGACATCCGAACTCTCCCCTGTTCCTTCAAGGAACGGCTGCGGTTGGTTAGGATGCTTTACGTGGGCTCTTGCTCCATGAAGTGCACTGTTTTGTTTTCACCATGATCTGAATGTTTTCAGGATAACAGTTTTTATTAGTGGCTGAAGGATGTTGTCACAACCTGTTGCTACAGTAAACAATTAGGTGGTTGGTAAAAGATGGCAATCATTGTGGAATATATGAAGTGCCTTCAGCCTGAAAGTCTCAAAACCCCTGGTCTCTGCTATGATGTCACTTCATTTAATAGAGGATGTTAGGGATGAACCTTTTTTTTATTTTTTTTTAAGCTTTTAAGAAGCGCTGAGAGGCCTGGAACTTGTTTTGTAGACCAGTAGACCACCCCCAGCTTATGAGCCTAGCTATGTTAGTACCTGGAGCTGGCTGCAGTGTCGATCACACCGAAAATGAAGTTTGTCTTTTCTTCATTAAGAAACTTAGACTGTGACCTGGGAACACTTGGACAGTCTCGGCACTCATGGTGGTTGGCAAGTGGAGTGGAAACCGTATAAACTCAGCCTGCAAACTGCTCTCAGGCACATCCTTTGTCCTGGGTCATCCAGCTTGCAGCCCTGTACATTATTCCCTGCTGTGACGGTGTCTGAGAAAGCTAACCTCCATGAAGAGCCGTGGTGCAGCCAGTGTTATAAGAGGAGAGCTATCACAGGGCAGAGGCAACTAAGACAGTAGGAGCAGTGAACGCAGTGTTGTTTGTTAGTGGGAAACCCACAAAACCCGGAAAGTCTGGGTCTGCCCAATAGGAATGTGCTGTGCTGATCTTGCAGACTTGACAGGCGGTCCATGGCCATGTAAGATGTTCACATTGGGGCTGGAGAGATGGCTCAGCCATTTTGAACACTGACTGCTCTTTCAGAGGACCCCAGTTCAAATCCCAGCACTTACATGGTGGCTCACGACTGTCTGTGACTCCTGTGTGGGAGGATCTGATGGCCTGTTCTGACCTCCCCAGGCACAAACACACAAATGGTATAGATATGCATTCAGGCAAAACACCAATACGTATAAAGCAAAATTTTAAAATTTAAGAAAAAGAATTAGTTTAAAAAAATATTAACATTGAACCAGGTGTGGTAGCACACACATTTAATCTCAGCACTCTATGGGAGGCAGAGGCAGGTGAATCTCTGCGAATTCATGGCCAGCCTAGTCTACACAGTAAGTCCTAGGACAGCCAGGGCCTTATAGACACCGTGTCTCAGGATTTTTAAAATGTTGATTTAGGATCCTAGATTTTTCAGCACCAACCACGCCCACAGACGGTGGCTTCGGACATCTTGGAGGCGAGCTAGCTGCCCACCCCCACCTGCCCCACAGATGTCCTTCTTCTCCTCTTCACGAGAACGGTCTTCCTGGCGGATTGGTGACTGGTCCAGATGAACTGTAGTTCACAGGCTGCATGGGATGCACTCTGAGGTTGGGGCAGCTTATCCTGCTAGATAAGCTAAGGTTATAGACACCCACACCAGGGCTGCCCTCACCCTGGACTCCCCCTTAGTATCAGAGTATCCGGTGAATGCGCCGATGACAGAGCCTTATTGCTGCCAAGAAGGCAATGTCTGCACTCAGGAAGTGTCCTCCTCATTCTGGAGGGACCCACAGTTTCAACCTGGCATTTGGTTCTGATCCTATACCAGCTCTGTGCAGAACTTGTATAAAGTATGAGCACAAGTGGAAAGACCCAGCACCTCTGGGCCGTTTTCACTGCAGCGCATTATAGGCTGTAATCAGTTCATTCTGCCAAGGTCCGAGCCCCAGCACCTCACTGTCCACTGCGCTCCCATGCTCTGGGTTTCTCATAGGGGCTCAGGGTTCTGCAGTTGGAAGCCAGGCCCTCAGAAGTCATGCGATGCAGTGTCCTGGGAGGCGGGGTGCCTGGTGTCCACAGTGGCGCCCCTTTTCATGAAGCTCTACCTCTGAAACCTCAACCACAGGGTCTTCCTGCCAAAAGTACACTAAGAAAGGCTGTGTTAGAGCACCCTCGTTTGTCACAGACTTGACCTCATGGTATCCTCGTGACTTTTATGTTGTCTGTTGTTTGATCTCCCGAGTGTTGTTGGACCTGACACCACAGCAGCCGTGGCTACTTGATGCTTAGACTACTGTCATACACAGAGGCGCCCGTAACTCTTGGCCACCCATGACTAGGGGTCCCAAGTCTTGTAATCCCTGCCTCACTGACAGTTGATTTCTCAATAGGAAATTTGAACTGTAGAATTATCTTCGTAAGGTTCCTGCAACTTCTGAGGGGTTGCTACAATAAAGAATGTTGGTCTCTGGAGCACCAGAAGCCAGCAGAGCTTTGATTTCCTCAAAGGCTGATAGGAAGCTCTTTGCAGCTCCTTCAGTATCTTTTAGAGCCGAGGGGTGGCCCAGCTGGCCCCCAGCTCTCATGTGCATGTCAAACAAGAGTCCAGCTCTCTAAGTGGTGTCCTGGGCCCTCAGCTGTGTCCCTCTGTTCACAGGTGGTGGAAAGAAAGAGAACCCCAGCTGAGATCAGAGAAGAGTTCGAGAGGCTCCAGAGAGAGCGGGAAGAGAGGAGACTGCAGCAGCGAACCAACCCCAAGGTAGCCAGCACTGCCTTACAGAGGACCTGGGAAGGCGGGTTGAAAATAATTAAATGTTTTTCAGCTGATAACCTTTGGACCCATGCCTCTTATCTGCAGTCACTTGTGCTATGCAAGTAAGAGATTGTGTCTGTGCTTCCCACTGAGAAAGCTAAAACTTGGTGCTGGGGTCACGTGTTGCAGGCACCTCTGCAGGAAGCCAGTGTAGAGAAGAAGCTGTGGCTAGCAGACCATGAGTTCATTCACATGGCCTGGTAACATTGCCTTCTCACTGGGCCACTCTGCCCCTCCCTCCCAGTTTGGGTCTCTGGTTTGCGTAATCCACCATGCTGCCTTTTAAGAACCTGGAAGCCTGGAATAGAGTTGTGTGCTGTGTTCATGTCACATGAGCTGGTTTGATTCCTGTCTGTCCATAAAGCTACTGGGTGGACAGCAGCCCACAGTGGCTGCTGCCTTCTTCACGACCTTCTGTGGCTATCTCTGAGGGTAGAGGTTACTTTATATTTTTGTTTTTTGTTGTTGTTTGGGGTTTTTGGTGTTTGTTTGTTTGATCCTGTAAATGTGATAGTTACATAGGGAGTGTTAAATTGCTTCCTAGTCCATTTCCCTCTCTCCATGTTACACAGGTTGGTATAAATTAGCAAAGCATCCTTTCCTAGTTTTGAAAGTTTCCATTGTCTTCATACACATAATGGCTTAAAAACATATTTCAGCTTTATGAGAAAATATTTGAATAGCGAGTATATCAGGGAAAATAAATAACTATACAAATACTTATAAATCCCAGAATGCTTTTATAAGGACATGAACACATTGCTTACTTTTTTTTTCTCCTTTTTTTGTTTGTTTGTTTGTTTGTTTGTTTGTTGAGAGTTTCTCTACATAGCCCTGGCTGTCCTGGAATGACACTCATTTCAGGCTGGAATTCAACTCACAAATATATGCCTGTGAGGGGATTAAAGGCATGGGCCACCACTTAAAGATTTTTTTTTTCTTTAGAAAATTGTGTTATGGGGCTGAAGAGATGGCTCAGTGGGTAAAGGTGCTTGCTGCCAGTCATGATAACCTTAGTTTGATTCCTAGGGTCCGTGTGGCAGAGTTCATTCACAAAAGCTGTCTTCCGACTTCCAAAAGCGTATGCACACACGGGTGCGTGTCTCTCTCTAAATTTAGGAAGTTCAAAATGGTTGTTTAGGTCTCTGAGGCCGAGCACAGGCGTCAGAATGAGCTGAGGCTCCAGTCTGGTCCGTGCCTGCGGTGTTGGAGCCTGCAGCTGGCCTGCCTACAGGGTAGGACAGGGGAAGACCCATTGCAACCCAAAAATTTGCTGTGCTTAGTGGCAGAGGGCCAGAAAGGGTCACACTCGGAAGTGGGCTGCAGCTGAAAGTGGGATTGTGGTATGAGAAATGAGAAGGGACAGGAGGCAGGTTGATCCAGTCTGGGAATTGGTCATGATGAAGAGATGGCAGCATTGCCCGAGGCCGCAGACCCATGAAGGGCTGTTGTAGAATCACTTGTCAGCAAAACTTGAGGTAAAGGCCACAGGGGGCTGAGGGGCTTCAGATGTTGATGCATCCAGTATGCTCCTTCCTGAAACTCTCCAGTCTGATGATCCTGGCTCTCAAAGGAAATGAAACGATTCAGTGGCTGCTATCGTCCCAAGAGCTGTCCTGAGGCCAGTGCAAAAAGTCAGATGTCAAATCTCCACATTGCCTGTGGGGAGACTTTCAGTTTTAAAGAGTCACTGTTAAAATGTAAGTGTTGCAGGGGTAGGGGGGTCATTCATCCATAACCACTAATGAGAAAAAGAAGATGGCTTCAGGTATGAGCTGCAGTGTCTTTGCAGGCAGGACTCTTGGGAAAGAGTGCTGGCTAGTGAAGGGAGACTGTGGCTGTGCATGCAGTTCCCTCTTGGCTGGATGTGCTTGTCTTCGTCTTCTTATTGGCTTGGCTGAATTAACAGGAAACTGGTACGATCCCATAAGCTAGCTGTCACCGGCAGAAAGGGGGAAAATCAAACTGCAGCCCAGGAGCTGAGAATGATGCTTTCTTTTTGAATTTTGTAAAATTCGAAAGAAGAGTGACTATTTTGATGTTAGACTTTAATCAGCATCAAAATACACCATTAATTCCAGCATTTGGGAGGCACAGGCAGGCATATCTTTGAGTTCAAGGCTAGCCTGGTCTACAAAGTAAGTTATAGGACAGCCAGGTCTACACAGAGGGAAAAAAAAAAAAAGAATGTAACACATGAAAGTCAGATTGCAAGTGAGTGAAGGATTGCCTAGAGCTCAGCAACATACTCACACTCAAGCTACATCATATATACCTGGTTTGGGTTTCAACCCCAGAGCTGAAAGCCCAGTCTTGACAGTGAGTGCCATACCCAGATCTATTCTCAGACAGCTTCACTCTGAGAAAGCATGAAAAGCGCAGTCTTGGTAGTTAGAAAGACAGAATGCAAGGTTATGGCTTGGTTATAGAAGCAAGTTCAACACCAGCCTAGATTAATCATGCTTTTCAGGCCAGATAAGGCTTCATTCAAACAAAGAAAATTACCAAATTGTGGCCAGGTGTGGTGGTGCACACCTTTAGTTTCAGCGTTGGGGAAGTAGAGGCAGGTGGCTTTCTGAGTCTGAGGCCAACCTGAGCTATATAGAACCAAGTCTGTGTTTCACAGTTTAAAAGGTCTTGTCTTTGTAAATGCTTTTATACTTCTACAAAAATGTGCTTTAGGGGATTTAATAGCCTTGAGTGAGAACCTGCACACACTCAGATAGAAGCCTCAGCAAACCTCTGACCACCCGCTGGCATGCCCAGTGGCCAGTACTGTGCTTTAGCCTTGTGTGTTGGGTTCTCTGTCAGAACTCAGGTGTAACTTCCTTTCCTCTCAAACTTGTGACTTCTCACATAAGAAAGCATACAGTACAGTGTTGGAAGTGAAGAATTAATTATTGGTCACATAAGAAAGCATACAGTACAGTGTTGGAAATGAAGAATTAATTATTGGTAAGCTGAGGCTGGCCTTGTGGGCTCATAGGGAAGAATTCCTTCTACTTCAATGCCGAAGCAAGCCATCTGCAAAGGGTTATTTCCCGGAGTGATGGAAGAACAGAAGGTGGCATCTGGACCCTCATGCCCTTGTCAGTTCAGGGTGACCTGACCAGCCATTTTCAGCACAGTTAATTTCATCAAGCAAGTTGTCGCTGGAGCCCAGCATTCTCCTCAGCTCACTGTCACCGTTCTGGTTTAGTTGTTTTCCATAGATTTGGGTCAACACTGAAGGCTGTTGAGTCTAAAGTCACTTGCTTGTTGGAGTTTTCAGTT
Organism: Pachyuromys duprasi; assembly: GCA_028658305.1. Classification (NCBI taxonomy): domain Eukaryota; kingdom Metazoa; phylum Chordata; class Mammalia; order Rodentia; family Muridae; genus Pachyuromys; species Pachyuromys duprasi. The sequence continues at coordinate 120,983,760 of CM053763.1, forward strand.
ACTGTGGCCTTGTTAAAGAACAGAGTAGCTGGAAAGTGATGACTGGTTTGTATTTTTAGATTTCTAATGGCCACTCCTTTGAATCAGTCACTTCATTGTCAGTGTGGAGTTATTATCAGTACTTTGTTTATGACAGGTCTTGCTTGTAGCCTGAGATGGCTTGGAACTCCTGTCTCTGTGTCCCTGTCCCTAGGATTTTGGGTCTGTGCCAACATGCCATGTAGAATATGTACTACTAGGAAAACTTTCAGATCCAGATGTAGCACTAGGATTGCACCCTGTTTTTGTAGATTTGTTGAGGAAGGAACCCAGGGGCTTGCACACCAGACTCTACCAGTGAACTAATCCTTAGCCTGCAGCAGCTTGAATTCCTCTTATTTCTGTGGTTGACTGGACTCTGCTGCCCAGTGCAGGACTGACAGCTCCCTACGGGTGTCATGAGACAGTATCTTCTCTTAACAGTCACAGGTTTACTGGTCCAGATGTTGAAGAAAGCTTGGTTGGTTGGTTGGTTGGTTGGTTGGTTGGTTGGTTGGTTGGTTGGTTGGTTGGTTGGTTGGTTGGATTTGTTTTTGAGCAAGAGTTTTCCAAGGTAGTCAGGTTGGCCTTGAACTCAGTATGTAATTCAGACAAGCCTCCTGCCTCGGATTCCCAAGTGCTAGTCTTCCAGCATTTGAACCATGCACAGCATTGACAATAGTTTCTACAAACAGGCCTCTGCTTGGCTGGAGGAGCTGGCAAAGCTAGCCAGGGTCTGGTTTTCCATATAGTGCTTAGCCAGCACTCCTAGCATGTGTCCTTGGGTACTTACCTGGGTTTGCAGAGTTAGTCTTCCCCCAAATGGCATGGTCTAGAGACCCAGATGAAGCACACTTCCTCATACCTGATCTTGAAGTTAGCACCATCACACCTGTGCCTTCCCTCCTTCCTTTCCCTTCTTTTTTGTTTTTGCTTGTTTTGTTTTTTGAGATAGGTTTCTCTGTGTAACAGAACCCTGACTGTCCTAGACTCGATTCATAGACCAGGCTGGCCTCAAACTCAGAGATACCCACCTGCCTCTGCCTCCCTTAAAGGCAGATTAAAGGCGTGTGGTTGCGTTCCTGGCCTCCCTTCCTTATTTTTAAATTGCAGTTATACATGTATTGCTTAGGGTGTATGCATGTCAGACATGGTGACTCAGATTTGTAATTCCAGCTCTTTAGAGGTAAGCCAAGAGAATTAGGAATTCAAAGCCAGCCAGTCTCAGCTACATAGCAAATCTAAAGCCAATTATGGGTTAACATAAAACCCTTGTCTCCCAAAAGAATATTTTCCATTTAAAATTTCTTTGTATTAGAGTATGTAGGTCTCACTGTGGGCGTTGTCTTTTTGCCTCCATTCAGAACAGTCTTTGATTTTAAAAACAATTTGTATTTGTGATCTTTTGAATGTGCCATCAAGTGTGAACACTAAACCTGTGGTCTCTCCATTCTTCTCCAGAATGGAGTATTCGTTTAGCATAGTTGAAAATACTAGTTCTGCCTCAGACTCTTTCTTGTCCAAAATTGTCATACCAAAAGGCCATTCATAAAATTTGAGGTACCTCTCAAACAAATGTGTTTGGTCCAGGTTTCCCCTCATAAATGAATGTGTCTCCGAGTGTTCCTGTGTTTCCAGTAACTGCAAATCCCTGGTGTTTGAAGACTGATGGGCACTTGGAGCTGAGCCACCGATGCACACACACCTCTGATCTCACGGGCCAAAAGTGGCTTGGCCCAGGAACTCTAGGCCAGCCTGAGCAACACAGTGAGACCCCCACCTCAGCAGTAATGATAATAATACCATGTGGGGACGTGTACCTCTAGTTTCAGCACTTGGGAAGCAGAAACAGAGGAGGGTCTTTGTAAGTTTGAGACCATCCTGTTTCACAAGAAGAAAACCTAAAAAAAAACATTTAAAATTGGTTTTAAATGACAATTTAAAAAAGAAGTCTGAGCCAGGGTTGGCAGCTCAGGTATGTTCTCCTAGATGTTTAGGGGATCACAAGTTAAAGGCCAGCCTGGATAACTTAGATCTTACCTCAAAACTGCCAACTGAGGTAGATGAGTGATAGAGAACTTGTTAGCGTGTGCTGGGAAAGAGGAAAGAGGGGCCTTGAGCTTTTGGAGAAAACAAAAAGTTAAGGCTTAATTATTTTTTAATGATACACAATTTAATTTCATCATTATCTGAAGAATAGATCATAACAGTCATGAAAATAATCATTACCAAACAGCAAAAGCCGGTAGATTTCTCAGGAAGTGCCAAAACACAGCCAGTGCCTTTTATTTATTTTTGATGGCATGCAAAGTAAGAAATTGTTAGGAAAAAATATCAAGAAAGACTGATGCCTAGTGACATATAAGAATTTGTGTGCAGTTCAGGTTGCAGGGTTCACAGACAGGACTCTTTGGGATGCAGTCATAGTTGCTTGCTTGCTGTTGTCTACTGCTCTCCCACAGCATAGCAGAATGGAGCAGTGCAAACAGCAGCCGTGAGGCCTACACCGCCAAAATACTGTGTACTCTAGCCTTTCACAGAGAATGCCAGCCTGATGACATCATTCAGCAGATGACAGGGACACTTGGAATACTGTGGTAGGTCCAGCTACAGAGGAAGTCTACTTTCATTTTCCACCTATCACAATTACCATCACTCTCCTGAGATTGTGGCCGACAATAGCTTGACAGTTCCCTGCACCCTATACCCACAGGCAGCACACTGGCCACCCATAGGTACATCTAAGACTGCCCACCACCCACTGAGCCTGGAAGGAGTTAGCGATACCAAACCATTTGTCAGCACACACCATGTGGGCTGGTACCATGTAGGGCATCTGAGGTAAGGACGTGCTGTGGAAACAGTTGGGAGGAGGAAGGCTGGGGACATAGCTCAGGCTAACAGCACTTGCTGTAAGTCATGAGGACTGGGGAGTCCAGATCTCAGTACCCACATAACAAGCTGGGTATCCTGCACATGCCTATACCCTCAACTCTCATGAGCACAGTGACGGGGTCACTGAGGTTTGCTGACCTCCAGCCTCACCAGGAAAATGCCAGCCCAAGGCTCAGGCAGAGACCCTGCCTCAGTGGAGTTCGTAGAGAGAGATAGGACATCTGATTCCTTCTGCTTCTTCATGTGTACGGAGACCTAGGGACGTGCATGTGCGTGGGTAAATAAGTCAGGAGATGGTGTAGATAGAAGAGTGGGCCCTTGCTCGGCATTTCAGTGCCCAGTGTATTAGATGGAAGAGACACAAACAATTCTTTCAGTAGAGGGATGGCTGTGACTTATCAAGGGCACTTTGCCATCTTTTGTAAATTATTTTTGGTTTTTCTGAGACAGAGTTTTGAAAGTCCAGGCTGTCCTGGACTTGCTTTGTAGACCAAACTTGCCTTGGACTCACAGAGATCCTCCTGCCTCTGCCTCTCAAGTGCTGGGATTAAAAGTGTGTGCCATCATGCCCGCCTGGGATTAAAAGTTTGCACCACCACACCCAGTCTGTAAATTACATTTTTATTTGGAGGGGTGTGGCCCGTTGCATCTGTGTGGAAATCAGGATAACTTGCTCCGTTCATTCCTCCCTTGCATCAGTGTGGACTCTGAAGACTGAGCTCGGGCTGCAAGGTTAAGGACTTTACCCACTAAGCTGTCTCCATAGTCCCACTCTGGAATCTTTGTTCAAAGCAGCTGTTGCTGGTGGTGTAAAATATTGGCTCTTGGCTAGGCCAACAAAACTAGGGTGAAACTGGTATGAGCCCCGCCAAAATCTGAATGGCATGCCCTCTGAGACTGCCTGTCTGCCATTCTTCTACCCCTGTTGCCTTCAATTGCTGTAATGAATACCTGGCATAGTTGAGTTAGCTAACAAAGTGTTTATCTGCTCATGGTGTCATGTCCCTGTGATCCTGACATTCAGGAGACAGAGGCAGATGGGTTGCCACAAGTTTGGGGCCAGTTAAGTTAAAGGCCTGCCAGGACTACACAGCAAGCAAAACCTTGTCTCTAAAAGAAAAGCGGAAACAAGTTTGTTCTATTCAGAGTTGGTTGTCGAAGCTGCTTTGGGGCCCTGCAACATCACACCATAGTGGGAGCTGTGTAGAGCAAACCTTCACCTTGTAGCTGGGAACAGAAAGCAAGAGGGATCCGGGTCTTCCGAGGTCCCACTTTGAAAGCACAAAGCTGGGGTTAAACATATTTTCAGGGGCGGGTGCAAGCTGTGTTGCCTAAGCTGTCTTGACTTTCTCAGCTCAAAGGCTACACCTGCCCTATCCCTAGCAGCTGGGACTGTAGCTGTGTACCACCAAACCAGATCCCAGCCTTTAAGGACTCCAGCTCCAAACAGTAGCTCTTCTCTGCCCTCTACAGCGCCTAGTGGCCTCTGTCCTGGGTCCTCCGTTAGGCACCATGAGACCATCATTCATGTTATAAGTCTGTGCCTGCACATCCCCCCTTCTTGGGGACACCAAGTTACTTCTGTGGTGGTAGAAATATTCTGTCTTATTTTGGTGATGGTTTAATGAATGTAGTCATTTGTCAAAACCTTGACTCGTGCAGGTGTGGTAGCACACCCGTAACCCAAGCAGGAGGATCGGGAGTGAAGAGCTGGTTGGCGTATTGATCCCACTGAGAATAAAACCCTAACCCAAATTCTTCAAATTATGCGAGCTTTACTTTCCATCAACAGGGCTCTCTCCCTAAAGCAGGGTTTGAGCAAATAGCATGAGACACATGAGAAGGTGGGGTTTATATAGTCCCAACAACTGCAAGGCTCGGGGAGGTTTTCAAGGGTTGGGAATTTCAGAGGAATTTTGGTTATGTAGGAACATGGCTGAACATTTCAGAATTATTTGGCAGAGCATCTAATCAGGGTGGAGGTTAGGGTATAGGGTGTGGAGCATGTCAGATTCCAGAAAATGGATCAAAACGTGCTCAAACCCAAGTTTTACAGAAAACAGGAATGAGCTTTTTTGGTTGGTTGCTTGCTTGCTTTTGAGACAGGGTTTTTCTATGTAGCCCTTGCTGTCCTGGAACTTGATCTGTAGACCAGGATGGCCTTGAACTCATGGAGATCTGCCTGCCTCTTACTCTGCTTCTGCCTCTGCCTCCCTAGTGCTAGGATTAAAGGTGTGTGCCACCACTGCTTGGCACAAGATGACTTTTAATCTTAAAATGGAGTCAGGCTAATCCATTAGTTTATTCCTGTAATCCCAGCACTTGAGAAGTAGAAATACCAGCATGTTGTGGGTATTAATATTTACTGTTGATATATATTTTTAGTTAAAGAGCGATTAGTCCTAATCTAGCTGTATACCCAAATCACCACACAGAGACTAGGATTTATTTAATTAACCTAGAGCACAATGCTGGGTAATGATTACTCCATCCTAAACCTCCAAGCCCGCATAGTTTCCTACCATTCAGATTTCACCCTTTGTACTTGCTTTTAGTCATATCTTAGGTCCGGTTCATTTCTCCATGTGGTTCCAAGCCCTCTCCTGCAGATTCTCCATCTCTCCTCTCCAGATTCTCTTCCTCTTCTCCCTGCCTCCCTCCTTTTCTTCCCACTCTGGACCAGGGTCCCACCCTGTCCTCTCCATTGCTCAGTATTGTGGCTGGTTGCTTTAATTGACGATATAGAGAACAAATAGTGGCATGTTTACACAAACTTGAGACAGCAATGTCCATATTGAAACCAGATAGTGGTGGAGAGAAATCAGCATTTGAATGAACAAAGGGTAGATTGTATACATTCCAAAAGAACATTATACCAACACCAGCATGAGCTACATAGTGACATAGAACAGCCTGAGCCACAAAGTGAGTTCCTATCTTGAAAAATAATAGGCTGAAGAGAAATAAAAATGTGTATTTTTATGTGCACGCACAAGCACACACACTCATTGGATTAAGATACATATTCCTGAGAAAAAGTCTTAGAACTTTGAAAGAAAATGATAAATCTTGTTTTTCTGAGTAAGCATTTTTATCAGTGTGCTGCCTGGTTTTATGTTAACTTGACACAGGCTAGAGTCATTTAAGAGGCAAGAACCCCAATTAAGAAAATGCCTCCGTAAGCTTTCTTAATTAGTGATTGATGTGGGAGGACAAAACCTGTAGTGGGTGGGGCCACCCGTGGTTTGGTGGTCCTGTGTTCTATAAGAAAGCAGGCTGGGCCAACCGGTAAGTGGTGGCCTCCATGGCATCTGCATCAGCTCCTGCCTCCAGATTCCCTTCCTGTCCTGACTTCCTTCAGTGATGCACTGTGGGTGTGGAAATGTAAGCCAGTGAAACCTTTCCTCCCCAAATTGCTTTTTGTCGTGGTGTTTCATCACTGCAATAGTAACCCTAAGACAATCAATCAGCAAAGTTTTAGCTTTGTATTTGTGAACTTGCTCTCTTCTCTTGCTCAACTTAGTCTTAAAAGCAGAGCCCATAGTGCCAGGGTTTTCCAGGGCATTCTGCAGTGCTTTCTGTGAGGCGTGATATTCATGCTGTGTGGGCTTTGTAGTGTGCCGTCCTTCCGTGGATTCAGACGCCTGAGCACTCCGCTTCGCCGTTTTTATCCCACAAATACCAGCACGTTGCGCTCACTGCTGTTTCTCTGCCCCAGGGAACCATCAGCGTTGGAGTAGATGCCACTGACCTTTTTGATCGCTATGATGAGGAATATGAAGATGTGTCCGGAAGTGGCTTTCCGCAGATTGAGATTAATAAAATGCACATATCCCAGTCCATTGAGGTAAAGCACACAAACACCTCTCCAAGTGCAGCCTGAGCTAATGAGGCGCAGCTCCGGAGCAGCTGGAGGAGAGCTGGCTCAGGGTTTCTCCTCATCTTTATCTATGAAAGGCTGCAATTAGCCGCTGGCGGGGTCGGGGATAAGAGTAAGGGAGAGAGAACATGCCAGCATGCTTCATTTGGCCTTGTTTGGTGCTGCTTTGCCCACACACAGGGTAGCTTTTTGCTGGTGTGCAGCTCCCAAGGTCCACGTCTTGCCAATTAGGAATGCTAATGGTGGAAGCACAGAAGCCCAAGGTCATGGAGTTTAGGAGAGAAGGCAGGGCTTCCTGGCATATAGTTCTCTATGCTTTTTTCAGTTCTAAGGACTTGACTGTATGGAAGACAGTAGCCGCTCTGGTCCTGAGCCAGGGAATTAGAATGCCATCCTCTTGACCCTGGAATCAGTAGGGTCAGGCCATTCTACCTAAGACAACCAGGCTGTCTATCTCCAAGGCATCTTTATCACCACGTGTGTGAGCCTACCCCATGTAGTTAACTCTAAGAAGTTTGCTGTCCTTGAAGAACCCTCAGTACAGCCAGAACCTGGGTGGTAAGCTGGGACTGAAAGCCCAGGCAGCACATCACATGGGTGGGTCGCCATGAGTCTCCTGCCTTGGTGCCCTAGGCCATGATTCTGCCTTGACATTTCCACAGCTCAAGTAACGCAGTATGTAGCTGTGTCTCCTAGTTAAGAGCAGGCCATATACAGACATAAATGCATATGGCCAGGGTTGAGTCCCCAAACCCTGGCTTGCACTCAGGAGGCAGCGACATCCCACAAATTGGAGGCTAACCTCATCTGTGCAGCCCCACAGCCAGGGCCACCTAGTAAGACCCTCTCAGGAAGAAAGCTTTGTAGACTAAACTGCTTCTCTCGTGGCCGCATGCATTGATGTGAAGTGAGAGGAGAGCATGGCGCCTGAGGAGGCCGCCTGCCCCATGCCCTAACTGCCAGCCGACCTGTGTCCCCATTTCTTCCGTGCGCTTGCTACCAGTAGCTGTCTTCTCGTAGGCACCCTTGACAGCCACAGACACAGCCATCCTCTCTGGAAGTCTCTCCACCCAGAATGGCAATGGCGGCGGTTCCATTAACTTTGCACTCCGGCGAGTCACTTCTGCAAAGGGATGGGGTGAGGTAAGACAGCTGGGTTCTGGTGTCCATACATGGCCCTGTTATTGAACAGTCACACTGCAAGCTAACCTTCACTGCCTGAGGTGCTCACACTGCAGTGTTAACACAGTTCTAAATGTCAGCGTCCAGACGCTGACTAACCACAAAAGAGCGATGTCTTGTGTCTGAGAAGTCCTGACAGTCCACAGAACAGTTATAAAGTCGGGATACTTTTCAATGCTAACTTCAGCAATCCAACCCTGAGAAGTCAGTGTCTTTGTTTCCCTGAGATGACCCTTTGCTATACCAGCACAAAGTGGTGGCAGTCACCATTCCTGGTCGATGGTTGGTGGCAGTGAAAGACCAGCACTGCTGAGCAAGTGTAGCTGCAGCAAACAGGCATTCAAGAGTTACTTGAAAGTCACCCAGGCTAGTATTTGAGGCAGCTGGACAGTGCGGAAAGGCTATCAGGCTGAAGAGGTCATCCCAGCTCCTGGGAGACCTTCCTGTCAGGGGAGCCAGCTCTTCAGGAGCAGCGGTGTGGAGCTGCACAGCTGCCTGCAGCATGTAGCAGGTGGGCCCTGCAGCGGGGACGGGTATGGCCCACCAACCTCCTTTGCCTTCTGACTGGAGCTGAGGGGGACCAAGATTCAGGGCTGAAATTGTCTTTGGAGGAGTCCTGTCTACAGTCTGGGCTCCCTGTAAATCTGGGGCTGAAAAAAACCCCAGTGAGACGTTAGGAGTCTGTCAGCCCTCTGTTCAGAGCCTGGCCAGGTATGTGCCAAGCCCTGGGTTGGTGCCATAAAAAGAACACTAGTAATGCTTTCTCTGTTTCTCCAAACAGTTGGAGTTTGGAGCCGGAGACCTCCAGGGGCCTTTATTTGGTCTCAAGCTGTTCCGTAATCTCACACCAAGATGGTAAATATGCACGATAACTTCTTACGCTGTATTAGGATATTAGAGCCTGTGAATTCTTGTGCTTTGGACATTTGAAGTTCCTGTGCTGTGTGAGCACGACAGCACAGGTGCCGTGGGCAGCCTACCGCTGAGGAGAGCTCTGTATTGGGAAGCAGGCCCAGCCCCACCAGACTTTCTTCTGGGCTGAGAAGCTTCCAAACTTGAGACTATGTGCATTCTAGCCCTGTGAGAACCATGGAAACAGGGTCTGGAGCTGTGTGGGTCGTCTCTCTCCCAGAGGCTGTGGGACTGCCTGGCGGTCCTGTGGACGTGGCCACCCCAGAGTTTTTATGGCCTCTGAATCTAAAACTGACGGCACACCTCCAGGCTTCTGGTGTAGTTTTTCCCAGTTGCTATAACACAGAACACTCTGCTATAAGCAGCCAAGAGGTAAAGGACTTTATTTCAGCTCACAGTTCCATATACTAGTGGAGAGCCACACCTTAGAGCCTTGAAGGAACTGGTCACATCACACTTTCGATCCCAGCACATGGGATGCAGAGGCAGATGGCTCTCTGTGAGTTTGAGGCCAGCAAGAGCTAGTCTGTCCTCACTGATGGATGTAAGGGTCCAGATTAGGCACATCTCCCCTTCAGGGTTCCCTACTTAATGACCAAGTCCACACTCAGTCTTCCAGGTATGTGTAGTATTGCAGGGATAGAGACAGGAAGATCAGAAGTTAAGATCATCCTCAGCTACTTATTGGAGAGTTTGAGGTCATCCTGGGATACAGATTTTACATCAGAACAAAGTTGCTGGGTAAGGCCAGGTTTAGTTGTTATGTGCCTTTGATTCCCCACTGCTCTGGAGGCCGATACTGTAGAATTGCAAATTGGAGACAGGTTAGACAATATAGACCCTGTCTCAAAAAGAAAACAGGAAAGGCAAGGATGGTTGTAAATGCCTGTAATCCCTCTTGATCAGGAGGATCAAGAGTTCAAACCCAGCCTGTGCTATATAGCACATCAGAGGCCAGCCTCTGGCCTGAGACCCTGTTCCCCAGAGCAGATGGAGCCCTGTGGGAAGGCCTCCATCGTAGTCCAGTGTCCGCCCACCAGATGGTTTCCCTCCATGTGGGACAGAGTCAAATCCTAAATCTCATCTTCGCGCTTCTCTGATGTTTCTCTTCACTGGAAAGGAGTATAAAGAAATGCAGGTTAAAAGTTATTGTTTTTACCTTAATGGCACTAGTGTTATCTCCAGAGCTTAGAAAATCGGGAAAGAAATGACTAGACAGCACTGTGAATGTGGGGCAGTACCCTTCAGTCTGTACTGTTGAAATGTCTCCTTGAACCAGAAGGTGGGGCTGCTCTTCCTTAGATGCTGATATCAGAGCCCTTCCTGGAAGGCTGCTGTGTCATTTCAGTGAACTAGTTCACAGCAGGACTGAATATCAGGACCCTGAAAGCAGGTTTTAAAAAGTGTTGGGGTCCAGAGAAATGGCTCAGCAGTTAAGAGCACTTGTTGGGAGGACCTGGGTTTGATCCCTCACACCCTCATAGCAGCTCACAGTCATCTGTGACCCCAATTCCAGAGGATGTAACAGGCACACATATGGCACACATACGTGAGTATACAAAAAACATTCATAAAGTAAAATAAACATCTCTGCGCATGCACGCACATGTGTGTGTGAGCTGGAGTTCCTTCCTCCCAGGACTTCTGACTTAGTCTGAGGTATGTTTGAGGGGGGTGGCTCTACTTTTTGTTGCATGTTGATACCACTTGGGGGCTGTTCATGCTCCCAGCCTGTGCTAAAGAATCGGGATGCCAGACAATAGGAGTCAGCTGTCATTGGCTACAGAGCAGCCAGGTGATTTCAGCTTTCGCAGAGTTTCGGAGCCACAGTGTTTGAAGGGGTCCCCAGGATTACTTTCTTTTGGCTCCTGAGGCTCACCAGGGAGGAGCCGGAAAGATGTGCACTTTCTTTCCCTTGCTCTGCTGCTCTCCTTGCTTCTTAGCGCTGGCCTAGAAGTTGTGGAGTGTTCAGCGTGGCAAGAAGACGTGATAGAACAGCTAAGAGCCGTGACAGCTGGACCCTTTCTGTCTGTGTCCCCCCCAGCTTTGTGACGACAAACTGTGCTCTGCAGTTTTCATCCCGTGGAATCCGGCCTGGCCTTACCACTGTCCTAGCTCGGAACCTGGACAAGAACACTGTGGGCTACCTGCAGTGGCGATGGGGCATCCAGTCAGCGATGAACACGAGCATTGTCCGGGACACTAAGACCTGCCACTTCACTGTGGCCTTGCAGGTGAGCAGAGGAGTCTCTTGAATGAATCTGGAGGAAGGCGGCTTATCGTGCCCCTGGGGTCCTGGGGGACAGATCTGGGTACACTCAGCAGTGGGCAGCCGCTAGTATAGAAGGATGTTCCGAGGCTATGCTCAGATCATCTGAAAGTAGCTCAGCTGCACATCCTCACATCAGAACGGTGTTCTCGGGTGCTGTGGCTAGGCAGGAAGAGAAAGAAGCTGGTCTCTGAGAACAAATGCACCTCCATTCCTCCTCCTAGCACCACAGGCTCGGGGTTGCCAGAGATTTGTGTTTCTCGTGAGAGGCTAGTAAACAGCATCTTGATGAAAAATCTCAGGTTTTTAGAGTTGTGCGCTTCATAGCATTTCTGTCCATGGTAGATTCCTGGGGAGGACCATGTAACCCAGTGGAGTGTGAGAGTCTAACAATGGCAGATCGCTAACAGCTCTCAGAACAGCACACAGCTAGCGGCTGCAGCTGTTCACACGCCTGCCCTGATGGAGCTTTCCGCTGCAGATCCCAGCAGAGGTAGACAGCGAGGCATCATTCCGGAATGGTGAGGGTAACCCTGCACCCTTTTTTCCTCTCCTCAGCTGGGGATCCCTCACTCCTTTGCACTGATCAGCTATCAGCACAAGTTCCAGGATGATGACCAGACACGTGTGAAAGGGTCCCTCAAGTAAGTCTTGGCCTTGCTGTCAGAGAGGTGCGCCAGCTCTAAGGAGAGCTCTCAGGGTAGAGATGTGATTGGCACCAATGTCCTTGTCGTACCTGTGATGCTCCTCATTGCCTCGTGCTGTGTGGTAGGATTGGTTGCTCTAGCCGGCCTTGAGGTTCTGCTGCAAGAGAACCTCCAGGGCGTTCCAGAGCTGCTCTTCCCCTCAGGAGCATCAAGCTATCTACTCCCATGGGTGATGTGGAGTAGGGGAAGGACTCTGTTTTCATGCACCCCCTCTGTAGGCCAGGCGGCAAGAAGGATACATACCAGCAGCTGTGCTCTGTCCCCACAGGGCAGGCTTCTTTGGGACAATAGTGGAGTATGGAGCTGAAAGGAAGATCTCACGACACAGCGTCTTAGGTGCAGCTGTGAGCATCGGCGTCCCTCAGGGTGTGTCTCTCAAAGTCAAGTAAGTTGGACGTGACCCTTGCTGACCAGTATCAGCTCCTTGAGTGGTGGTCAAGCTGTGTTAGTGGAGGCCTAGGCTCCTGCCTTCCATGGTAGTATGTTGACCGCTGGGCCCCTCACGCCTTTCCGGCCCTGCAGGTGGCCACTGTGCCTACCCCATGCCACCATAGGCATTTGCAGCAACAGACTCCTTCTTGCCTAATAGCATGTCAACATACACTTGTCCTCCATGCTCCAGGGCTTCAGAAGTGCTGTCTGAGTTTGCCTGGGCTTCTACTATTTTGTTTGAGATATGGTCTCACATAGCCAAGGCTAGCCTGGAGCTCAAACTTGGGACCCTCCACTTTCAGCTATCTCAGTATTGAGATTTCAGACATGCATATATCTAGCTTCTGTGTGCATGTTTGCTTATTTTCTAGTTTGCTCATTTTCCTGTGGTATTGCAGTTGAGCCTCTTTTCCAGCCATCTCTGGAGGCTTTGACCCACCTGGGCATCTTCCTTTCCACGCAGAGGGCAGCTATCCATCGTTCCTGGCTTGCTAGCACAGCCTCTGTCTCTCCAGCCTACAGTGGACTTTTCTGTGCCAGGTTTCTTGGACACCAAGCTGTAGCTCCAGTTTCTTTTTGGCTATCTCTTCCTGTCTCCCAATCAGGCAGCTGTGGCTCTTGTTTTTTTGTTTTGGATTTTTTTTAAACTCTGCTTAATTTGGGGTGTTCAGGCCTCAACCCCCCCAAGTGTAATTAGAAGAGAGAAAAGGTTAGTGGGGAGAGGGTCCCAGACCCCTTTATTTCTTCCGGCTAGTTAGGGTCACGGGGTTCTTTTAGGGCTCTGTACCACCACAGACGCAACTAGTAGGCTCCTCCACAAGGCTGCTTTCAGAAGCTTTTCTGTCTGCTCCAAACCACCACACCGTCTCTGGTCTCTACAAACTGCTACATGCAACACAGAAAGCCACACAGTCTCTTTCTCAGCCTCACATTTATACTCTTAGACCACACCTCTCTTCGTGCGATTTAACGAGTGTGGACAAACAATAACCCAGCTAAAATCCCACACTTAGGATTAAAACAAAAACATATTTACATAGCATACAAAGAAACCAGAACTTCCCATTACAGGCCACTCTGGCTGCACAGTCCTTGGTGGAGGTTCTCTTTCCCAAGTGGCCCATGTTTTCAGTACTGTCATCTGCAGATTTTGGTATGTAGATGGAGGCCTAGAAGCCATGCCTCATGAATCCGTGGGGATGGCTGTACTGTATTTCCAAAGTCCTCACTTCAAGAGCGCCCAATCTTGGCCAGCTTCTTAAACCTCTAGCTCATGTGCACAGTGTCCTCTCTATATCCATGGATATCACATGTACAGATTTACCCTGCATCAGAAATACTGGAGGGAAATACTGCACAGATCCAGGCAGTGCAACACTGCAGCCACTCATGCAGTGTTGATGTTAGACAAGTGGTGCCGGAGGCCGTGGCCATGACAGCTGAGTCTGCAGTGCTGCACCAGGGAGGCTGCAGCTGCCTGTCAGGACAGTGCTTGCAAGGAGCGCTTGCCTTTGACCCCCGAGAGCCCGTGCGGAAAAAGTCCAGTGTGATAGAGCACGCTGTAGTACTGCTACTGGGAAGGTAGAGACTTGCTGGCCAGCCAGCCTAGCCTGCTAGCCAACCTCCAACCCAGTGAAAGATCTTATCTAAGAAAAACAAAAAGGTGAGCAACTCCATGGAAGTGATGTGGAGGTTGTTCTCTGGTCTCCATATGTACAAGTATCCATAAAAGGAAAAAAAAAGTTAAAAGAACTAAATTCCATAATTCAGTTGCAGTGACTCAAGCTTCCCTTCTGACCGCTGCAGGTACTGCATGCACACAACACGGTGCAGACGTACATGCAGACAAAACAGTCGTGTGCACATGAGTTAAATAATTGCTTAAATATGCTTGTGGTGAGAATTCTGGAATTTTGGTTACTTTAGAAAACACAGAAGTGGTATAAGAATGTGGTTTTCTTTTAGTCCAGGTGTGGGTGTACAGTACTTCCAGGGACTGTCCACACCAGCTATGATCTGCTTCGTGCTGTGGCGTAGGCGTTGGCTTTGCCAGCTACAGACAGTTTCTGTGACTGTGTGACCTTTGGAATTCTGGGAACTTTTCAGAAGGTGTATAAATGCTAGTGGGCTGGGTGGTTGTTGTCGTTCAGAAGCTTGGTTGCTCATGCTCAGAGAAGAAACAGGAAGAGAGGAACTAGATTCAAGGATGAGCTCTCTCTCCTCTCCATCTTTCTTTCTCTCCTACTGATAGAGGGTGAAACGGGAACGACAAAGGGTGGGAAAAAGAAGAACCCACAAAGTAGTAAAAACCAGCTACAAGCAAAGAAGAAACTAGATTCAAGGATCTCTCCCTCCCCTCTTGCTTTCTCTTCCTCCTATCTAGTCATAGGGGTGAAACCAGAGAGATGAAGGGCGGGGAAAGAACCCACAAAGTAGCAGACACCAGCCACATAGACTAGTGAAGATGCATAGATTCCTGCATGCACACTACTGTTTTGCATCTCTGAGCTGAGATTCCTGGACACCAGTGGTCAGATTGTCTGCACTGTGACCCTCTGTGTGAACGGGGGACACGGGGACAGCTGAGACCCTGTCCTTCGCTGGATTCTGACTGAGAACCTCTGCTCAGCACTTAACTATGAGCTGGACTCTCCTCCTGTGTTCCCTGCGATAGTATTAAACTGTGCAAATTGGCTAGGCAGTGGTGGCACGCCACTTTAATCACAGCACTTGGGAAGCAGAGGCAGGCGAATCTCTGTGCGTTTGAGGCCAGCCTGGTCTACAGAGTCAGTTCCAAGACAGCTACAGAGAAACCCTGTCTCGAAAAACAAAACAAGAAATGCCAGTTGGATGTCTTTTAACCTTGACCATAAGTATGTTAGAGTTCAGATTTCCAAATATTTGTGTATATAATGAGGCCTGTTGGGGGTAGGACCCAAATCTAAATGAATTAATTTTTTTCACAAACAGAGCTTTCTATTTCACCTTCTGTTAACTTTGCTATTGTGTTAAGTGTGTTTCAAGGGCTGTGTCTCTTTCATCTAAGTCTGAACTTTCTTACCATTGATATGTTCCTGTCACCTGCCTATCCTCTGTTTAATCCTATTGGTAATTTGTATTCTCTTTTTGTTTTTAAAGACAGGGTCTCAGTAGGTAGACCATGCCAACCTCAAACTCACAGAGATCCAAGTGCCTCTGCAGCACTGTCGCTGGGTCTTTCTGTGTGCGACACCATGCCAGGCTTGAGTGCTTTCTCGTGAAAGCGTTTATAGCAGTGAAGTCCCTTTATGTTCTATTTCATCTTACAAATTTAATGTTAGATTTTTACTCTCCAGTCCATGCTGTTTCCCAGTTTCACTAAGAGCACATTGCTTAACTGAGCATTGTAGCACATGCATTTGCTTCTGTTTGTGTGTGCATGCCTTTAATCCCAGCAGGAAGCAGGGGCAGGTCCACATGCAGTTCTGGGCAAGCCAGTGATACACAGTAAGCCCTTTCTCAGATATATATATATAGTTATAGATGTATATACATATACATATATCTATATATATGAATAAATGTATTACTTGAGGAAGGTGGAAGGAGAGAAGAAAAAGATGAATGTTGCTTGAACCAGGTGTGGTGTCTCGTGCCTATAGTACCAGCTGAGGCAGGAGGATTAGTACAAATTTTAAGGCTAGTCTAGGTTACATAGTGCCAGGCCAGGCTGGGATGCACAAGGAAACCTTATTCTAAAGCTCAACAAATGCGTGCATGCCTAAATTCGTACATACCTAAAAGAGCCGAGTAGCTGCGAGGCCAGCAGGTGCTTGGCTCGACTGGGTTCTGCACAGACCAAAGCATACAGCAGGAAACATCCCAGTGCCGGATGCTCCTGCTCGCCTGCCCTGCTGCTGTTCGGCACTTCAGTGTCTGTGTTTTAAAATAGAATGAACACCGCTCTGAGGCCTCACTGAGAGAGACTGAGGCAGGAGGAGGATAGCTGCAGGGACCGTATGGGCAACATGGTGAAACATTCTTCCTCCCTATCCCTCACCTCAAAAAATGGATAAAGCTCTTGTTATTTTTTCTGAACATTTGTTTTTATTTATGTCTTCTGTGTGAATGTCCATTTATATGTAGGCGTACGTTCACATATCCTTGAAAATCAGCAGAGGGCATCAGGTCCCCTGGGTTTAGAGTTACAGACAGCTATGAGCTGCCCAGTGTGGGTGCTAGCAAACAGACCTGGGTGCTCTTATAGTGCTCGTAGCCTTAACGCTCTCGAGCCCCCAAGTTCTAGTTTTCATATGTGGTTGCTGTTCGTGCAGCATTGGTCAGGAATGCCTCAGCCTTTACAAAGTGTTCTTGCATGTTTTGTTTGTTTTTTTGAGACAGGGTTTTTCGGTATAACAGCCTTGGCTGTCTTGAACTAGCTTTGTAGACCAAGCTGGCCCCAAACTTACAGAGATCCATCTGCCTCAGCCTCTCAAATGCTGGGATTAAAGGCCGCCGCTGCCACTACCAGGCTGCAAAGCGTTCTTAATCTGGTATCTTCTGAAATCTGTGGGATTGTTTGAAACACCCCAATTACTGAGACAGGCTCTCTCTGGGACTGCTGTCCTGTCTTCAGAAGCCTTTGACACAACACAGCCATAGGAATGTGGCGTCCAGTTAAGCATTCATTCTCCCTTTGCCTTTGAGGTCAGCATGCTGTGGGCTCTTTCATCATGCACGTAAGGAGCTCAGCTTTGGGCCTGCCGTGCTGCTTCTGGAAGTGGCGACCCCAGCGTTCCTCCCCAGAAGACCTGGCACATCCTGTGTGTTTCGCTCTGTTTCCCACAGGCTGAACAGGGCCAGTCAGACCTACTTCTTCCCGATTCACTTGACGGATCAGCTGCTCCCCAGTGCTGTGTTCTATGCCACCGTGGGGCCACTGGTGATCTACTTGGCAATGCACCGTTTGATCATCAAGCCTTACCTCAGGGCTCAGAAAGAGAGGTGAGTTTCTCACTGAAAGCCTGTGCCTCAGTCTCCTCATCTGCAGACAGAGCTGCATCTAGTCCTGGGAAAATGAGGCAGGTTAATGCCAGGGAAGTGCTAAGCATGCTTTCAGGTCCTGACAGGTCCCAGTCACTCCTGGCCAGTCATTCGCACCTGCACAAATGACTGGACCTGCTTTATAAAATGATGCTCTAAACAGGACCAGTAGAAATTCCGCCTCCCTCCTTGATCCTAGATATCTCACCCTGGCTTGAAGTGGAATGAATCTGTTGTGACGCACACTAACTGTAGTCATGGAAAACATGTAACAGATTTGGCTTTACAGTTTCTTGTAGGGAGCCCCCTGAGCCAGAACTGACCCCAAGCATCTGTCAGAAACCCAACGGATGGAGAAGCCCTGTGTTAACCTCTAGACCCTGAACTTGGGAGGGGGGACAGGGTGCCTTCTGGCTGCCTGTGACCTCGTCACTACAGTGTAGCCACCCAGTTCCTGTGGGTGTTTAAGACCTAAGCAAAGAGTGTGCTCCATCGGGTCTCTGACGGGGCTGTGAGGGCCCAACCCTGAGTCCTTGTATTTTGCTATAAGAATGGCTATTTCTGTGCATCCAGAGCAGCCTGAGTTGCCCCTGCTTGCTGGAGTCTTCTTCTAAGGAGAGCGCAGTTCAGGAGGCTCCGTGAAGGAGGTGATCAGGGAAGGCAAGCTCAAACTAAAGGCAGACAGGCAGGCCTACAGCTCAGGATGCCTGGGCTGTGCTGAAGTCCTAGACAAGCAGAGATCCCACTAAGATCACAGACTGCATGGTGGGCACAGTCCAGCAGGGGGCGCAGCTCCCCTGCCATAGACTGACTTGTACCTTGCTTCTCTCTCAAAGGGAACTGGAAAAGCAAAGGGAGAACACAGCCAGCGACATCCTGCAGAAGAAGCAAGAGGCAGAAGCTGCTGTGAGTGCCCCTCTAATGCTGTGCACAGTCCAGGGCACGGGGCAGCCTCCTCTAGACCCTTCTAGCCCACCCTGCTGAAGCTGGAACTGCAAAAGAAACTCCTTTACTCTCCAGTGTTGGTCCCAGACAGAGCCCAAGGGCTCCTCTGCCCCAATAACCTCATTTCCTCCTGAGCTCCTCTGTGGCCTGAGGGTTCTGGAGACCACAGTCTGTGATGAGTGCAACCCTCCAGAGGCCTAACAAGGCTTTGTGAAGTGGCAGGTGTTGCCCTTGTTTCCTCCCTCTGTGTCCTGCCTAGCATAGGAGGCAAGGGAGCGGAATCGGCATGGCTTAACGGCAGGGTCCCGGAGGAGTCCAGTGACAGGCTGCAAAGGCACACAGCGGACAGGCTATGTGAGGCCATGCATGTCCCCAGGCAAACATATGCCCCTTTGGGGGCCAGCACACATCCCTACCCGCTGAATGACTCCACAGAGAACATAGGTCCTTTTCAAAGAAAAGCAGGGGATCTGACTGCTCACTTGAAGTGCCTGTTTTGAGGCAGGATCATACAGTGTGTTCTAGGTGACCTCACTCTTGTTATGTAGCCCAAGCTAGCCCAGGGTCCCCGACATGTCCATCTTCTCTTAGGTTCGGCTAATGCAGGAATCTGTTCGGAGAATAATTGAAGCAGAGGAGTCCCGAATGGGTGAGCAGGCGTGCCGTCTTTGGGCTGGGCTGGGTGCTGGGGCCAAGTGGAAGACTTTTGTGTCATCTCCTGTTGGTCTGTCCCCAGGGCTTATCATCGTGAACGCCTGGTACGGGAAATTTGTCAATGACAAGAGCAAGAAAAACGAGAAGGTGAAGGTGATCGATGTAACAGTGCCCCTGCAGTGCCTGGTAAAGGACTCCAAGCTCATTCTCACCGAGGCCTCCAAGGTACACCACCAGGGCACCTTGGACCCCTGTTCCAAACCAGGATCCATAGCAAAAGGCAGCTTGGGGTTCAGAGCCACATGCCAAGGACAGTCAGGCCTGCAGCGGCAGTTTCTTTACAGTGCCTGCTTTCATAGACTCTAAAATCGACTCACAAGTGTCCACAGGTCCAGCAAACAACCCGCAGCAGCCTTCCTGGCACTTGCATTTCATTTGAAAAGGGCTGTGGGTTCAGAGGTCATCTGTGGCCGGGTCTGGTGGGCTTTGGGCTGGACTTGAGAAAGGGACTTGAGGACCAATCTGGCCCTACCTACATACGCTCTATCATTCCCTCATCAAGCTCCAAAGTGTGTGTCTTCATCCAGGCTATGCCCAGTTGGTGGCAGGTGGGAGCAGTGCCGGGCTTGAGGGCTGGCCCTCTGTTTGTTCGCAGGCCGGGCTGCCGGGGTTCTACGACCCATGTGTTGGGGAGGAGAAGAGTCTTCGAGTACTGTACCAGTTCCGAGGTGTGCTTCACCAGGTTTTGGTGCCTGACAGTGAGGCCCTCAGGATACCGAAGCAATGTGAGTAGCTGCCCTGGGCACCACCTTTCCTGTGCAGGCAGGTTCATCAGTGACAGCTGAAGGATTGAGGTGACAGGCCTGGGTCCCAAAGATGCGTAGAGATGCTTTGGCCCAGCAACTTGACTCAGGAAGCAGCATTCGGCTCATCACAGGGTCAGAGTCAGAGCATGCTCTTGACCAAATCAGCCTGGGCTACATAGTGAGGGTCATCTCCAAAAAAGGGGGGGGGGGAGAGAAGAAATGAAAGAAAAAAATTAGAGAGAAGGCTCACAGTTGAGAACGTATGTTACTTTTGCAGAAGACATGGGTTCAGTTCCCAGCACCCACATACATGGTAGCTCACAGCCATCTGTGACTGCAGTTTTAAGGGATCTGACGCCCTCTTCTGGCCGTGAGCACCAGGCGTGCATGTGCTGCACATCCATATGTTTAGACAAAACACAGAAATTCAGAAGAGGTTGGGAGATGTGACATGTGGCCATAGCTGTGAGAGGCTGTGTGGAAGTGATACCTTCTTCCCAGGTGTAGAAGCAGTTGCTTGAGATTGAGTGTGGTGGGACTTAGGAGCTCCAGGCCAGCCAGCGCTGCATAGAGAAGCCCTGTCTCAAAAAGGAGCAGCAGAGCTGGCCACTGGCAGAAGACGCATATTTGCTGTCCACTAGCCTGACTTGTCTTTTCTTCCCCAGCTCACAGGATCGACACAGATGGGTAAACTACTTGGCAACCTGAGTAAAAAGAGGCTACAAAAAAACCCTTTTCCTGGGAGTCTACAAATTTGGAAGCAGGGAAAACCCAGACATGAGATGTTTTTAGTTTATTTCTCGAGAAGGTGGCTCTGTATCAATTATGTGAAGGGACATGCCGACAGCTGAGCTGCGTGTGCGCCGTGGGTAGGACTGCGGAGCCTCCTTGCCAGGCCACAGCACAGCCATGTCTAACCCCAAGGATCATGTTCCTGGAGGGCAGGGCCTGAGCCAACTCTGAGGTCATCCACCCCGATCCTCATCGTGAGTGGCTGTTCCCAGCAGCCCTCTGGAGGTATCTGGAACATTCTGCCCTCACACATGGGAGCTCTTCCTGACACCCACGCTGCACATGGAAAACATGGAAAGGAGGACGGTGTGTCACGTGCTGCTCAATAAACGTCCCTCAAGCCACCTCTCTTCTGAAACGTCACTGAATGGACTAGAGAGGACTGCGGGTTTATAAAACTGCTTTTCTTCTGAGACAATGGGTGTGGAAACTAGTTTCTTTCTTCCCACGACCAGAGCTTCTCAAATCATTCCTTCCGGCCCTGGCTTGGCACAGAGGGGAAACCCCAGGTCCCAAGGTGCACTGTCCAGGCACACTGCCCACATTGCTAAGAGAAGACACCCTGATGCCAGTGTACCCATCACCCCACCCCACAAGACACTGTCCTGCCGTGCCTACCCACACTTCTTTAGAGGATGGTGTTGGAAGGAGGGGGGCTTTGCAGGGTGTTGGAGCGTGAGTTTGCCAAATCCTGGGTGCCAGGCACCTGCACCTCCAATGAGTGCCCAGCAGGTGGTGCTGTTGCTCTCCAGGCCAGGCCCTCCCAGGGCACCTCAGGGAGTCTTGGCTCCCAGACCCCTTCCTTGCACACAGGCTCTGCCCTCTGAGCAGGTGTTGCCACGGCAGTGGCCCCAGCCCTGGCCCCACAGCAGCAGCTGCTGAGGGCAGGCATTGTCTCACCCATTCTCAAGACCCCTGTTTTTAAAAAGCAATTCAATTCTGTAATGTTTATCTTTTTTTTTTTTTTTTTTCCTTACAAGGATGTTTCTTTGCCCCGCAAACTGAAATGTAGTTTGCACTGTTGCATGAGCCTTGACTCAGTGGCCTGTGGCCCCTGGGCACTGCTGCCCCTTCTGTCTGAAGCTGACTGTGGCAGCACTGCCCAACAATAAACCTGACCTGAAAGCTGAGGCCGTTTTTGTCCATCTGTGTTTGTGTGTTTAGGAAGGGACAGTGGGCTACCATGCCCCAGGAACCTTTTCCCATCCCTTCTTCAGCTTAGACATTGGCCACAACTTGGAGCTGTAGTTCCATTTTCTGTGCTGAGTCTTTACCTCAGATACAGAACCTTATGAGGAAATTAAACCTAAGATTTTGTGTTTGCACTTGAATCAGGCTGGCCCAGAACTCATGAGCCTGTGTGCTGGAGTTAACAGGTGTACGCCTCTACTCACAGATGTTTTTTGTTGTTTCTTTATTCTTCCTGTGTACGGGTGTTTTGCCTACACATGTGTACCATTGTATGTTTGCCTGGTGCCCTCAGAGGTCAACGGGCGTAGACTTCCCCTGGAGCTGGAGGTATGGATGGTTGTGGAGGTTCATAATGTAAGTGCCGAAACCGAACCTGGATTCCCTCAACGAGCTCATCCTCGGCTAGGTACAGCAGCCCCTGCCAACCTCTGTTTTCTCCAGGTTGCTTTTGTAGTCACACCCTGTCTGTCCTTTATGGAGTGGGGAGAGGTTGACGCAGCAAGGGGACACAGTGACAGACCTAAACAGCGTTCAAGGAATTTATTCCACATTCATACAAACCAGGCCAGAAAAGGAGTCACTGAGAAATATGGCTGATGGGGGACCTGTGCCCTGTCAGAACGGTTCCTCTGGGGAAGTGAGGACCCATGGACTAGACTTGTTCCTGGAGGTGGGCTGTAAGAACAGCCACCTCTCCCTCAGAGAGGATCTGACAGGGTTGTGACAGCGCCTCACACTTGCTCACTGTTGCCAGACAGCCCCTCAGCCGCCAGTCTCAGCCTCGGACCCGAGACTGACTCCCCAGCACTTGGGCCCCACCTGACAGCTGCCAGTCACAGCACCCCATCCTGCCAGCAGCGAGGGAAGTGTGCACAGCAGGCTGAGCCCCACTTGCACCACCACCCCCATGTCCCAGAGCCTCGGGCTCAGCTCCGCTGTGCTGGCCGCCGGGCCCGCCGCAGGCCCCGCTGTCCCTCTCTGTAGGCTCGTAGGCGGCCACATGTCCTCCGCAGCAGCAGCCTCTGGGCTTTCAGGCGCTTCCGGAGCCTCTTGTTTTCCTTCAGCGTGAGGAAAAGTTTTTTTTTCAGGGTATCCAAGTCCAAAAGGGCATAGCTGTGATCAGATGGCTGTCCTGGAAGGGGCTTTTTCCACCCCAGGGGGCTGGCTGGCAGGCTGGGGGCCTCCATTGCTTCTGTTCTCTCTGATAAGTCCTGAGGACAGAGGTCAGTGCTGAGGAGGAGGTGCCAGGTGGCACTGTGTCCCCAGCAAGAAAGGCACCTGAGCTGCGGCCACAGACCCTTCGGGTTTCGCCCAGCCTGTTCCCCTGCTGGAATCCTGGTGTACTGTCGTGCTGGTCTTTCTGAGGGGCTCCTATCATGCTGCTCATGCGCTGCTGCATCCTCTGGGGTACTGGGGTTTCTTCATTTTGTTTGTCCCTCTGAGAGCACCTCATCCCAGGCTCTTACCTGATTCACGGGGCCTTCAGTGTCTGGAGGCTGCAACTCTTCCATTTTGGTGTCCATGTTCTTTCCTGAGCTGTCCCCACCAGCCCCCACCTCAGGGCAGACCTGGGAACAGCAGGCGGGAGTCAGGCTGGCTGAGCTGGCAGACACCAGATCCTCCTGCAGCTGCCACCGTCCATCCCTGAGTCATCTGCAGGCAGAGCCCGCCTCTTCCTCCAGGTCCCCAGCCTCTGACCCACTGGCGCTGACAGGGACCCTGAGGCCACAGCCTGAGAGAAGCGCCCTGAACTAGAACCTAATGCTCTGCTTTGTCAGCTTTCTCGCCTTTTGCTAACTCAAGCTTGTGGGTGCCGCCTGACCAGGAAGCGCCACCGCACAGCAACCCTGGTGTGTGGAGAGCACCGGGTGTGCTCTCTTCTCTCTGAGGTGGCACCCCAGGCCCCAGCACACACGATGAATGCTAAAGGGGCTTGTAATTCCTTCTTTTTCTTTGGCAGTCTTGTGTACCCCAGGCTGGTCTTTATCCTCTGGCCCCCAAATTCCAGGACTACAAGCCTCACTACCACAATGTGTACAGTGCTAGGGCTTGATCCCAGGGGTTTGTTTTGTGTGTTTGTTTGGGGGGGTGGGGGTGTCAGGTAGGGTTTCTCTCTGTAGCCTTGGCTGTCCCTGAACTCTATCGATCCACAGGCCTCTGCCTCTGGGCGCTGAGAACAAAGGTGTGCGCATTAGGCCAGTACTCAACCAACTGAGCTGCATCACAGTCCAAGTACAACTTCATTGTAAGCTCCCCGCTCAGCACCCGCACAGTCCCGCTGGCTGGGCAGACCAGCACCCTACCTGTGTGGGGTTCTGGAAAGCGAACACAGTGGGCACAGCATTCTGCTTCAGGTTCTTGCGGTTTCCAAAGGCGCTGAAGCACTCGGGTCTGAAGTGCTCCGAGCAGATGACGGTGTGTTGCTTGGGCTTGAAGTTGGCGCGGCCAATGTTGAGCAGCCATTCCTTCAGCAGCTCCGGGCGGCTGAATGGGAACCTATGGGGACAGTATTCCATGGCGCAGCTCCAGAAACTCCACAATCCACTTTGTTTATCATACCTACCGTCCGGAATTCTCACCATGGCTGCTATTGACGCACACATGAATCCCAAGATCATGAACATGGTGAAAGAGCCCAAGAGAGCCGTGCCCTGGCACATGCCAGGAGCCACCACCCTTCCTTCACTAGCTCACCGCTTTCTAGGCCCTAGTTTCCTGCCAGAACATGGCAGTGGACAGGACCTAGCCCTTCAGGAGCTTGCACCTCAAACAGCAGCAAAGCAAGCGGAGGCAGACTGTGAGGGCTGGAGCAGCTAAAGACAGGAGGAAGCCCTGTGGTAGTCAGGGCTGGCCAAGATGGCATCTGAACAGACCCACAGCGGATGGGAAGCCAAACCCTGAGGCTTTTACAGAGGAAGGGGGGACAGCAGGAGGAAGGACCACGTGACACAGGTATTTGTTTAGGTAGATGGGACATTGCAACAGGGCACCACTGTAGGTTCTGGATAAGAAAAGGAGAGAGAGGAGCCTGTATCCACCAGGCTTTGGTGAGAATTCGGACAGTGAAAACCAGGGGCAAGCAAGGGAAAGTGCCGAGGCCAGCGGGGCACAGCAAAAGCAGGGCAATGCTAGGGTAACAGCTCAAGTCTGCAATCCCAGCACTGGTAAGGCTGAGGCAGGAGGACTGATGTGAGCGCAAGGACAGCCTGTGTCAAGAACAAAAACAGCCAAGTGGTGGTGGCCGTGGCACACGCCTTTAATCCCAACACTCAGGAGGCAGAGGCAGGTCTGTGAGGGAGGGCAGCCTGGTGTACACTGTGAGTTCCTGGGAGGTGAGTGGGGGAGGGGCAGAATGAAGGAAAAGAAAGAGAAAGATGATAGAAGAAAAAGGAGAGAGGAGTGGAAAGAGAGAAAGCAAGCAAGCGGGCATCGAAGTTTCCTTGTGGAGCAAGACACCAAAGAAAGGCAGGAGCTTCATGTTTGCCATGGAGGAGGACCCACTGGGGGCAGGTCTGGGTGAACAGATGTTAGATGTCAGGGTGCTCTTCAAGAGTGGCAGCCGGGCACATGTGCCTGGGGATGCCCAGCAGAACCTGCCAGTCTGGGAGATCTCATACTCCGGAGCAACACTGAACACTCAGTGTGGGAAGCGGGAGGACTCGCTGAAGGAGACTGACAAGGGACAAAGGTCAAGATGCGCCCTGGGAGTCACGTGAAGAGGCCAGTCCAGTCAAAAGAGGTCATTAAAGACAAAGGCGAGTGACATGAAGTCCAAGCAAGACAACTGGGCATGCCTGGAATCCCAGCAGGAGGGTCCAGTTCAAAGCTAGCCTGGGCTGTACAACACCTTCCCTCTCTCAAAAATAAAGAGGCCACACTGCCTGGGAGCAAGGGCGAGCACAGGCAAGAGGCAGGCGGGAGGCCACAAAGATGAAAAATGTCCTTAGGAAGCCTGCAGTATGTGCAATGACTGTGTCAATAAACAGTTAAACCAGGCGGTGGTGGTGCACACCTTTAATCCCAGCACCTGGGAGGCAGAGGCAGGGGTTATCTCTGTGAGTCCCAGGCTAGCCTGGCTACAGAGCAAGTTCCAGGACAGCCAAAGCTCCATTGAGAAACCTTATCTGGGGGACAGGGGTTAGCAGAGAAGGGCTGGAGGCATGGGTCCACAGTACAGCACTGTCTACCAACCACTCTTGAGGGCCTGAGCCCATCCCCAATACCAAAGTAAAACAGAAAGGTCTCCCTGACATGTGGTGCTGGCATCTTAGCCTTAGGCAGTGGGGAATCCCTGACTTTCAAACCCAGTTCTCACTGTATAGAGAGATCGAAGGAGCTACAGAACAGGGCCTGTGCTCAAGAGAGGCAGGAGGGCTATCTGCTAGCTCAGCAGGTAAAGGCGCCTGGCAAAAAGCCCAGCCTGAGCTCTGTGTTCTGAGTTCTGCGGCCTCACAGAACAGTAAAAGGGTGTCCGCTGACTACCCGTGGGAGACATGGCAGGAGCAGGAGCCTTCCATACACAAATAAATTAAATTTAAAAACAAAAAACAAGAGCGAAGGGGGAGGGTTGTATATCTGAGCATATGCCAACATGGTCACAGGTCTCTTGACAACTACCCAGGCCACCACCCAGAGGCCCTTCAACAGCAGGCATGTCTTCACCGGAATACGGAACTCGGTAATGCTTGTGGGGCAAGGAGGACTCTCACAACAGTGCCCGAAGGAAGAAAGCAGGGGCTGGGCTCCGTTACTTCAGGCCACAGCAACCCCCTCTACAGGCAAGCAGTAGCCAAGTGGGAGAAGAGACTAAGTAGGTGTCAGCAGAGTCTTCCGTGGCTGCCCACTGCTGTATGCGTGTTTCTGTGGTTGCTGCTCTTCAACAGAAACACCGGAAACACCTACAGTGTGCTGGGTTGTGAGGAGTGAAGGGGAGTGTGCAGCCGGTGCCAGGCCTCAGGGAAGTGAACCCTGCAGGCACAGACATCGCTGGAAGCCGGAGCCTTGAAAAGTGCATCCCTGGCAGTGCGCGCCAGTAATCCTAGCACTCGGGGAAGCAAATGCAGGCGAATCACTGTGAGTTCGAGACCCGCCTGGTCTATAAAGCGAGTCCAGGACAGCCAGGGAGAAATCCTGTCTCGAAAAAAGTCAAAAGAAAGATACATAAATAAATAAAGGTGCTTCCCTGCAAAGGACTCGGCATGAGTCGTATTGGGAAGAGGGACTGGCACTCCCGGGCCGGGGACCCACCACCTCCCCACGACCGAAGTTCCTGCCACGAGGCCTGGCCATCCTGGAGGCCACGCACCTCCGCCTGAGCCTCCCTCGAGGTGACGCAGGCAGAGAGGGGAGACGGCCAGCCGCCACTCACGCTCATCCTGTTCACGCTGGGCCCCTACTGCTTCCAGGCGAGGCGGGTCGGCGCAAGCCCGCACTAGGAGGGGGTGGCGGAGCTCAGGCTGTGAGGCCGCGGGGGCACCGCTGACACCCTGCCCGCCCCCTCCCCGCAGTCCCGGTCCACCTCGCCCGCAAACCCTGGCCTTCCGGAGCTCCTGCCCGGTGCACTGCGGCCTTCGAGTTCTGTAGGGTCGGGTCCCGGCTCCCCGTCCCTCACCGGTGGAAGGTGAGCTGCTTCCTGCGGCTGCTGTAGCGGTTGCAGCATTGCCGGGCCGCACAAGACTTCGGCATCTCGGAGATGGGCCCACTGCCCGTAACAAAGATGGCGGCCACGCGGCCTCGGGGGCGGGGCCTGAGGGGCGGGACCCACAGGGCTCCCGGTGCTAAGAGCGGGCTTGCTCTGCTCCCCTAAGACCAGTTAGGGGACCTGGGGAATGCCTCCTAGAGCTTCCGCCCAAGCAAACTAGAGAAGGGTTAACCCTTAGCTCGGCTAACAGTTTAGAGCTTCCCGAGGTAGGGCTTGGGCCTGTCTTTTCAGAGACAGGTCCAAGAGCCTGACTGGCCCTGAACTCCCGACCATCAGCGGGCTCGTTGGACAGATGCCTAGCACTGCATTCACCTCGAACTCAGAACCACTTGCCGAGCTCTGTGGTGAAAGCCGTGCCGCACCATGCCCCAGCAAGCGAGGTCCCGATCCCAAACTCTGCACAGCCTAAAGGCTGTGGCTCAAAACTCGGGTAAGTACAGGGTCCCTTCCACGACCCTCGTCGAGACTGCCAACCCCACACGCACCACACCCCTGAGCAGAGCCAGTGTGACTGAGGAAGAGGGACGCAGCTGGGGGCCAGTCCTTTTCATTGTGCTAAACACCAGGGTCAGCTTTGCCAGCGTCACCATCGGCGAGTGACGGGAGATTCGGTGTCCTTTGCCCCGGGACACCCAAGGAGACACCGAGCTCAAAGTAGCAATATCTTTATTTACAAAATATACAGTTTCACAGAAAAGCTTGCTTTATATACACATAGACTCTACACGAGGAACCATGTAATCGGTGCTGTCTGGCCTGGCCAAAGCCAACGGGAGGGTCTACTTTGGGGTGACACCTTTCCCCTCCCCTCACATCCTTAGCCATCAACCAGGACCCACGAGAGGGTCGTGCCTAGTTTGCATAAAGAAGCTGATTGCAGCTGCCCAGCTCAACCTAACCCCAAACCAAGATGTCTGGCTTATGACCCCACCCGCCAGGAGAGATCCCCTTAAAAACACAAAGCAAGCAAACTGAGATGAGTGTCAGGTGTTCCAGAGGCATCGAATCTCTGGGCACACCCAACAATGGCCAGCTCCACCGCTCAACAAAACCACATAGTCTTAAATGCACTTAAAAAAAAAAAAAAACTACTGGAACTTTGGTTATTCTCAGGGCGAAGACACTGGACACGCACTGTCACGGGGCAGGTCTTTGGCAAATTCCTCTAACTTGTCCTGGGCACTTGCTCCAGTCCCAGCCAGACCAGGGCCTGGGACAAGACTGTTTCTGGAATAGTTCCTTCTTTATGGCAGTTCTCCCTTGAGATCTGCACGACCAACTGAGCTTCAGCAATAAGTACTTCTCTACACTTTAACATGAGCAACAGGATTAAAAAAAAAAAAAAACTAAATTACTTAAACTGGACATGTTTAAGTTCTTGATATTTAAAGACACTTAAGACCAAAAAAAAAAAAAAAAAAAAGGGCTCTGTTTAGCCAGATTACAGTCTGAGCTCCTTTGGCGCTTAATATAATGTGGGAGAATGCTTGGTGACCCTTCAGAGGTGCTGCAGGAAGGCTGACTTGTGACCTACCTGGGCACTCTTCCCTGTCTAATGCCTAACAAAAACTTAGCAAACATACCCACGGCTCTGAGAATGGACAGCTCAAGTGCTCCCGAGCAGAGAGCCCCGAAGCCAGAGCTCCCTCCTCCCTCCCAGCCCTAGGACAAGTGTCCTCAGTGCTCAGCCGGCCTCACCCACCCACACGGCTGCAAGCTGTCACTGCACCAACGCACGCCCCTCGCCACAGCACCCTGGAAACCCAGCAGGCCAGCCTGTGCAGAGGGCAATCTCAGCAAAATGCCCTCACATTCTTTCTACCTATTATCTGAAGAACAACACACAGGTCCCCAAACAGCTGCTTCTGTGGGCTGCAAAAAACCAGAAAGAACCAAGCACTCCCACAGGATGGTGCTGGGCACCCTGGGCACTGACCACCAAGAGCAGAGCAAGGGCACCCAGCAAGACAATGGCCAACACTTTGGGCTGAATCATGTGAAAGATTAAAAAAAAGAAAATGGGGCTTTTTTACATCGTGCAAAACAAGAAACTGAGATATGAACACAGAACACCTTCGCCCCAAACCCCACACTGTGTAGGAGTGGCTACATCCCTTTAAACAAACAGTGGAAACCAAAGGCTTGGCTCACCCACCACCCAGGGCTCCTCTCAGGAAACAGCCCTCCTGGCCCAGTAAATACAAATGAGGCAGGGGCAGTGAGACCACAAAGGGGTGGGCAACTTGGACGGCTGCTGTGTAGACACTTGTGATAAAAGATCAACACTGGAGCATAAACACAGGCCAGAGACAGAACAACTCCACCGCAAGCAGAGGAGATAGGACTGCCGCTGAGCACCAGCCCCAGCGGCAGGACTGGCTGGCAGCGACGGTGCGCCCTCACTCAGCGGAGGCAGACCTGGTGCTGTCTGCCCCCAACACACACGACACAGCTGGAGCAGCAGCTCTGACCCTTTTATCTGCTCGCTAGCTATGTACAGTTCTACTGGGACGGCTTGTCCTTTGCTTAGGCACCTGAGTGGCAGGGTCTGCTCGCACGCACCAGACTGGGAGTTCTGTGTTCAACTAAGGAAGGCCACAGAGCCCAGGCCCTTCCAGTCCCGCCTATCTCCTCGCCAGCTCCCAATCAGTCCAGAAACAGCTTCCGGGAGCCCATTCGGGAGCGATTGGAACGACGGATATCGAACTTAGAGTCCCGGCACTTTTGGCAGACAAACACTTCTGGAACATTGGACTTCCGGATCTTCGCACAGGACAGGTGGATCCAGGTGTGGCACTCATTACACTCTATCATGGGGCGACCAGCGAAGGGCTTCATGCAGAAACAGGTGACAAGATCCCAGGAGTCGTCATCTGGAAGGCAAAGAAGAGCTAAGAGTGGGGACCTCCTGAGCCCTCCTGCACTGGGGAACGGCACATCCAAGAGACGCAGTGGCTACGTGCTACTGAAACGCCACTCCAGCCACCTAACTAGCTGAGCTGGTGTCCTCTCTGAACACAATGACTACATTCCGAAAGGCTGATATCCACGTGGGGGCCAGCTATCACTCAAGAGCCACGCTGCCCCCTCAGGCTTCTATATCCAGGCACTAACAACTCTTTTCTGAGCATCTACCTGCCCTTTCTTCTTCACTGTCTCCTTTCAACTCCTCGGTGCACTCTGGTCCCACCCAAGGGCCTGGACAAAGCACTCACCTGAGTCCACCATGATGTCCTCATCATTGCCAGTGCTGTCTTCATCCCGGAACACCACCTGCTTTCCCTGCCGGACAATAGTCCGTTTTCCTTCAGTTTTTATTTCCTTGACCTGATCAGGTGACACAGTAGCACAAGAACCACTTGAGGGAGTGTCGGAGTCCCAGCCTGAGCAGGGGTCAGCAGAGGCCTGGGGAATACCCTGTATGGTGGGACTTGTGGGCGTCTCCACATACGGGTCTGCAGCTTCCAGCTTCAGCAGGTCCCCCCTGAACCCCTCCTTCACAGGCGCGTCGCTGTCCCTTCGCTTCCTCTTCTTCTTCTTCTTCAGCTTGTCAGTTTTCTTCCTGTCCAGCAGGAAGTTACTGGGCTTCGCTCGCTGCAAGAGAGAAGGCTGCAGGTGGCTGAAGCATCGGTCAGACACTGGCAAGGGCACTGGAGACGAGACATCAGAGAAACCAGCATCCCAGCCGTCACTGTCAATGGTGCCAGCAGTGCTGTTGGCAGGGCTAGGGCTGCTCCTCAAGGGGAGCTCCTGAAACAGAGAGCACCAGGGCATGGTTGGTAACTGGGCCAGCTCCAGGTCAGGAGCCCCAGCCCCAGCAGGTCCGTCCTTCTGCACGGAGCAAGCACAACCTGAGCGCTGGGCTCTAATCGGCACTGAACTGGTACACCTTCATTAGCATATCACGCTGACAGCAGAGCAGGAAGGTGCACCTCATTTCCTGCCCCGGGGCCAGGGCTAAACGCAGGGTTAAATATGAGGATTCGGACTAGGGTGCAATTGGACAGAGTAGCAGAGTGCTTGTCTGGCACCCAAGGAAGAGGGATGTAAGTTTACCCCCAGTATCCTACAGGAGAATCTACACACACCTCTCACAGCTTTACTTTTCCTTGGAAAAGGAAGAGTATCCCTCTTCCATTTATTCTCCCAACATGTATTTTTTTAATTACATGAATTTAAATTAGTTTCAAAATTCTGACTTTTCTGAAAAAAAAAAAAAAAAAAGGTTTGTTTTTTTTTTAAGTGGTGGTACACACCTTTACTCCTATCACCTGGAAGGCAGAGGCAGGCGGATCTCTGAGTTCAAGGCCAGCCTGGTCTACAGAGAGAGTTCCAGTAAAGTCAAGGCTATACAGGGAAACCCTGTTTCGAAAAAGACCAAAATAATAAATAAAAAAACAGAAGACAGCCCAAAACTTTGCAAAATCTAGGTAGATAATCAGTGCCCCCAGCAGCAAGCTAGGTGCTGCAGCTTGTACTTTCCGTATTTGCCAAAACTGTATCCTATGTGGTACAAAGCATTGTACAGCAAGTAACGATAAATCCATGTCATGGTTTTGCTTCCCAAATACCAGACTGTGTGTAGCTCTGTGTGATGTGTGTAGCTCTGTGTGATGTGCACAGGACCCCAGCAGTCTTCGACCCACAGCAGCTGACATCCCTCCCTATTTCTGCCTTTTTCTTGGCAAGGAAAAAAAAAGCTTTCACATACACGGAATTTGGGGCATGGGCAAGAATCCCTCAAGACCTGGTTTTTTGGTATTCCTAACAACCAGGCACAACCTGAATCCTATAACAAGAAAAGTGTCCCCTCTGTGGCCAGGACATCTTTAAGGCAGAGGTAAGAAAAGGACAGAGAGCATTTAGTTCACTATTTCTAAGGGTGGTTGGTCTGGCCACTCAAGTGCTGGCCCTTTAAAAAAAAAAAAAAAAAGGCAGGCAAACACCAGATACAGATTTTGCAAATACTTTGCTTTTGGCGGTTTTGTTGATGGTACTATCTTCTTGAGACAAAGTCTCATTCTTACGCCATGATGCCTCTGAATTCATTGTGTAGCCCAAGCTAGCCTGAAACTTCCTGCCTTGTCTGAGCGTGATGATTACAAGAGTGATGAAAATGAACATTTAACTTTCTTTTTAAAAGAAAAACCAAAAAAAAAAAAAAAAAAAAAAAAGCTAGAGTGGCACATGTGTTTAATCTCATAAGAGGCAGGCAGATCACGGAGTTCGAGGTCACCCTGGTCTATAGAGTTCCAAGACAGACAAGGCTATACAGAGAAACCCTATCTCAAAAAAAAAAAAAAAAAAAAAAAAAAAAGGACCAAAAAACAAAATAAAAGTATGTGAAATCATTTCTAGACAAGCCTACTAAAGCTTTGGGAATTACTTTCCTGCCTGGGCTGATCTAGGTACCAAAGAAAATGATTTCTGCCAGACTACTGCCCAAACCTGGCACCATGCGCTTCCAGACCACTACTTGTGAGGCACCTGTAGCGGCCGGCGCCAAGGCGCTGGGGTCTGCTGCTCC
This sequence comes from Pachyuromys duprasi, assembly GCA_028658305.1. Classification (NCBI taxonomy): domain Eukaryota; kingdom Metazoa; phylum Chordata; class Mammalia; order Rodentia; family Muridae; genus Pachyuromys; species Pachyuromys duprasi. The sequence continues at coordinate 121,016,693 of CM053763.1, forward strand.
AAAAGCCTAATTCTTACCTCCTTTGGATAGGGGATGTAGCCAGCATAGGCCAACACGAAGGTGCAGAATTTATTGAAGTCTTCAACAGTCCTGCGCCTCTTGCAACTGGGGGAGTACTCCTGTGGAGGGGAACAAAGGGTATGTGAGGGAGACTCCCGCAGAGAGAATCCACCAACACAAAGCAAGCTGCAACTTTTATTGCCAACTCACGGAACACTGCAGGATTTACAGGCTAAAAACAAGATAAGGTAAGTCGGGGTCAAGAAACAGTTTTAAGGTGGAAGGAGGTCTAGGATTCGGTGCCAAGAACACTGGGAAACTGGCTAGGAGATAAAAGCTTGTCTTTAGCCCACCTCTTGGCTCTAGCCTGATCTGTTTGTCCCTGCAGGCCTATCAGGACCTCCAACATCTACATTTTTGATACAGATTTTCCACTTTGAAAACAAAGTGCAGCTGCAGCTCTAAACAAACATATCTTAAGTGATTTCAAGATTGGGCGGCTTAAATCTCTCCATGAGCTACCCGACTCCCTCAAGGCCAAGGCAGGGAGGGGGTCCCAGTGTCTGCAGCTCAGGGGGCATCCTCCACTCCTTGTAGGAACGGAATGCCTGAGAGGACACCCAAGTGTTCCTCGGACTGAGTCGGAAGAGAAACACTGCTCGGTTTAGGTGTGCATGAACGCAGGAGCAGCGGGCTCAGAGGGCCACTCAACGGCCGGGCGACAAGCACCCACCACAAAAAAAGGGACTTTTCTCCCAAGAAGGCGGAGCATCGGCGGCTCCGGGAACATTCCCCGCGGTTGCTCCCCGCACTCTGTCGCCACCCCCACCCGTACTGAGACCAGCTAGGAGGCGGACACCAGGCCGACCTCCGAAAGCCTCCCGCAAAGCAGCGCGCAACACAGCACTTTCAAAGACGGTCCCAACTTGCTCCAGCAGGCCGCTCGCTCCCGCCCCTCGGCCAGCCCCGCAGGCCACCGGCCGCACACAGGGCCGCGCGCTCCCGGCACTTGGACAGCCCCAGAGAGTCCAACCGGGCCCCAACTCAGGGAAAACTTTAATTTCGCCTTGGGGGGGGGGAGACATCGTGGGGAAGGGGTGGGGGAGATCAGGGCCGCGGACGCCGAGTGCGGGGCGGCGCCGGGGCGGCGAAAGACCCGCCCTCCCTCCCGGAGCAGATGGCGCGCGCCGCCCGCCTGCCCGCGCAGGCCCCGGAAGGTGCGGGGCCCACCCGTGGGGTGCGGGACGCCCGCGGGACCGGGTGGGTGTCCCACGCCGCGCAGGCCCAGCGCCTCCTGCCCACAGCTGCCACCTTGCCGATCCCCCGCGCGTCCCGTCCCGCCCCGCCTCCGCCGCGCACCCCGCACACCGACCCCAGCCCGGAGGCGCTGCGCGGGGGCCGCTCCCCGGAAGGAGGGGGAGGGGCAGGCGCGGGAGACCGGCTCCCGAGTGCGGACCCCCCGGACGCGGGCGCCGTGGGGGCGGGGCGCGGCCTGGCCGGTGGAGGGGGCGGCGGGACCGCGCGCGTGTAGCCGTTCCGAGGGGGCCGGGCCGCACCGGGGAAGTGGGGAGGAGACCCCGCGAGCCCGAGCCGGGGCGGCGGAGGGCCATGTCCGCGGGGCGGAGGGTGGGCGCGGCGCCCGGGAGGACCGGCGGGGAGCACAAGCGCGGGCCCGAGCCGGGGGCGCCGGGCGAACGTGGGGGAGGGAGGCCGAGCTCGAGACGCCCTCCCGGGGTCCGGCTTGGCCGGGAGCGCAGCGAAGGCCGGGGAGGGGGCGGCGAGGCGAAGCTCGCACTCACCTCGGGGTGGAAGGCGGCGGCGCAGGAGTCGGAGTCCATGTTCCGGGTGGGGGGCGGCGGCTGTGGGAGTGCCGAGGCCGGAGTGCGGGAGTGGGCCCACGGGGCGCTCAGGGCCAGGGGGCTCCGGCACCGCGCAGGGCGAGGGCGGACCCGGCCGGGGAGGGGTCGCCCGGGCTGGAGGTGATGAGGGGTGTCGCTGTGTCGCGTCGCTGGCTCGCTGATCCCGAACTGGAGTCTCCTCAGCGAACTGAGAGGAGGATGCAGCTCCCACAGCCGACGCTGTAGAGAGGCGGGAGAGGCACTGTGGGGGGCGGCGGCGGCGACAGCGAGCGGGAACCCGACCGGCTCCCCGACCTGACGCCCAGTTCGGCTCGTGTCTCGGGAGGGAGGGCGGGAGCGCCGGGAGGGCCGTCGGGAACTGTAGTCTGGATGTCTGGACTTCGTCAATGTAGGGGTGTGGCGCTTGCGGCGCGCGGCATTGTGGGAGTGGTAGTCCCTAGCGCGGCGCCGCGGCGTATAAAGGCGGTCTCAGAACTCCAACTCCCAGAAGGCGCTGCGGCAGCGGACGAATGCGGAGGCGGTACTGACAGGACTCGGGAGCCTCTCAGCGGGGGAGGTGCGGGGGCTCCCACCGCCCGGCTGGTGGGGGAGGGGCGGCAGCCCGCGGGCTACGCGGGGCGGGGTCGAGCGGCGGCCTGGGTCTCGGAGGGCGGTGGCCCCGGCTCCGCTTTCTCCCGTGGGGCTTCTGCTTCGGCCTTTGTGGGGCGGGGGTGTCCCGTCGGCTCGGGCAGGATGGGGGCGGGCCGCTGACGTCCGCGAGGGCGGGGCGTACTTGTTTTCGCGGCCGCGGGCGTTTAGCCGAAGGTTCCCGGCGACCGCGGCGTTGGGCCTGGCGTGGTCACTTGTGGGCGCCCGGTGCGTGCAGCGGAAGGTGGAACCGAACTCCGGGCCGGCGGCACACGCGCCGGCTGCAGTCCGCTTTTTGCCTTCCTCCTCGCTGTCCTCGGGGCTGCGGCGACTGGAAAGGCTTCGCCTCCGGAGTTACACTCTTCCTGGGATCCGAGCGGTGGCGGGTGCGGTGAAAGGCGGGGAGGTGCGTGGCGCCCGCGGAGACTCCGAAGGCTGTGTTGGTGCTTGAGTGGGTAGTGCTCGAAGACCAGACCAAGGTCTCCCGTGGGTGTAGACGATCGACCCGGAACGCTTAGTGGAGTGCTTTGTTACCGTAAGGCTGCCTGTTATTTTAATGTTAATAATCGCTTAGAAGGAAAAGTATATATGTACAAAATACACATTCAGCAGTATATTTGGTGGCTCCAAAAACTGTCAGAGGGACAAGATTTTAAATTCCAATGAAAAAACAGTCTGACATATGAGAAAGACGAGATTGAAACCTTATGAATAGTTCAGTCAGTGATTATTGCTGTTTTGGAGGCCCAGGTAATTTTTATCTAAACAGTGATTAAGAGACTAGGTTTGGCCAGTCGCAATGACCCACACCTTTATACCCAGTGGGCAGGAGCAGTCGGGACTTGAGGCCATCCTGGTCTACACATGTTCCTGGCCAGTCAGGACTTAGTGAATAAGAGGGAGGGAGGAAGATAAGAAAGATAGGTGGTTGCCTAACTGGAGGTTAGGAGACACTATCAAAGAACAAAAACTGGCTTGATCTCAGCAATACTAGCAGCCTCAATTCCCTAAACCGTAAATTATCCACCACAGTGAGTCAATAAAGGTAGTTTACTGTTAATTGTTTTCCAGTGATTTCTGCACAAGTGAGACCCTGTTTGAGGGCTTGAGGTGACACACTGAAGTAATGCACAGATGACATGCAAGTAGATGCAGAATTCGAGTGTCACCTGATTTCTGTGACTGGAGCAAAGTCTGGAGATTCACTAGTTTTGCTCATGGTCAGCGTCACCTGAAGTGACTTGGATTTTTTCTGTTTAAAAAAGGACTTCAGAGCCAGGTGTGGTGTTTGTAAGTCCAGTACTTGGAGGCAGGGTTGCTACGAGTTTTAAAACTCCCTTTTGGGTTTCAGAGAGTCTAAGGTTGACCTGAATAGTTTAGATAAACCCCATCTCAAAAGTTTGCAGTGGGGTGCCTAGGATTGTAGCAGAGCTTACTACATTCGCCTGTATGTGCAAGGTGCCAGGTTAGAAGCACTTCTTGTTCTTACAGAAGACCAGAGTTCCAACCCAAAACTCACAACCCTCCATAACTCCAGTTTCTGGGAAGCAAACACCCTCTCCTGGCCACAAGGTCATACAATGCAGACAAAACGCTAGCAAAACACTTACATACATAAATCTAAAGAACAAACTGCAGGACACTAGCATGATTATATATTTGTAACCCAGAGTTTGAAAGACAGAGGAAAGAGAATTAGAACAACAAGGTCAATCCTGGGTGCATAGTAAGTTTAAGGCCAGCCTGGATGACCCAAGACTATCTCAAGACAAAGGTACAACCAAAAAGTAAATGACTACACCTGATCTTTATTCCTTGTGGTAAAAAGTCACATCAGATCATTCCCACATCAAGGAGCTGGCTGAACGGCTGCAGAGATGGCTCAGTGGGTAAGAGTAAACACCATTTTTTTCCAGAGGATGTTAGTTCCGTTCCCAGCACCCACATCAGATAACCCACATTGAATGTAACTCCAGCTTTAGGGGACCTGATGCCTCCACAGCAGTACATTCAGTATGCACAAATCCACATGAGAAACACACATATGCACATTTTTTAAAAAGATTTGTTATTTGTACAGTCTTCTGTGTTCATGTGTGCCTGCAGGCCAGAAGAGGGCACCAGATCTCCTTATAGATGGTTACAAGCCACCATGTGGCTGCTGGGAATTGAACTCAGGATCTTTGGACACAGCCAGTGCTCTTAACCTCTGAGCCATCTCTCTCTAGCCACCCCCCTCATATGTACGTATTTTAAAGTAGAAATAAGTAATGGGATATAACTGGAGTTTCTTTGAGACCTCCATCAGATGGAATGATGACACAAAGATTTTTACTATTATAAGCTTTAGGCACTATTGCTAAAGCGGATTCTTGGTTATTCTAACACAGTAATACTGGCCTGGCCTACCTTCCACCACATGGCCTCACCTGTTCATCTTACACTTGGCCTGGCACCTGCTTCTTCACCCTTTCATCCATGTCATATGGCGACCCCAACCCCCGCCTTTCTAGTGCTCGGCGGGTACCCTCTGGGTTTGAAAGTCCCGCCTCCCTCTTATTGCCCATCCAGCTCTTTATTTAATCAGAGGGTGATAGAGAACAGTGTTTACAAAATACTGAGGCAAGAGATGCTTAACAATAGCAGTCAGGTGTGTACTCAGCTCTGTGCTGGTACAGAAATCAGCATCTGAATAATACAGAGACAATTTGCAGGTATACAAAAGCATCACTCCAGTGGCACTTAGTGTTGCATGCCTTTAAGCCCAGCAGTTGTGGGGAAGAGGCAGGCACTATCTCAATAAAAAGCAAATAATAAAATAATAAAGTAAAAATAAATGGTAATAAAATATTTTTAAAATGGGAACCAGTTGCTGGAGAGGTAGCCCAGTGGTTAAGAGCACTTGTGACTTGTACAGAGCACCTGGGTTCAATTCTTGGCACCCACATGGTGGCTCACAATCATCTATAACTCCAGCTCCATTAGATACTGTACGCACTTTTGACCTCCATGAGCACTAGGCACGAACATGATGCACAAATATGCATGCAGGCAAAACACTCATACACATAAATAAACCTAAAAGTTTTTTACAAGTTGAGTCCAGGTGTGGTTGCTGGTGGCTGTAATTCCAACCTCAGGGAAGCTGAGTCTGAGCAGTATGCAGAGCTCTGAGGCAGCGTGAACTACACAGATACCTAGGCTGTCTCAGGCCCCTCCCAAAGATAAACAAACAGGAAGTTGTTTGGTCCCCAGCCCTGCTTAAAAATAAGTAGAAAGCCGAGCGGTGGCGGCACTCAGGGCAGAGGCAGGCAGGTCTCGAGTTCAAAACCAACCTGTCCCTAGAGTTTCAGGACAGCCAGGATTGTACAGAGAAACCCTGTCTTGGGGGGTGGGGGTGGGGACATAGATAAATAACAATTCTCAGCTGGTCATGGTGGCTTCCTTGAGTACTAGCACTCAGAAGGCCCAGGCCCAGGCAGAATTACAAAGCAAAATTTTGTCTCAAAATCCTGCTCTCTTGCCGGGACTATAGGCCCATGGTAGGGCAATTGCCTAGTGTGTGTAAGATGAGGTCCTAGCTCATACCAAAAAACTGCCTGAGTTTTTTCAAATCCACATTGTGTATGGCACCATTATGAGGGCTCAAGTTCTGTTCTTAGACCTGAGTCAGGATCCACACACACAAGCACCAGTGAACAAGAGACACAGAGAAGACTCAAGTCTTTAAAGGGAGGGGCCTCAAAAGATGGCTCCGTGGTTAGGTGCTCATACTGCTGTTCTTGCAAATGAGAGCTCTGTTCCTAGAACCCTATCAAGTGCCCCCACTCTACAGGACCCCAGGGCTTCTCGCCTCTGGCGTTTGCACTGAAGTGTACTTAACAGCACTGGGTTTCTCTGTGTCGCCCTGGCTGGCCTGAACTCACTCTGTAGACCAGGCTGGCCTTGAACTCACAGAGATCCGTCTGCCTCTCCCATGCTGGGATTAAAGTAGTGTGACACTGCACCAGTTAAAATTTATTAGGTTTTTAATTTTGTTTTGTTTGCCTGCCTGGACATCTGCGCATCTATGTGCAATGCCCGTGGAGGTCAGAAGAGGGCGTCAATCCTATAGTTGCTGGAAGCCTAACCATGGTCCTCCGAAAGCCCAGCAAAGGTGCTCAGCTGCTCCCTGAGTAAAATCATTGAGAGTGTTTTAACCCAAACTGCTTCATAGTCTGCAGCTGCGGTGAAGCCTCACTCTCCCTGGGAAACAGTCCACTTTTTTCCATGCCTGGTTTTCAGGTATACTGTTATACTCCTAGACCTCCCTAAGGAACAGCATTAGTCACGGTACCCAGATCCTGGGAGTCACCTTTTTTTTGTTGTTTTCTACTAAAGGGAAAAAAAAAGTATGTGTGTGCTGAATGCTGACTCTCAGTTGTGATTGCTCATGGAAGAGGAGGGAAGAAACCCAACATTAGCCCAAGTTGTGACAAGTTAAAAATACTAAGAATACCATGGTTTCCCAGTAAGTAAGTTGAGAATGTGGTTATTTTAATCAAGTTTCCAAATATAGCCTCACCTACCTAAATCTTGCTCACTCTGCTACCTTCACTTGGGGAAATTTGAGGAATACTCTCCGCCTCATTTTCACTGTGCAGTTGGAGTGTGGATGTGAATTTCACCAGAGGCTTGTTCTGCCCAGAGTGGTTATCTGATGCCATCTCATTTGCTCCAGCTAAACCATGTTCTTAAGATGCCTCTTGGCCTCCTTGTTGGGAGTGTGTGTGTGTGAGTGTGTAGTCTCAGAATCACACTGTTTTCAGCTTGTAGGACCTGGGATACAGCATGAGCACAAGTGTGAGTGAATAATCTGTCACTGCTTAGCAGATCGTATCAGCAGCAGTGGACAGGCGTAAAGAAATCAAGTCAACATCTACAAAGACATAGCTAAGCAGTTGCTACACTTGCAGGGGCCGGAGTTCAGTTTATACCGCTGACATCAAGTAGCTCAGCACCTGTCATTCCAGCTCCAGGGCCTCTGCCATTTCTCTCTGGCCTCCTGGAACCCACAACAATGTACGTACGCATAAGCACATAAAATGAAAATTTTTTATATCTTTTTTTGTATGTGTGTTTACAGATGTGTCTGTATTTATCTGTGCACCACACATGTGCAAACACCTGGAGGTCAGAAGAGAGCATCAGATCACCTGAAGCTGGAGTAAGAAAAGGTTGAACCCTGAGCTGCTACTGGTCCTAACGGGGCAGCCAGTGCTCTTTACCGCTGAGCAGCAGAAAGAAGAGAAAAGCTGGCATTAAAGGCGTGCACCACACCTTCCCCAGGTGTCGAGATTGAGGCCTGTGCCACCACACCCTGCACAAGGAGTCTTTAATTTTCTGTGCTTCTGTAGTGTGAGTGGCCTTGAGTGTCAGGGTAAGGATAGGGAGCAGAGGACTCGTTTGAGCTGGTTCTCTCTTTCCACAATGTGTGTTCCAAGGGTTAAACACAGGTCTGATGTCAGGCATCTTATACTGGGCCACCACCGCACAGGCCTGGCTGGTTGGTTGGTTCATTTTGTTTGTTTGTTTTGTTTTTATTTAAACAGATCACAACCAAGTTACTTGGACTGGATATGGTAACGTGTGCCTTTAGTCTCAGCATTTCATAGGCAGAGGAAGGCAGATCTCTGTGTGTAGCCTGGTCTACAATAGCAAGTTCCAGGCCAGCCAGGGCTACATAGTGGTACCCTCTCTCCAAAAAGAAAAAGAAACTTGAACAGATTTTTAAAATTCCTCCCCCCACCCCCGAATTTGGAGGTTGGACCTAGTACCCGTGCATGCTAAGCAACCATTCTACCCACTGAGCTATATATCCCAGCCCCATTTCTTTATTTTAGATGAAGTGAAGCAGAATTTTCATCAAGTGTAACATGTATAAAGTCCTGCTTCTCTGACAGTTTAACATCTCCCTCTTCAGATAGGAGCCTGTACCACACCAGGGTGCTGGGAAACCCAAGGGGTCTAAATCACCTTAGTGCAGCCCAAACATCCCTCAAATTTAGTCTCACTATTCAGATGGCATTGTCATCTGCATGGCGTAAATGTCTCACATTCCCATGTTGAGCCCTTGAGACTCCCAAGGAGGAGGAGGAACCAGCTAGCATGCCTGGGTTGGTAGACCATTGCAAATTCCACACACAGCTGGTAGGTCTAAATCTGGGCCTTTCTATTCTCACCACATTCCTACACTGACTCTGGGATTGTCTCAAATGCCTGCCTGTTGGGTTGATGGTATCATAATGAGCTTGGTTTTTTTAATTAAAAAGATTTAATATTTTTATTTGCATGAGGATGCGTGTGTATGTGTGTGTGTGTGTGTCTGTGTCTGCCCTGTGCCTGGTGCCCTTGGAGGTCAGAAGAGGATATAAGATCCTCTGGGATTGGGGTTACAGCTGTGAGCCGTTATGTGGGTCCTCCTCGAGGGCAACAAGTGCTCTCACCTTCTCACCATCCTCCGCTCAGAGGTAGGGTGCTCCTCTGGCTAAATTTTGTAAGTAAGGCCTGGAGACCAGTTCCTAGCAGTGCATCTCAAAAAAAGAAAATTCAGATGATTTTTGTGCTTGTTTCACTGTGTAGCCCAAGCTGGCCTCAGACCTCAGGTGAGGGCCTGGAGAGGTGGCTCAGCAGGGAAACGGAGTGCTAAGCCAGGTTCGATTCCCAGCACCACCCACATGACAGCTAGCAGCCATCTCAGGGTGTCTGATGTCCTCTTCTGACGCTGCAAGCCCCAGAGAGCATGTAGAGCACAGGAAATCAGGAAGGCAAAACACCTAAGTAAAATGAACAAATCTGATAACTATAAACAAAAAAAGTCCAATGTAGTTTACATAATTGTGCATATTTAATAGCAAAATTTAAAGAAATTACCATTTGTTAATGAACATATAATTACACCACTTTCCCTTTCCCCTTCCCTTTCCTCCTTCTAGACCCCACCAGGTCCCCTTCCTCCAACCCTCAAATGGATAGTCTCTTCTTCCTCTGTTATTACTGTTAAGTGTGTGTATATGTTTATGCAAAAATATACACATCTAACCTGCTCAGGCTCTTGGTTGATTATGTGTATATGATTTCAGGGGTTGATCACTTTGTACTGGACAACCAGTTAAGGACCCATCCAGGGGAAGGACTAATTCTAAGCCATCATCATTTGCCTGTATTTCTTTGTCTAGGGCTGGGACCATGAAATTTATTATTCCTCTTCCATGTCCACATTATTACCTTACCATTGTTTCAGTCTTGTTTATGTAGCCATTTCTAGGAGAGACTGTTTGACAGCTGATTTCCTGGTATTCTGGCTCTTAAAATCTTTCTGCCTTCCCTTCTACAATGTTCCCTGAGTCATACAGATGTAGGAGCTGTGCTGTAGATGTATCCATTGGGGCTGGACTCTGTCTTGTGTCCAGTTGTGGTTTTCTGTGATAGTCTCCATTTGCTGTAAAGGGAAGCCTCCTTGATGGGGGCTAATGCTACATTTACCCAGCAAAGATGGCAAGAACCAAGAGGAATCTGTGGGCCACTGATCTAGAGCTAAGCCAGTAGGCAGAGAGATTAGTTGTGGCTGTAATTAATTGTTTTGAGACAGGGTTACCTGTCCTGGAACTTGCCATGATTAACCTGGAACTCACAGAGATCTACACTTTTCTGCCTCCCAGGTACTGGGATTAAAAGCCTGGCCCAGCTTAATTAATATCATTTTGTATTATTTATGTTTGTGTGGTGCTAGGAATTGAAGCCAGGGCCTCTTGTATGCAAGGCAACTGTTCTACCGCAGAGCTAGACCCCCTACCCAGGTCTTTTTTGTTATTAAAATCTATGTTATTTTCTATTATTTATTACAATGTACTCAGTTTGTATCCCAGCTGTGGCCCTCTCCCTCCCTTGTCTAGGTCTTGTTTTTACTTGCCTGCATTTTCTTTCTGTAACAAAAGTACTGCATCTTGAAGAAAGAATACAGGATGGGCACATGTCTACAATCCCAGCTCATGGGAAGCTAAGGCAGATCACCAGTTGTAGGCCAGACTGGGCAACATAGTGAGTTCTGGGTTAGCCTGAATTACCTGTCTCAGAATCCCTAAAAACGGAGCTGGGGAGGTGGCTCAGGAGGTGAAAGTGATTGTCATGCTAGAATGGGGGCCTGAAGCCGGAAGGAAGTAGTGACACAAGCCTTTAAATCCCAACTCAGGAGGCAGAGACGGGTGGACCTCTATGAGTTCAAGGCCAGCCTGGTCTACAGAGCTAGTTTTAGGACAGCCAGAGCTACACAGAGAAACCCTCAACCAGGGTTTTTCTCAAAAGGAAAAAAGCATATCTACCCAGCCACCCCCAGCCCTTTATTAAGTTCCCAGAATCCCCTCCAGCCTTTATAATCCCAGCACTCCTCCCTGCTGAGAGGTGGAGACAGGCGAATCCCTGCAAGGTTAAAGTCCAGCTAGTCTGGATTATATGGTGAAGAAATAACAGACTGTCTTTAGGTGGGAGGCCAGCAGTTGTGGTTACCCAGACCTTTAATCCCAGCACTCAGGAGGCAGAAGCAGGAGGAGCTCTTTGGGATCCAGGCCGTCTCAAAAACAAAACATGGTCAGTCAAGGGTCAACACTTGAAGCTACTGTCCTCTGACCTATTCAAACAGTGGTACTCCTGTGCATGCACGCATATCCTGCACAGAAACAATACCACCAAAAAAGTTCAAAATAAAACTAAAATCTAAAGCCTGTTGATATAGCTATAGAATACATGAAGCAAGAGCCAGGCCCTGGGATCAAGCCTGAAAAACTCTGAAAAATCTCACTAGGTGATTTGTATAATTGGGGCCTTCCACGGGCAATCTGCCTTGACAGAAGCAGTTATGCACACAAGCGTGTTTTCCCATTGCAGTAAATAACTACAGAATCATTCTTCAGGAGTGTGTTACGGGGCCAATACAGTGTGCAAATAGCACTTTGATGTTGGGAGTGTGGGGAGCAGAAAGCAGGGAATTGATGAAGCGCTTGCATTGTGTGCCTGAGGCCCTGAATTCCATCTCCAGCAGAAACAAAATCCATACTCAGTTCTCAGTTATACGCTTAAGCTTCGGGCTTCTTGCTGGGTGGAATCTACTCCAAGGGACTGTAGTATTTTCCTCTACCGGCATCCCCGTCCTGGCGGAAGGGCTGTGTGTAAGCTATTGGCCAGGCTCCTGGGCCCTGGAATGCTGCCGTGCTGTTGAGAGCTGTGTGAACAGTCCTTCTATGGGCAACAGGCAGTTGCCTGGGTACCTGCATGTTTTCTTCCTTAGAACCTGTGCTTCCCGTGCCGACCCTGAAATTTAGACCAGATGCATTCTCAGGGAAAAGTCGGTGAGGTTCCTTGAGTGGAAGAGAACGCTTGACATGTTTTAGAAATGGAATAAAGCTAAATGTCTCCTGCCAAGGCTGTGTCAACCCAGCAGCCAGGAAAGACAGGACTCGCTTCAGGACGCTTGGCGTCCGCTGCATTACAGTGGGCAGGGCCCGAGGCTGGAATGTTTTCAAAAATGAAGTGGGGGACAGTTAACTAGCAAACACCCACATTTTTCTCTCTACACTTGCCCGAAACTAAGCAAAGCAAAACCCAAATATGGCTTCCAAGTGGGGCTCCTTTTTTGAGTTGTGTTTGCGTACATACAGACAAACAAACAGTCCCCATGGCATCACCACTCAAGCAACTGTGACTGCTGAATGACTCTCCCCAGCTTTTTAAGGCGCTCCCCGGACGGACCTCGAGCTGCCCCAACCCCTTGCGAGTATGCTGACTTGGAAAGTAGAGCTACAACTTCCACGCTGTCCAAACTTGACTGCTGATGCGCGTGAAACTTAGACATGAACACAGCGGAGCGCGTTCCTAGAATCTGGCCTGGTTTCACTTAAACGCGCCAAGAATTAAAAAAAAGAATGAAAACCCTTACACTTGTTCGTGCTTTGGTGCTGAGTTTTGAAAATACCACTGTTTTGAAAGCTGACGGGGTGCAGTACTTTAGTTACACTCAAGTCAGTGAAACTAAAACAGGGTCGTCGCATTCAGATGTCCTGAGGTTTACTGGGACGCACTAGGGAATCTGGGGCCAAAGGAGTGACTGCGGCTTTGGGCGCCGACCTCGCCTCCCGGAGTCTCGCTGGGTAAACCGCAGTGTTGAAGGGGTGTTAGCCCTCACTTGTCACCGGCCTTTCCCAGCTGAGCGTCAGCTGGAGGCGGTTGGAAGCCCCGGAAGGGCGGAAAGGGAACGGCGTAGGCGGTGGTGACTCAGCCTATAGCGCTGGAGACTGACGGGTTAAGTGGGCGTGGTCGACATCGCTCCGCCCCCGCAGGCCCCGCCCACGGAGGCCACGGCCGGCGTGCGTATTTATAGAGGCGGTGCCCCGCGCGCCGGGGCGTCCCCGTGCCCAGCAGCCCCGCGTCATGGACCGGCCGGCGCCCTTGGCCGTGCTGCCCTTCTCCGATCCCGCGCACGCCCTGAGCCTGCTGCGCGGCCTGAGCCAGCTGCGCGCCGAGCGCAAGTTCCTGGACGTGACCCTGGAGGCGGCGGGCGGCCGCGACTTCCCCGCGCACCGCGCTGTGCTGGCGGCCGCTAGCCCCTACTTCCGCGCCATGTTCGCGGGCCAGCTGCGCGAGAGTCGCGCCGAGCGCGTGCGCCTGCACGGAGTGCCGCCCGACATGCTGCAGCTGCTCCTGGACTTCAGCTACACCGGCCGAGTGGCCGTGAGTGGCGACAACGCCGAGCCGCTGCTGCGCGCCGCGGACCTGCTGCAGTTCCCCGCCGTGAAGGAGGCGTGCGGCGCCTTCCTGCAGCAGCAGCTCGACCTGGCCAACTGCCTGGACATGCAGGACTTCGCCGAGGCCTTCAGCTGCTCTGGGCTGGCGAGCGCGGCGCAGCGCTTCATCCTGCGCCACGTGGGCGAACTGGGCGCCGAGCAGCTGGAGAGGCTGCCGCTGGCGCGCCTGCTGCGCTACCTGCGCGACGACGGGCTGTGCGTGCCCAAAGAGGAGGCGGCCTACCAGCTGGCGCTGCGCTGGGTGCGCGCGGACCCGCCGCGCCGGGCGGCTCACTGGCCTCAGTTGCTGGAAGCTGTGCGCCTGCCCTTCGTGCGCCGCTTCTACCTGCTGGCACACGTAGAGGCCGAGCCGCTGGTGGCGCGCTGCCCGCCTTGCCTGCGTCTGCTGCGCGAGGCCCGCGACTTCCAGGCGGCGCGCTACGACCGGCACGACCGCGGGCCCTGTCCCCGCATGCGTCCGCGCCCGTCCACCGGCCTGGCGGAGATCCTGGTGCTGGTGGGAGGCTGCGACCAGGACTGCGACGAGCTGGTAACCGTCGACTGCTACAATCCGCAGACAGGCCAGTGGCGCTACCTGGCTGAGTTCCCCGACCACTTAGGAGGGGGCTACAGTATCGTGGCGCTGGGCAACGACATCTACGTGACGGGTGAGTGCGCTGGGGGATTTCCAAGAGAGAGACACTCAGGACCTGGAGTTATAGGACCCGATCTCGCTCTTGGCAGGGCGACTGCGTTAGTTTCTCTATTTGCCTTCAAGCTCGAAGAGAGCAGAGACGTAGGTGCTTTGTGGATCTCTGTGCCCTCTGTGGTACACAGTCTGTCTTGCTTAGCCAACTCCTTGCCCCGGAGGTGCCTCCCCCTTTTTAGTTTGGAAAAGACCGGGCATTGACCTGGCACAATGGGTGCTTTCTTTTAATCCCCAAGGAATGCGGGGACAGGATGCAGCCTGGCGCCTGGGGAGGCATCACTCCCTCTCCCGCCCTGCTCAGCCACAGGAGCCTCCTGACTCACTGGCTTTGTCGCCAGTGACAAGGTTTCTTAGAGCCCGCACCTAGGCCGGCACTGTGGGTCACGTGGTGTTTAGGCTGTGCTAGTCTCTGACTGTAAACATGGTCACATGTTGAGAGATTTTCTTCCAGTTACTTGGCTGAAAACCCAAAACGCTGCCGAGTCACGGTAGGCGGTCCCCAGACTGCCCCAGTGCTGGGCTTCTCCCACGTTTTTCACTAAGGATGAATTCCTGATCAAACTGAAGGGAGGCTACCCCACTTCAGACCGACAGAGATGGCCTCTGCAAGTGCTATATAAGGAAAGACCACTGAAGCCTCTGGCCCCGTTATCAGGCTGGCAGGCATGAGGCCGGCTTGTCAGAGGGGCTGTGCCCAGCGTGGTGCATTCCACATAAAGCCCGATGTCACCTTGCTGTGTCTGTGTCGAGCCTGTGGGTCTCTGAGCAGAAGAGGGTCAGGGTCAGCTCTGGCCTCAGCAGCCCTGACCTGCCGCCCTCAATCCTTCCTGCTGGATCTTTCCAGAGCATGGCCTTCCTTAACACCCTGAGGCTGACCCTGTGTGGTTGGGGCCCCTCCCCTGCCCCCCTGCCCCCATCTCCTCTGAAGTCTGGCTGGTGGTTTTGAGCAGAGAACGCCTTCCCAGAACTGGCCAGACTTGCCCTTGGATAAATGTCACAGCTGAACAGCTAATCAGGTTTAGGCAGGTGGCTCCGTCCTTCCATTCAGCTGCTGGTAGGGGATTTTCCTGAGGGTCAGGAAGCCGCTTCAGCTGCTTCAGCGTCCCTGTAAAAGACCAAAGAGGCTTCAGATGCTCCTCCCTCAAAAGCTCTGGGCTGAGACACAGACAGAATGTCTCTGCCTTGTTCAGGGCGCCAGCGGGGACAGCCCCCAGGATTCCTGGAGTCTCGTGATAGCACGAGGGATTTGTGGTCTTAGACATACTCTACACTCTTTTTGGGGGGGAGAGGGGGTGGTGGGGTGGTGGTTCAAGACAGGGTTTCTCTTTGGCTATCCTGGAACTGGCTCTATAAACCAGGCTGGCCTTGAACTCACAAAGCTCTCCTTGCCTCTGACTCCTGAGTGGCCTTTTATTTTAAACTTTTGTTGACACACACACAAAAGTCACCGTCCGTCATACTTGTATATACCTTGATAAGAGTTTGAAGTGGACCATGCCCCTGTATCCTCCGTGAAGTCAGAACAGGTCCAGAGGTGTAGACACTGGAGCTTTCTTGGCCTGGCACAGCCTTGGTTTGAAAGTGTCCAGAAAGTCTGGGATTTGGTGGCCAAATGCAATGTTTGGTGTCTATGCAGAAGAGGTGCCCAGACCCAACCCTGGGTGTTCTGAGTTAATTAAGAAGTGTCAAAGTGGGGCACGCCTTTAATCCCAGCACTCAGGGAGGCAGAGGCAGGTGATCACTGTGAGTCTGGGACCAGCCTGGTCTACAGAGCTAATTCCAGGACAGCTAAGGCTATGGTGGTGCTGGGTGGGAAAAACCTAAGGCAGTGGGGGAGTACTTTGTATTGCTTTTTATAACTTTATTTTATATGTTTATGGGTGTTTTGCCACCATGTAGTCTACAAACCTGGTTCACACCTGGGTGTCCACAGAAGACAGCATCAGATCCCCTAGGATTGGAGTCATGGAGAGTTATGAGCTGCCACATGGGTGTTGGGAGTTGAACCCAGGCCCTCTGAAGGGGTAGTCAGTGCTCTCTGCCTGAATTTTGTTTCCTGGGATGGAGTGTCATGTAGCCCGGGATTAACTAGAACTCCTGAGAACTGAGTGCTGGGATTGCAGATCTGCTATCAGGAGAGAACCCAGGCTGGATGCGTGCTGTAGTGAACACTCTGCCCACTTGGAGCAGCTGTAGTCCAGGACTTTTGAGAGCAGCATCTTTTGTCCTTGGCTTGACAGCAGTTAGTGGACCTGTGCACTGCGTCAGTGACAGCTTGGTGAGGCCCTCAGAAGACGGCAGATGTATTTTGGGTGACAGGGGTGAGGTTAATTCCTCTGCAGGGAGAGGCCAACCCGGAAGTCCAAGAAAGCACAGGTGGGTGACTCACCGCACGTGGGCTGACCATCTGCCCTTTGTGTGCCCTGGCAGGTGGGTCTGATGGCTCCCGGCTCTATGACTGCGTGTGGAGATACAACTCAAGCGTAAACGAGTGGACGGAGGTGGCACCTATGCTCAAGGCCCGAGAGTACCACAGCTCTTCTGTACTGGACGGGCTATTGTACGTGGTGGCAGCTGACAGCACAGAGCGCTATGACCATGCCAGCGACTCCTGGGAGGCCCTGCGGCCTATGACCTACCCCATGGACAACTGTTCTACCACTGCCTGCCGAGGCCGGCTCTATGCCATTGGCTCCCTGGCAGGCAAGGAGACCATGGTGATACAGTGCTATGACCCCGACACCGACCTATGGTCGCTGGTGGACTGTGGCCAGCTCCCACCATGGTCCTTTGCACCCAAGACTGTGACTCTGAATGGACTCATGTACTTTGTCAGGTGAGCCCATGTTGTACCATATCTGGCTTGGCAGCATCTCTGTGCTGCTCATTTCATAGATGGGGCCCGGGGGTGGGTGCAGGCTGGGATCAGGGATATGGCTTGTCTGCCCCTTACACTGTTTCTATGAGCTTTAGCTTTTCTTAATCAAGCCATTTCGAGGGTAGTGGAGTCTCGGCAGGCCTAGCTAAGCGGCCAGTGGCTACCGTGTACCCACCGGCCAGGTTCAGGCATGCATGGCTCTACTCTAGCCCCAGCTACAGGATCTGATGACCTGTCTGGGCACAGCCAAATACACCTGACTGACCGGCTGCTGGGCATCTGGGAGGGTAATGAATTGGATTGCTTGTGTGCTTTGTGCGTACTGATCCCCTTCCTGGTCCAGAGTCTGCCTGAAGCTGTGGGCTGGGAGGAAGGGAAGAAAGGGAATGAATGACATTGCCCTCTCTCCCCTTTGGGTCAGGGTCTTTGATCTGGGAGCCGAAAGGTGTGTGCCCTCTGCTTCTGGGCCTGCTTTTTCTTTGGCTTACCAGCGCTGACCTTTGCCTGCCCACCCCCCTCCTCAAATAGGAGGCAGCCTAGAAGTGTAAAGGGACACAGGTGTTTTGTTCATCGTCTAACTGGCTGAGGGGCCTGGTGTCTTTAAACACCAGGACTTGAGGCTCTGCTTTGAGAAGGCCCTGGAACCTTCCTGGGTGCTGTTATAAACTGCCTGGCCCTTCCCTGGCTCTCCCCACCTCCTGTGCCTTCTTCAGGAAGGGGGAGGGGCTAGCTATAAATACTACTTTGAGGAGTGCCAGGTCTGTGCTTCGGCCCCTCTGCAGTGGCTGCTGGCCCAGTTTGAGACCGCCCTCCCTGTCCTAAGGCTCTAGGGCATGATGTTCCCGTGGCTGCTCTGGGTCCTGGCACCTGCTGGCCTCTCAGGAGTCAGTGTTGACTGCTAGCCTGCCAAGTGGAAGTGGGAGGGTTTTGCCCAGTGTGTGGTTTGCTTATGTGCCGTCCACACAGGAAGCCATTTCAGCCCCTCCTAAACACCGGATAAAGGGAGGCAATGTTTTGTGAGCCATATAACACTTCGCAGAGTGCTGCCTGTATCTTGATAGCCCTGTCGGGGACATAGCCGGTGCTCTGTGACAGCCATAGCATCCTTTAGCTGTTATCAGTGACCAGTGAAAGGAGCCTCTGTCCTGGGCCTCCTGTGCAATGGCTCCATGCTGGTTTCTAGGAAAGGCAAAGGTGTTGACTCTTTGGCTGGGAGGTAGCAGCCTCGAAGAGAGGAGAGGAGGTAGCCCTGTCCAGCCCACCCCCTTCCAGCTGTGGCTCTTTGGTCTCTGCTGGAAAGAAGGCAGACAACACAGGGATGTTGGGTTCATAGCCAGCCTGGACTAGAAATCAAGACCCTGTCTCAAAAATACACATTTAAGTTCAACAGCTTTGAGGACTCTGGCCCTTCACAGCCAAGGTTCGACACTTATGTCTGTTCCTTCCACAGGGATGACTCTGCTGAGGTAGATGTGTACAACCCCACAAAGAACGAATGGGACAAGATCCCGTCCATGAATCAGGTAAGTCTGCAGATGTGGCAGCGTTTGTAAGCTCAGGCTAGCTCTGCTTTTGCAACTGAACTGTCATTAGATTGTTCGGGAGACAGTCACGGTAGGTGGGGCCTCTGTTAAATCCTCTGCAGATGTTCTCTGAGTTAATAGAAGGCTGCTGTGATCCCCTCTACCTCTGGAACTTGCCAACAGCAGGTGTTAAAAAGGGTCTCAGGACTTAGCTAGTGATCTACAACCTTAATGTGAGCCTCGGAGCAGAGGAGGGGAGGAGTCAAATGAGTTTCCACAGAGAAGCCGGAGGGCTGGTGTGATTGTGTGAACTCCAGCAGCCGCTGTGGCTGGAGGGATCGGGCCCAGACAGGTCTCTTCCTGCGGAATTGACCTTGGGAATACCTTTCTTTACTGCTGTGTGCTGTGAGCAGGAACATCCTCACAGCTGCTGGTATGTGGTCAGGGTCTCCTGTCTCTGCTTGCTGAGAAGAAAGGTCTACACTAAGGCTGATGGTGTGATAATTCTTGGACGGCTTCGAGGGTCTCACCAGGGTCAATTCCTAGCTGTCACTGATGGTTGACCCAGCAAACTTTCCCCTATCTGCAAGGTGGAAAGAATGGACAAGCCTGCCCTAGAGGGCTGATGCTGAGGTGGTGTTGTACCTCAAACCTGGAGACCATGCTGACCACATAGGGCGTCCCATCTTCTGCTTGGGGAACAGGAAGGCGTTGGCCTACTCTGTCTACACTCTCTACAAAGCTGCCTCAGCAGGGTTCTCAGCGCCAGAGTGTTCCCTGGAAGTTACTAGAGTGGTCAGGGTGGGGTCTGCCCTTCCACAGCTGCCTGCCTCTCTCACTCCTCCACCTTGATCCGCAGGTCCATGTCGGGGGCAGCCTGGCCGTCCTAGGAGGCAAGCTCTATGTCTCTGGGGGATATGACAATACCTTTGAACTCTCTGACGTGGTGGAGGCATATGACCCAGAGACCCGGGCATGGAGTGTGGTAGGGCGGCTTCCAGAGCCCACCTTCTGGCATGGCAGCGTGAGCATCTTCCGCCAGTTCATGCCACAGACACCGGCAGGGGGCCGTGGCTTTGAGCTGAACAGTGGCAGCAATGACATGGATGCAGGCTACCACAGGCTGCCACAGAACCCTGAGGAGCTACATTAGCCCAGGCCTGGCCCAGGGGAGGGCCTTGGTGCAAGGGGCCTGGCACCTGCAGAGTAGCCCCTCCTTTTTGCACAGGATGGGGTCACCAAGCAGAGCAGTGGCTCATGGGTGCTGAGTGAGCCCCTAGATGCATCGTGTGAAGGTTTCTGTGCATTCGAAGCCTATGTCACAGCTTCTTGGGGCAAAGCTGGTAGTGACCACCTGTGTGGTCAAGAACCAGTGGCTTCCCCACCATCGAGTAACTCAGCCTTCACAAGTTACCTCCAGCTTGTAGCATCCAAGTCACCATGCGGTGTGCCTCTCTTTGCTGCCACCTCCTGGGCCGCCTTGTGCCCAGAGCAGAGAGTAAGGGTCCCTGTGATAGTCAGAAAGTAGCCTGTCCCAGAACATTGGGAATCCAGGAAGACAAAAGCTGCAATAGAGTGTTAAACTCCACATTTGGTACCAAAGATCCCTGTAGCCAATGCTGCAGGTAGAGGGGTGTCAGCCCACCTAGCTTTACCAAATAGGGTGGGCTTTCAGGAGTTGAGTCCTGAGCTGGGCTATTAAGCCACAGTGTGAGCCTGAAGGGGTCCATTTCCACAGTACATGTTCTCAGCTGGCAAGAAGGCTCTTCCTGGGGCTCTTTCCCAGGCCTGCAGAGGCAAGACTGCAGAAGATGACCAGCACTCACAACGCTGGCTTGCTGTGGCCCCTCCTTCACAATCTGACAGTTGGCCAAGTGGGCAGATGCTGGGCCTGGGAGTAGAGACTCCTGCTTCTAAAGAAAGCCAAGTCGGGTAGCCCCAACCCTGGGCTTTAGGTTTGAAATGCTTGTGGTTTGACCTGGAGAAGTAGAAAGTTGGTAGCAGTAAGATACAAGTTGGCTTTGTCTGACTTAAGATGTATAATTTCTCTGCCACTGTGGAAAACCTAGGATTCCTAGGATTTTAGGCCGAGGACGTAAGAACCAGGGCACCTGAACCACAGCTTAGGGGATCCCTGGGTTTCTGTGTGTCTTTGAGTGGTTTCATGGGTTTTGGAGCTGGGACTCATCAGAACCCAGTGGCTTCTGGCCACCTGAGTAGCTGTGGCTTGTTTCGTCCCCTGGTGCTGCCAGTCCATTCCTCCTCAGCTCCCTCTTGACCAAGTATGCTCTTTCAGCGAACCTTAAAGAACTGCCTCCCAGGGCCACTCAGAGGCGCTGGTGCTCTGTGGGGTACCTTGGCACAGCAGGGTGGGGGCCTGTGTATCAGGTATGAAGTTCGGTATAGGGGGGACAGCATGCTGTCCTGTCTTTTTGGGACAGAGGAAGAGCTGTATGGCTGCACTCCTGTGACCTGCAGTAGTTACTGCATTATAGTGCACATTTGCACAGGACCCTTCTGCTCACCTTGCTCCAGAACTACTCAGGTTTCCAGGACCCCATGAAGACTGATATAGTAGGCACTCACTGTGGGCCATTTCTCCCCGAACTCCACGTGTGCCATGGGCTCTGGGCTTTACCCTGGTACTTAACATGTCTCTAACAGGGATTGAAGCTGGGACACCTAGGATGGGACTGTCCCTTGTCACATGTATAAAGCTTTTATATGTCAGGACAAAATTAAGTTATGAAAAGTTCTGTGCCTGGTTTTTGATGCTGATCTATAAGGGATTTCTTATATTTATGACGTCAGAGACTTTTTAAAAGAGACAGGTTTCTGTGTAGCCTTGGCTATCCTGGACTCACTTTGTAGACCAGGCTGGCCTTGAACTCACAAAGATACACCTGCCTCTGCATCCCAGATTGCTGGGATTGGGATTATAAGCATGTGCCACTACGCCCAGAGATTTATGTAATGAAGGTCACCTTCCTTAGGTGACTAGCATTTAGTCCCAGTGGCTGAGCAGATTTGTATATTTATTTTTGTTTATTCTGTAGGCTTCTATGTCAAGCATCCTAAAGTCTTAGGATACTTACCTACTTTTTGAAATAAAATGTTTCCTATATACCAGGTGTCATAGCCTTCATCTTTTTTGTTTGGTTGGTTTTTGAGACAGGGTTTCTGTGTGTAGCCCTGGCTGTCCTGGAACTCTGCAGACCAGGCTGGCCTCAGACTCACAGAGATCCACCTGCCTCTGCCTCCTGGGTGCTGGGACTAGGGGTGTGCGCCACTTCTACCACCACCATGACTAGTCAACAGCTCCTGCTTCTGAGAATCCTTTCTCCGTCACAGGCCAGCACAGGTGGGGGGGCAGGAGCAGAGTGAGGAAGGTGGTGTCAGGTTCAGGAGGTTCTGACGGAGCCTGCCTTCACAGAGCCCCTCAGACTTTCTCACTTCAGTTAGTGACGCACAGGATGTAGCACAAAGGCAGGCTCCTGCCCATTAGGAGGGACCTTTAGAGCTCTGGCTCTCAACCTGGAGGTTGGAACCCACAAAGGACCATGGAAAACAAGATGTTTTCATTACAGTTCATTAACAGCAAAATTACAGATACGAAGTAGCAATGAAAATAAGCTTTATGAGGAGCCCCAGGAGACCAACAAAGCTAAAGGATCCAATCCCAAGGTGTCCTACAAAGACTGATGCGCTGAGGACCATGCATGCAGAAGACCTAGACTCCCTGCTCAGATGTGGCCAGATTGGCAGCTCAGATTCCATGTGGATCTCTGAGGGGAGAAGTAAGGGGATCAGGGGCTGTCTCTATCATGAACTCAGCTGACTGCTCTTTGATCACTAGCCTCTAGTGATGCAGCCTTGCCAGGCCAGGGAGGAAAGGGATCCAGGCAGTCCTGAAGAGACTTAACAGGCTATAGGCAGATGACAATGGTGAAGAACTCTCCCCTTCAGTGGACTAGGGAAGGAGGGAGGTGGGCCTGGAAGGGGAATTGAGGGAGGTGGCTTCAATTGGGATATATAAGCCAAAAAAGCTTCAAGGTTAGGGGTCACCACAACAAGAGGGAGGTGAAGCTGCCCACACCTGTTATTCCAGCCCTCAGGGAACCAAAGGCAGGTGGATCTCCGTGGGTTCGAAGCCAGCCTAGTCTATAATGGGAGTCCAGGACAGCCAAGGCTACACAAAGAAACCTTGTCTCAAAAAAACAGGAGGGAGCTGTATTAAAGGGTTACAGCATTAGGAAGGTTGAGACCCATTGCTTTAGAGGGTTTTCCAACAGACTGAGAACCCAACCCCCAAAACCTTCAAGCTGGACAGCTCTCCCTCAGAGCCAATCCAAAACAAGGTAGGCCAGTACCTGGGCTGAGAAGAAAACAGTCTGGGATTCCTGAGGATAGATGGAGGATCTCTGTGCTTTATGCTGAGCCACACCCCCAGCATAGGCCTTTAGTATCTCCAGAAGATTTGAAGATACCAAATAACAACAGACCTTACTACATGGTCATGTGCATTGCCTCTGCCTCAGGTACTTCAAGGAATGAAAGGGAGTCTGGTGGGTGTGTTCTGAGTGAAACCCATTTTCCTGACAACTCCAGTGGGGATTAGGGGAGGTGGGGGCAAGGCGACTGGGCAAAGCCCCACTCCAGCTACTGTGACCATGGGCACCTCTGATTCCAACCTGGGTGGTGGGATGTTTCAGTATGTCCATATCTGACACCCCTAGTAAGACCTATGCCTCCTGTAACAAAGTACTGTGACAGCCTCAACCAGCAGTGTGACAAAGATGACCTCACAGCACTTACTCAGCTACCATGCTGTGAGGGAGCCCAGCACGCAAACCCAGGCCACGGAGCCCCCCCTGCACTACTGACAGGCAGGCATGAGGAAGCTATCCTCAGAGCAGCTGCCCACGGCCCGCTAACTCTGCAGGTCTCCTACCCAGAGGCCTTTCTCAGTGCTTGTCTGAGAAGCATGAGTCTGTACTAGCCCACATAAACATGTGGATGAAGCAGAAACTCCCGCTTGGGCTCAGGGATACAAAGGAGACAGGTGTCTCCACCACCCATCTGCTCTGCTCTGAAAGGTGGGACCACTACGACCTTTCCCATTCAAGTCTGCACAAAGATAGGGCCCTTCCGAGGGATGGGTGTCTCTGTGGGCCTGCAGCCTGTCAAGGCCAGCTTGCTCTGCTGCTACTGGCCATGTTCAGCTTCATCAGACTATCTTAACTCTGGCCGATGAAGCCATGACCATGGACCCTGGCCACTTTGTCCAACCTCCCCTGCACCATGTTAAATCAGAGCACTTGCCCGTCGGTGGGCAAGAATGAGGGATGGCAGCTATTCAGCAAGTGGGTAGCGCCTGTGTTCCCTCCAAGCTACTCAGCTCTGCTGAGGGTACCAGAGCTAGGAAAGCGGCTGCAATCAGGTCAGGGACTGAATGGGCCCCATGACGGGACACTGGGAAGAGAGCAGTCCAGTCCTGTAGCTGCAGAGCATCAAGCAGCAGACCACTCAACAAGTGAATGTCAAGTTTATTGGTCAATGGGGCCAACTATGTGTCACAGTCCTCGGGAACAGCAGCCGTGATGATGAGTGAGGGCTCCAGGACACCGGGGCTGGCAAAGCTCTCCTCTGAACATAGTCTCTGGCTAGGGAGTTGGGAGGCAAGGCCACCCTGGGTCAGGGACTCCACAATGACCTCTGCAGAGCCCACCTCCATGTCTGCAGGTGGCTGGAGAGCCACAACCACCATCTTCTCATCCTCAATGACCAGGTTCCGCAGCTTGCGCTGCCGTGGATTGTAGTTTTCCACTCTATCGTGGATCTCCATGTGCCTCCGCAGGTGAGCCTGGGAGGAAGGGCGAGCTCAGAGCTAGGGACACAACGGAGGAGGGGAGCAGCAGACTCAGGATCTGGCCTACCTGCCGCGTGAACTTGTAGCCACACTCGGTGCACTCGAACTTCCTCACACCCTTGTGTCGCCTGACGTGCACTCGTAACTGCTCCACAGCTGCAGGAGGAATGGGGCCACATGCATTAAGAGCAGGGCACACGCAGGGACAGGGCTGAGGCAGGAGACAAGGCACTCCAGGGCCTAAAGGCACAGGAGGCAGCCCCACCCTACTCCAGACTCTACAGTACCACACTGCCCAGGTCCAGGGCACCCGCCCCCAACTCCACTGTCACAACAGATCCACTCCCATCTCTTAGCACACGGAAAACAGAACTCTGCTGGGTGGAAGGCTCTAAGGAACACCCGGATGCCACTGTTGCCCTATCTCTGTGTAGACCCTGCAACTCAGGCAGGCAGGAAAGGGAAGCCCAACCCTCTGCTCCCCCACAGCTTGCCCTTTACCTTTGAAGGTCTTGCCACAGATCTGGCAGAAATGGGGCCTGCCCTCCTGGTGGCGACTAGCCACATGCCTCAGGAGGGGGCCCTTCTCAGTGAAGCGCTGCTCACAGAATTCACAGCTGAAAGGCCTCTCACCCGTGTGGGTGCGGTTGTGCTTGTCCAGACTAGCTGTGGGGGGACAAGGTGGGGCTCAGCTGCTGCCTCAGCCCTGGGGCACGGAGGGGCTGGAGCTGCCTCACCTTGGGTACGAAAGGTCTTGCCACAGAGGTGGCACTGGAAAGGCTTCTCGCCTGTGTGTGTTCGGAGGTGCATGTTGAGATTGGCCTTCTGGGTGAAAGCATGGCTGCAGAACTCACAGACATAAGGCCTTTCATTCCTGTTCAGATGGGGACACAAGGCAGAGTCCATCACTGAGGGAAACCCTCTATCATTTACTCTGTTGGAGCTGGGACACACTAAGCTTGAGTGGTACCAGGCAAGGGAAACCACCACCATTCCCCGAAGCAAGAGATCTATGCTGCTGGAGTCAGGAAGCTAAGGGATAAAAAGGAATTAGCCCCCAGAGGCAGAGACTTGCCTCCGCCTGAGCCCTCCCCACTAGCCTGACAAGCCTGCCTGTCTCACCCCTACCTGTCAGGGCTGCAGGTGCTGCCTCAGGAAGAAAGCATTTGTCCCATGAGTGCGGATGCTGCTTCCCACGGCAGCAGGGCCACACTGCAAGGAGCGGGGACTCATACCTGTGCTTGGCCTTGATGTGCATCTGCAGCCCATTGCGGCTTGAGGCCCGGTGCCCACACTCCTCACACACAAACAGCTTCTCTCCACGATGCTTAAAAGCCTCGTGCAGCTGTAGTTCTGTCCTAGACAGGAAGCACTTGGCACAAGTGGGGCACTGCAGGAGGGCAGACAGGCAGAGGGGGGCAGTGGCAGGTGAGGACAGGGCTGAGCTGTGCAGGAGTCACAGGTGCCCCAGCCTTGCCTGGCACTTACTGCATGGGGTTTAGGGGCTCCATGCAGCTTGATCATGTGGCTTTGCAAGTCCTTCTTCTGCATGAACTGCTGGGAGCACGAGGGACACTGAAAAAAATAGTCAGCTCTAGCGTAGCCTGCACCATCAGGGCCCTGCATGGTGAACAGGGGCCTAGCCCAGACCCCAAGGACAGTCCCTCATCTGTGAAGGTTGGCTTCCAAGTGGGGGCAATGTTCAGCTATCCATACCATGCCCAGAGAAATGCTGAGCAAGTAAGGCTATCGACAGTGGCCCTGTCCACAGAAGTGATGTCACTGGGTGGGCAACAAAAGCAGGCATCAAAGGAGAGGAGCCAGATACCACCCCAGGCAGAGGGCTGCACAGCCCACCCGCCCATGACCCTAGGACAAGCTGGGCCTGACCTTGTATGGCATTTCCCCTGTGTGAGACACCATGTGCACCCGCAGCTCCGTCCTCCGGCGGAAGGTCTCCTGGCATACGGAGCATGTGAAGACCTGGCAGTGTGAGGGGCAAGCAGGGCCAGCATCAGGGAGGGCCTCTGCCTGCGACGGCAGCCTCTGCAGGGGCTTCCACACGCTGCCGGGAAGTGTCTGCCTGGGGCGGGGGGTGCTGGGGTAGGAGAGGGCAACATGTGACCTGCCTGCCTTAACCTCTGGAGCACTGCACACCACCACAGCCAGACCCTTCTCAGCTCCAGACAGCCTAGAGACAGGGCCCAGGTGCAACTAACCAGTCTCTGGGAAGAGAGGGGAGGGGTTTAGCCAAACACTGTTCATTTGGGGCAGGGGGACAGGCAAGGTGGCCCTTCCCAGGAGCCATCCCCCACACTTTCCTTGCTCCAAAGCCTCAGATAGAGCTGGACAGGACAGGCAGGCAAACCCAAAGTATCCCTGTAGGGCTTAGCCCTGTGCCTTCTGAATTTACATGACCTGGCGGTTACTAGGATGCGACATGATGACATCCACGACCACTGCAGCTCTTATGCCAAAGTGCTGCTGCCCATAAATACTCAGACCAATCCCCAAGTACCTGTTCTGAGCGGTTCATGCAGTTCCGGGCTTCGTGTTCTAGGAGGTTCTCCTTGCGAAAGTAACACTTCCCACATTTGGGACACTCGAAGGGTTTCTCCCCAGTGTGTTTCCTGCCAGGAAGAGAGGTCACAGAGGTGCGGGGGCTGAGGGGGTCTTTCAGCTCTCTGGAACTCAGGACCCCCTCCAGCTCCTGCTAGGGACCCATGCCATGTTGCAGAGGAGGAGGTGCCTGAGGCTCTCGGGAAGAATAGAAACAGCAGCCATGGATCCAAGTGGCCTATGGACAGCTGGGAGCCAGGAACGAGGCCTGCTTCTGCCAGCCTCTCTAAATGGCTGCTTCAGAACTGACTAGCACAGCCTGGCTGACAGCCTCCTCTCTGTGGGCTCCATCTTCAACCCATGGCATAGGACAGGTGATACGGCTCAGTTGACAAAAGCACCTGCTGCCAAGCCAGAAGACCCAAGTTCAATCCTTACGGCCCACACAGTGGAAGAAAACCAGCCCCCACAAGCTGTACTCTGAGATCTACACATGCCCCCACCACAATAAATGAGTAAAGAAGTAAATGTGAAGCAATTGCTAGACTCAGCCTGTTCATCTCACTGACAGCAGCAGTTCGTGGAGTCCATTAGTCACTGCTGGCTCCTGGGTTCCAAACTCTCTCTCCAGCAGTTTCCATTAAGTCCACAGGCCTTAGAAGATAAGGCAGCCCTCACTGCCTCTTGGCCCACAGCCCTCCAGCGCTTCCTATTTCATCCCAAAAGGACACAGGGGACACAGGAGGACAGAGGTGGCCTAGGTAAATTAGTCTGTCCCTCGCTGTCCTCACTCTACAAAGTCCTTGTCTGCCCCATGCCCAACTCCACGTCAAGCCCTCACCCCTCACACCAGCCAGGCTTGCTTCTAGCCCAGGGCATTACTACTAGCTCTGCCAGAAGGCTCTCCACAGTCAACGGCATCCTTACCTCCTAGTCTCCCCTGCTAGTCTAGAGGCCTGTAATATAATCTCAGCTACTTGTTCCTAGATCTTTTTTTCTTCCAGCACTGGGGATTGAACCCAGGGTCTCACATTAGGCAAGCACACTACGACTGATTATATCCCCAGCCCATTCCCAGCTGGCTACTCCAAGCTGCAGCAGAAGGACCACAAGTTCAGGCCTGTCTCGCTCAAAAAGGGCTGGGGATGTAGCTCAGGAGCAGAGGCCCTGGGGTTCAATCCCTAGCACTGATGGCCATGGGGTGAGTGGGGAAGTCCCCCACCTTCTTAATAAATATGATCTCCAGGCCACATTTACTGGAAACTGACCCTACTACACGTTATATATTCAGTAGACTCCAATTCCCAATTCCTGGGCCCTACTCTCCTACCCCTCCCCCAGACAGGATCCCATACTCTGTAGCCCCAGCTGGCTTGGAACTCACAGGACTTGCAAGATTACAGGCTCAGTCTGTCAGCTTTGTTCTAAAGCACTCCTTTCCTTTCTTACACAAATCTTTCTGTACCTTGCACTGTCGTCCAAGTGTCATAGAGACCTTCACTGGTGCTTTAATGGGCTCTATCAGTCTTGTTGAAAATCAAGCAGTTTGCTGAATGAAGAAACCTTGACCTCAGAGCCATGGGTAACACTGAGTGCTCCCACATGTCCAAAAGCCAAACTTACACTGCAAGTTTCCATGTCCGCTAAGTCCCCGTAGTTGCAAGGACCTCATTTTCTATTTTTCGTTGGAGACAGGGTCTCCCTATGTAGTTCTGGCTGGCCTGAAACTCACTCCATAGACTCAAACTTGCAGCAACCCTCCTCCTGCCTCTACCTTCCAAGTGTTGGGATTATAATCAAGTGCCACCACACCTAGATACAGTAATCTCTTGAAACCATTCCTTCCTAGTTCTTAGGGACATACGTAAACCACAGACCAAGGAAGGAATGGGCAGAGCATGGGCAGAACCTACCTATACAGCCTCATCCACCCCAAGGCCAAACCACAGGGATGGTAAACAGGTCTCAATCCTACTCCAGGTAAGCACTGCCGGCTTCCCAGAATGTCCTACTGACAACAGTGTGGCTCTGTCCCGCCTGGCCTGGTACAAAAGCAAACATTAACAGGCCAGTAGGATGGCACAGCTCCTGAGCACTGGAGATGTGTCCTGCGTCTGCAACAATGATTTTTTATGTGTGTGGGGGGGAGGCGGGAAGGTAGGTCTCTGTGCAGCCCTCGCTGTCCTGGAACTTACATGTTAGACCAAGCTGGCCTCTGCCTCCCAAGTGCTGGGATTAAAAGTGTGCCATCATTCGTGGTGTGTAGCACAAAATTTTAAGTAGTTTGAATTCAAAACAAGCCAGGTGTGGTGGTAGAAATGCCTTTTATCCCAGCACTTGGAAGATGAAGGTGGATCTTGGAGGCCAGCCTGGTCTACATAGTCAGTTACAGGACAACCAGGACTATATATAAAGATCCTGTTTTGTTTTTTTAAAAACAGTCCTAGGAGCAGAGCACTTGGGAGGCAGAGGCAGACTGATCTCTGTGAGTTCAAAGCCATCCTGGTCTACAGAACACTTTAAATCTGCCAAGACTGTTAAACAGAAAATCCCTGTCAGAAAGAAGGAAGGAAAGAAGGAAAAAAGAAGAAAGGAAAAAAAGGAAAGAAAGAGAAAAGAAGAAAGGAAAGAAAGAAACCGAGACAGAGAGAAAAAAAAAGGAAGAAAGGAAGGAAAGAAGCAACCAACCAACCAAACCAGTCCTCGGTATGGTGGGGCATGCCTTTAATACTAGCACTTAGGAGGCAGAGACAGGTAGATCTCTAGTTCAAGGCCAGCTTGGTCTACATAGTAAGGTCTTATATTTAAAAAAAAAAAAAAAAAAGCTGGGGATTAAAATACCTTCAATCCCATCTCAGGAAGCAGAGGTAAGCTGATTTTTTTGAGTTTGATGCTAGCTTGGTCTAAAGAGTGAATTCCAGGACAACCAGGACTACACAGAGAAACCCTGTCCCAAAAAAATAAACTCCCCTACAAAACCAACAATAGGAAAAAAAACTCCACCGTCCTATAAGGGTCACAGTTAGACAAATGGTCTTTTATGGGTCATTGACTCCCCACACTAATATCCCAAGAAACACAGGCAGCCTCAGTCCTTCAGATTAGCCTCTGTCAAAGCCTACACTGTCAGACTTCAGAAATTCCTACTGTCAGACCTCAGCTGCAGCTAAGGGCCAGAGGCGTGTTTCATGTCTCATATGGACAGAGGCCTGCCCACAGTCAGACCCACAGTGGGTAGAACAGACTGAGTAGGTGTCCACAAACCACAATTCACAGGAACCCAGGAAGAAGAGGAGGCATGCCAACCAGGCACTTATCTGGGCCTGACATAGAGCCCAGAGGAGGGGCGTACAGGACCCTTCCCCCAACATGGAAGGACATATTGAAAAAGAAAAACAGTGTTTACCTGTTGTGGACTTTTAGGTAATATTTGCTGAGGAACTTTTTATGACACGTGGGACATTCCACCGGCACAGCCCCGCCTTTTCTGCTCTCAGTGGGTTCGGCTGTCAGGGAACCTGTGCCCAGGACTGGCTCCGCAGCACAGGGCTTTCTAATGACTTTTGGCTTCCTCCTGGCCAACACAGTCTCAGGCTCAGAAGTGGAATCCCCGTCATCTTCAACTTGGACCACCACTTCCCACTGTAGTACAGGAGGCAGCAGGAGGGGGCAGGGTTACCTACATGTCAGCAGGGACCCAGCTTTAGTGCCAATCCACCTCCTCCAGCCCCCCATGGCCCCTTCACAAGAGACAGGCCCTTCAGGGCCCAGGGAAGACCACATGAGAACCTTGGACTCGCAGCACAGTGGCTGTTAGCAGGGAGCTGGCCAGGTTCACTACCCTCAGGGAACACCTGTAACCCTGGTGCTCACTCCACCACAAGGAAGCTGGCAACCATGGACAAGTGCAACCCGTAAAAAGGTCAGCTGAGGCCACTGGCTTCCTATGTTTACTCCAGAAGTGTCAGTGTTTACCCTCATGCTTGCCTCCCCAGTCCCAGCACCCTGAAAACAGTAGTACCTCATTGCTCTCGCCCTGCAGCGGGACACCTTCAGCCTCGAAGGGCCTTGGGGGCTCTTTGCAGTCCTCAAGCTCCTTGTCCTCTGAGGGACAAGGCTTCAGAGCCTGCTTGAGTTTCCCGCAGAGGAAGGCGGGGCTACTCTGAGCAGGGGGGTTGAGCTGAGGCTGCTGACCGTCTCTGGACTCCTGATCCACAGGGGCCAGGCTCAGAGTCCTGAAAACTTCCTCCTCGTCCAAGTCTGTTGACGCTGTGAGGTGGCTTTTCACATCCTGGGAGGCAGGCTGCCCCGCTCCATTCTGTGCCTGTCCCACTGAGGTTTTGGGCTGGAAGCTCTGGCATAACTCCACAGCCTCTGGCACCCGCAACTCTTTGGCTGCCAAGAGTACCTGATCCCTGTTCCCTGAGGTGAGGGCGAGGTGACCAGTGTAGAAAAAGTCCAACAGGAGGCCAAAAATCTCAGCAAAACCTGCAGGGAGGACAACACTGCCCCCTGAGCCATCACCATAGATTCTCTGGAAGAAATGGCTACAACAGGCCAGGACACTCCAATGCGCCTTAAACACCAGGCCCCCCACGTCCAGCGTAGCATCGCAATACTGGCCCTTCTCACGCTGTTTGTTGAGTTCCTGCAGAACCCTCACGCTGTGCTGTACGAAGGAACCCTCCATAATCTGGAAGGGAAGGCAAACGTGACAGTCTGGCAAACCAAATCAGAAAAGCCCGTTTAGACTTTTAGAAAGCCCCTTACTGAGTTAGACACTTTAACAGCCACCTATGTCGGAATGAAGCCTTGGGTAAAGGTTAGAGGTGCACGCGGAGCAGAGCCAGAGTAGGGTGACAGCCTCTCAGGGGCGGGGAGTGGCATAGGTTGGCCAGAGGGGGTGGGGGAGCGGGAGTGGAAAAGCATGGTGCGAGACAGAACAGGGTCAGGATTGGGTGCTGGGGGTAAAAAATGAAAATGCAAGTTTGGGAACAGACAAAAGTGAACCCCAACTGATCCGCAGCGCACCCAACGCACAGCCAGCAGGGCAGGGCGCTGGCAGCGCACAGGTGACCCACGCCCACGCCGCGCATGCAGGTCGCGAGCAGCGAGCGGAAGGCGGCGGCCACACTCTCGGCAGCGCCCGGGAAGGCCCGCCGCCTCCCTCCCGCGCCCTCCTCACCTGGCGGGTCCTCCGGGCTTGCACCGGCCTCTGCTCCGGGCTAGACCACTTCCACCGCCCACAAGACTAAATACTGCCCGGCCCACCGCGCGGAGACGCCGCCGTCGCAGCGCCGGATGTGACGTGAGGCGCGCAGGCCTGAACCGGACGCCTCGGTGGCGTAAGGCCCCTGGGGTCCGCCGCGGAGGCGGAGCCTCAGAGAAAGAGCAACGCGCGGTGTAGGGGGCAGGGCCAGGCCCAGGCCCAAACGCGCAGGGTCTCTTTTCTGAAAGTCGCTTAGCAACATCCAGCTGGATGCTAGGCTCTGGCTCCTGCTAGTTGGTGTGTGCTCCCAAAATCTCTCCTGACCGGAAGAGCAGTTAAGGAGCTACACAGACAGTGCACACACACATTACGGCTTTATTGCACTAGATTCTTCTGTGTGTTTATACAACGCAAGCCATGGGTGAGCTCTCCCAGACACCTCAGGCTCTCCATCCCGCTGGACCTGCCACCTTCAAGACAGGAGAGGCTTCCGGTCCTGCCCCGCCCCAACAGCCCCCATGGATCAGGTAGTGCCGCTGCGCCTCGTGTAATCCTGGATGGAGGCCTGAAAGTGTTCTGCATTGTTGAGCTCTGGACGGCAGAGAATCACATAGCACTTGGGGAGGAAGTAACCGCTGAAGCCGCCACTCAGAGTGGTCAGCCCCACCAGCACATTGATCGCAGGCAGGTAGCTGCCCTGGTAAATACTGGACATAGTGAAGAAGGCGATCCAGGATACGAAGTTGAGGAGCAGGCTGAAGGTGACACATTTGGCTTCGTTATAGTTCTCTGGCAGTTCCTTACCCAGGTAGCTGCAGGCAAAGGTGCTGATGGAAAGGAGTGTATTGTGGGTGAAAGCCAACAGGAAGCCCACGGACATGACCTCTGTGCACTCAAGAATCACCAGATGGGGGAAGCGCTGGTATTCCCTGTTGGGCAGTGGGGTCCACACTGCAAGCCATGTGAGACAGATGAGCAAATGGACCCCAGAGCTAACAATGATAAATAGACCCGCACCGTGGTTTTGGGCCCAGGTGTGGTAGAATGTGGGTATCCTGGTAGAAAACTTGAAGATCACAACCAGTTGGAAGGAGCGGATTGTCAGGCAGGAGAGGAAAATGGCAAACCCGAGAGAAAAGAGTGGCTGACGCAGCAAGCATGTAGGCACTGTGGGCTCCCCAAAGAAGCCGTAGAAGCTGCAACTCCCAGCAGCCAGCGAACCCAGCATGAGGAAGCACAGCCTGCCTCCAGCTGACCTCACAACAGGCGTGTGAAGATGGCAGGCAAACAGGCCGGCAGTCCCAACCAACAGCAGCAGCAAGAGTGTGTTAGCTGCTAATAGCACCAAAGAGATGGGTTCATGCCAAGCCAGGAACTCAACAGTGCGTGAGAAGCAGCTTGTGCTTCCCTCTGGTGCCCATTCTTCTCTTCCACAAGGCTGGCAGCTGTGACGATCTGAAAAGAAAGACAAAGTTCCTCAGAGCCAGGTGAACAGAGGCCGATGTCTTTCAGGCATGCAAGATGCTGGGAGGGTTGCAGCTCGACAGGCAGGCTTCTGGAGTGGTAGTGAGAGGGAATCTCAGAACAGCCACAGGCTCTAAGCACATCCTCAAAAGCTCCGTGTTTTCTGTGGCCCAGGATCCCATGGGCTCCGCAAACAGAGAGAGCTTTATGCCAGTAGCTCTGCCTGCAGGCTAGTGAGGTGATGAGTTGGTAAGAGCAACCAGCTTTAAAGATATGGCCTGTTTGTCTCTCTCCCCAGCGTTTCCATTAACCAGATATACCTTCTGAGCTTCACTCCGAGATCTCTGCATCCTGACTCGCAGGTGATGCACAGCTGACACTCCCACCACCGAGTTATTAAAAGGAAAGAATGTGTGCCATGCTGTAGAAGCAGAGTCCATAGCTCTCTGTTATGCTCTCTGCCCTCCGCTTTGAGTCAATGAATGAGGCACACTGACTTCTCTTCCCTGCAGACATCAAGTATCTGCGTTTAACCCAAGCCATTCAGGAGCTGACTCCTTGGCTCACGGAAGGGGCCTCATATGAACAGAACAGCACAGAGGGGCTGTGTCTCTTTGGATAAAGAGGTTGTAGTTAGGACCAGATTCATCTGTAGGAGCCAGTGGTGTGTGAGGGATGACAGGGTGTTCTGACAGAGGACACACCAAAGTCTGAGGCTTCCAGATGGTTATTTCTGCCCAGTCAGAATTCAGCCGAGTGGCAAGTGTCCTCCAACCTATACCCAACTGACAAGCCTGTGGGCTGGAGCCCAGGTTCTGAGGCCCTCAGGTGCTGGATCGCTCACTGTTCACTCACCGCTCTTGTTGAGAAAGGTCCCAGCTTCGCAAGGCATGCACTCAAAGCAGCAGTGGTGTGAGCCCACAACCACCCTGTGGTGCCCCTCCAGACAGTCCCCAGTGCACACAGACTTCGGCACCTGTGAGAAGCCACAGCGGTCTGCAATCACACAGAGGCGCCAAGCCAAGGGGCAGCTCCGGGTTCACTGTCAGAGCAGAGCCCTGGGTCAGGGGAGCCGAGGCCCAGCCAGTCATCTGCATGGTAACACATGGGGCTAGAGTCCCTGGAAAGACTGAGTAGACCTGAGACAGCCTGACATCTGTGGCCTCCTTCCCACTCTGGGTAAGCATCGGTCCCTGAGGTCCAAACCAGGCACCTGAAGCAAGTGACCTTGTCCCCATTACCTGACTGTCCTTCACGTGCCACTGGATTTTCGTCTTATTTATGTCTAGATGAACTGGAGACAATGAGGCAGAGCCGATGACTTCAAAGGTCCATTCAGGTCCACTCCAGTCCCAGGCAATGATGTTATAATAACCTAGAGCATCCCCATTGTCATCGAACGCCACAGTATCCTTGTGGAGAAGAAAATTCACCTTGTAGATCTGCTGAAGAAGCTGGGAGAGACAGATGTCATGAAGCTGCCGCAGACCGCACAGACCCAGGCAGCCCAGGGAGCCAGCAGGGCTCGCTTGAGCTGTGTCCTGCAGGATCCAGCCTACTTTTAAGGCCTGGTTCCTTCCTCAGCAGTCTGTTCTCACCCCTTGTCAGAATTCCCTCGAGCCCTGACTGGCCTCTTGAGAGGAGACCTCTCATAAAGAACTGTTTTGTAAGCATTTTTAGCCTTTGACATCCCTGGGACATGGGGGGGGGGTGGGAGAAGACAAGGAATATCAGAAGAGAAAGATGCATCTAATAGAAGACCAGATAGTGTACCCCCACTGCTGGGATTGGATGTCCTGGATGCTGACACCCCGGCTGGAATCATTTACCTGCCATGGGTAAACTGGGCCTATGGAGCAGATCTCCGAGGTGCATCCCAGGAGCTGGTGGAGGCCGTGGGCCACAGCATACACAGCCTGGTACACGTTGTAGGCAGCACTCATGGAGAAGGCCCCAAGCTTGGGCATGCTATGTGCGTTGAAGGCATGGCACTCCTGGCACAGCTGGTTACTGCTGCACCAGGACCCCTCTGGACAGGCCCTGGGAGCACCCCTTACCGCCCTGATGTAAGACTCTTCGAACTCTCTCAGGCCAGGTACTTGTCTCTGCGGGATGGCCACACCCAGCACTGTCCCAATGCCTCGGATCCCAGGCACCTTGCTGATGTACGTGGAGATGGCCCAGTCCTCTGAGGCAATCCATACCTTGCCAGTCAGGTTGGCCAGCACCACAGAGCGGAAGAACACTCCAGCCAGGTGCCGGTTAGAGAAAACCACAACCACAGTGGTCCTGGCTTGGGCCAAGTGGTCCATCATGCGCTGCATTCTGGGCTCCCCAACCCGGGCCGAGAAAGGGACAATGTCCTTGAAGGCGATGCAGATGCCCTGAGGCGTGGCCAGCTCCTCCAGAGTCCTTACCCCCAGCTGCCCGTAATCACCATAGCTGCCGATGAGCGAGATCCAGACCCACCCGAAACTCTGCAGTAGCCGCACCATGACCTCCACCTGGTGCTTATCGCTGGGGATGGTACGGAGAAAAGATGGGTACTGCCGCTTTGCACTGAGTGCCTCACTGCTGGCCTCATAGCTGATCTGTGGGGAGGGGTTCCATTCACTAGGGTCATCCTCTCCCCCACAGTACCCCTCCCCCCAGTGTAGGGAGGATGCAGGCCAAGATGGCAGGCTTCTCCAGGGCTGTCCAGGAAGGGTGGGGATGGGCCTGATAGACCAAGTGTTGTAAACTGCCTGATAGGTGATGTGTTTTAAACTCCGAACAAGCCATGCTCTCTTGGCCACAGGTCCTTGGCATAAGTAGGATAGGGCAGGGGAACCTTAACTCTCACTTCCATCCTGCACACTGCAGGGAGCTCCTAAGGTTCCCCCTGAAAAATGACATATTCAGATCAAGTTTAAGGAATCTGTCTCTAATTCAAGTGAAGAAGAACGTGCTGGAAAGTTTAAAGCAAGGGCCTGCTGAAATCACCTTAGTGACGGTTAAGTGGTGCTCTGTAAAAGGTGAAAGATTTAACCAGCTGTGGCCAGTAAACCAGCACTTGGGAAGTGGAGGTGGGAGTATCAGGAGTTCGAAGCCACCCTGCCTGGACTGTAATGGAAGTACAGGGCCCATCTGGGCCACATGAGACCCTGTCTCAAAAAACCAAAGGGTTACAGAGTTTCTCTGTATGGCCCTGGCTGCCCTGGAATGCTCTATAGACCAGGGCTGGCTTCAAATTCAGAGATCTCTTCCTCCAAAGCTCTGGGATTAAAGGCTTGTGCCACTTCCGACCAGCCAAAAGATGGGCTCTGAAGGGAAACTAGATTTGATGGCAATGATTTGGCAGTAAAAACCTAGGTGTGTATCATGGGCCATGGCAAGGCTTAAAGGGAAGTGAGCTCAGCACAGAGCTGCTGCTGGGGAAAGTGTGTGAGGAAGGCGTGGTCAGAAGTCAGAATGCATGCCAGGATTGGGGGCGGGGGAGAGGAGACCAGGGAAGGGCAGGAAGCAAAAGGACCCTCTCCAGAGACCAAGAAAGAGAGAGGGTTGTGAGGACATAAATGCCAAGGACTGTGCTATACAAGGAGTGGTTGGGCATGTCGTAAAAGAATCATGCAGGGCAAAAGACTGACAAGTGCTCATTGGATTTGGAGCTCTAGAAGGCACACAGCTACATGAAGTGAGGACAGACTCCCAGGCTAAGGCACAAACGGAACGGTGAACCAAGCTAGAGAGCTCTAAGAAGTTCAGTGACAAGGCACAGGAAGAACCAGGTACATGAGGACAGGGGACCCAGAAGAGGGATCCTTGTAGATAGGAGACCTGCTTAGACAGACTGCTGAGCACAGCAGGGGCCAGGCTTAGGGCAGCACAGAACCACCAAGGAACAGCAAGGAAGAAAGGCTTTCCTGCAGGTGATCTAATACCTGGGAAGTAAAGGCTGTTAGGATAACAGAGACAATGGAGACTCTGGATGGAGGGAAGGCACAGAGAGTAAACAACTGGCAATACTTTCAAAATGAGGACAGAGAGCCAGGGGCCAGTGGCACACCCCTTTAATCCCAGCACTTGGAAGGCAGAAGCAGGTGGATCTCTGAGTTTGAGGCCAGCCTGGTCTACATAGTGAGTTCCAGGCCAGCCAGGGCTACATAGAAGACCCTGTCTGAAAACAAACAAAAAATTGAAAGGACAGAGTTTCCCAAAGATGACTGAGACAGGAAGTCAGGAAGACTGGGCAATAGCGATGATGGTCAGAATACCCGCAACCTGACTAGAGAGATCAAGGGGGCTTCCTGGCCTCAGAGAAGATGCCATCTCCCATTGCCTTCCACCCTAGACTTACACCCTTGATGAGGGTTCTGAGGCTCAGCTTACCAGGGGCATCAGAAAGGGGCCCAGCAGGGCAGCAGTAGTGATAGCGTGGTCAGTGTTGTCAGGCCCAATGAGCGCCACCACCTTGGAGGAAGCGTTGTGGAGATCTCTCTGCATCTCGATGTGCCTAGTCCCCTGCAGGGCGAGCACCCTCAGGGTGGCATACACATTGGCAGACTCTGAGCACACATCATACAGTTCATAACCCAGGGTGATGTTGGGAAGCAGGGCTGTGGAGTTGTTTATCTCCTCAACGCTGAACCTCATGGCCTGGAAGAGGTGGTAGCCATGGCCATTGAAGCTGCCAGGTCTGCAGGGAGAGCCCAGGGAGAACTGAGAAGGTTAAAGCCCACGAGACCCTCTGCCACCTGCATCCCAGGCTTTGGGGGCAGAAAGGAACCCCTGAGGTCTCTGTCCAAGCACCAGCTTGAAACACCTCAGCTCAGATTCTCAGAACTGAGACTATCACATGTTACAAGGTGTCCTTGTTGAATGAACAAAGTTTCCCGCTCTCAAGGGAACATGATAGTTTAATAAAGCAAAGCAAAACCATTTCCTCCTTGGCTGCTGCAGTTCTGTAGCAAGTAAGCATCAGACCAGTGTCTCTTCACATTGGAGTGTACAGGAATGCTTGACTAACTGAATGTCTATTTGAGTTGCTGATTTAAGTTTCTAATAAATTGTTCAATGATTTTTTTTTGGCATGGCATTGAGACAGGATTTTTGATAATTTCTGAAATGGCCCTAAGCATACTTTTGCCATTTATACTATGTATGTGAAGTAGTGTTTTCAGCAATCGACATATCAACTCTAAAAAAATTTCTGTGTTCAGAAATGCCAAATATTCAGCTGAGATTTATGTGAAAATAAACAAATACATTCATTTCATTAATATGCAGTGTTTAGTCTTTTTCTTTTTTGTTTTGTTTGTTTTTCAAGACAGGGTTTCTCTGTTCTTTGTAGCCTTGGCTGTCCTCGACTCAATTTGTAGACCAGGCTGGACTCAAACTCAAAGAGATCCAACTGCCTCTGCCTCCCCAGTACTTGAATTAAAGGCATGCACCACCAGCCCAGCACTTTCTTTTTTGAGACAGTCTTACTAGATAGCCTAGACTATATAGATGAGGCTAGCCTAGAATTCACAGAGATCCACCTGTCTCTCCCCCTTCTGAGTGCTAGGATTAAAGGTATGTACAACAATGCCAGAAATATCGACCTATTTTATATACCTAAAGTCACTTAAAAATGTGAAGGGGTGGGGCCAGGCGTGGTGGCACACACCTTTAATCCCAGCACTCAGGAGGCAGAGGCAGATGGATCTCTGAGTTTGAAACCAGTCTGCTCTACAAAGGAAGTCCATGACAGAGAAACCTGTTTCCAGAAACAAACAAAAAATTCTCAGGGGGTGCTGGAGAGATAGATCAGTGCTTAAGAGCACTGGCTGCTCTCTCAGAGGTCCAGGGTTCAATTCCCAGCACCCACATGGCAGTTCACAACCATCTGTACCTCCAGAGGACCCGATGCCCTCTTCTGGCCTCTATGGGCACCAGGCATGTACTCAGTACCCAGACATGTTTGCAGATAAAATATACTTACATATAAAAAATAAAAATAAAATAAATTTTTAAACCCCCTTTCAGGTACAAAAAATTGGCATAAATGCAAGATTTTAAGAAGCTCACCCTAAAGAAACAGAGGTAATACATGCATACAAATTCTCTCCCTCTCTGCCTCTCTCTCAAGCACATACAAACATGCACACAGGGGAAGTTTTACTTTACAGAACTGGCTCACATAACTGTGGGAGTTATTTAGTTCAAAACTTATAGGGCTAGCCAGAAAGCTGGGCAATCTGCTGAATCTGAGGGCAGCTGGGTATTCCAATCCTTTGTAGGACCTCAGTCTCGTCTCTAAAGGCCTTACTTAAATGGATTTTGTGAGGCCCATTTACTGTCCATGGGCAACCTATGGATTTAAATCTTAACCACATCAAAAACATACTTATGCAGTAACATCTAAACTGAAGTTTGAGACAGGAACTCTAGGCACCATCTCTTGGTCAAAGTGACAAGTAAAATTAACCATTATACCTGCCTCACATACTTCAACCTAGGCTGAAAGTTCTCCGCTTTGGTAACTGTTGTCAAGAGGGACATGGTGCTGAAGACATGACTCAACCCTTTGTGAAGAGCACGTAAGTCTGTCATGCTCTACAGCTCTCTGCCTTCCAGCACTCACGTCCCTCTTCTGGCTATACTGAGAGGCTCAGTACCCCTTGAACTTAGAGTCCTTCAGTTACATGAAGCCAGTTTTCTGGTATCCTTCTGAAAACCAGTCTTCCAAGCCCAAGTGTTCTCTTCCCAGCCTCCTATCTGCAGCTCTCAGAGGCCTAGTCCTCACAGGCCAGGGTTTCCAATGTCCTGGCCAACAGTCAGGTAGTCATCACAGGCAGAATATCTCACACTGCAGTGCACTAGCACTCTGGACCTCCCTCCCCCAATATGAGGCTTGCATAGACTGCAAGAAGTCATCTTTAAAAGAAAAGTCATGGGGAACTCCACTTGCCAGCTGGAGAAAAGCCAGGAGAATCGAACAGAGTTGCAACCCACTTTTAACAGCAAAAGCAAAAGAATTGAGATATGGATAATAATACACAGAACAAAATGACACATGGCAATATAAAAAAGCAAATGACACCGTAAAGGAGAAGCTGATGGCTTGTTTAGCCGTCCTCTTGATTTCAGCCATTACAGCCTGGCGGGGAGGGATTGGGGCAGAACTCAGTGGGTACCTAAAGCAGAGGGGCCCTCTCTTTGAAAGGGTTTCTAGCCTAGGCTGGCCTCATGCATTAGCCACCAAATCCAGCTGATGATTCAGCCTCAGCTATTCTAGGTGAGCACCAAACAGTAGATGACAGTTCTGTGGCCCCTACTCACCTGTCACACCTTGTCACCTGGGGTCTGTGCCTCACCTGCAAACAGTCTGCATGGAGAGAGAAGAGGCCCCCAAGGAGGAAATCCCCTGGGAGGCTGAAGCCTGGAGAGGACTCTGTCCTGTGGCAGCTGAGAGACCAGCAATAAGCAATAGGGAGCTGAAGGCTGACTAGGTGAACTGCCCAGAAAAACATGCTGGCAAGATGTCCCTTTGCCCAGCATGGCGTAGCTCACTTCTGACAAGGCTGGCCGCTTAAATACAATGAATGACAGCTGCCCAGATGCTTCATAACTTCATGCTCCTGAAAGGGGTGGGACTGGAGCCCAGTTGTGGAAAGGCTGTTGGCCTTCCAGGCTGTGCTCTCTCTCAGGAGTTGGGCAGGGCCAGGACATGGATGCAAACCAGGTGGCCCCCTGCGACCCCCTCCAATGGAAGGTTGTGGTTTCCGTTCTTGTTTTGGTGCTCTGGCTTCACCTGGCTCAGGAAGAGAGAGCCCTGCTGCTTTTCGGGGAGGAGAGGGAAGGCTGGGCCACTGAAGGTGTCAGAGCTACTATCAGGGAGCTGATGGTGTATCTTGTTTATTTTGTTTTTGTTTGTTTGTTTTTGTTTTTGAGGCAGTCTCTTGCTCTGTTGCGGAGGGCTCAGGCCATGCTCCTACCTCTGTCAAGGAAGGCACTGATAGTACTGCTGGCGATGCTGGTGCCTTGGGAGTTAGAGAACTTAGTAAATATCATTTAGTCAACCTGAGACCAGACTTTGAGTTGGTGGCCCCAGTATTCATACATTCAAACTGTGAGCTAATCATCATGGTTTAAATCTTGCTATCCAGGATTGCTCCCGACAGCCAGAAGACAAATGTATGCAAATCCAACTTATACAAATAGACCGAATTTGTTTTTAATGCCAATCCTGGAGTTTTTTTCTTCAGGAAGAAAAAAAAATCCCAGGTGGATTTCCTGAGAGGTGGCCTTGTGGTTAAATCTACGGGGTTTGGCTCCCCCTTCTCCAATCGGCCAGAATGGGCTTTTGCATAATGTAAATGGGGCCCTGGGTGGGACCGCAAAGCTTGCTTGGCAGCCTGCACCTAGGAATTGAGGGCTCAAGAAGCCGGCCGGGAGAGGGCGCCAGCATCTCCGCACGTCTTCCTCTGGGGCCGGGGCGACGTTAATCTCGCGAGATTCTCGCGCCGGAGGTGTTCCGGGCCAAGCATGGCGGACTCCGAGGTGCTGCTCCGGCGGGTTCCGAGCCGCTCTTCTTGGCAACGGGTCCGCAAGGCCCGGCCCCACCTCCTCCTCAGCCGCCGGGGCCGTCGCCGGTTTGGGGTCCTGACTCGGGGCGAGCTGCGGCGTCTGCGGAGGCGGCTGCTGCGGGCTCACGCACTGGGCGGGGACTGGAAGCTGGGTGTCACCGGGGGCCCGCACGTGGCGCTAAAGTGCAAAGTCCGGACCCGCAGCCGGCCCACGCCCCGCAGCCAGCCGACGCTTGGCAGCCTGCCCACGTCCCGCAGCCAGCTCAAGCCCCGCAGCCAGCCCGAGGCCCGCAGCTTGATCGAGCGCCGTCTCCTAACGCTATCGAACATCCCCCCGCTCACGCAAACGCTGTCGCCCAGCGTCTCCCAGCCGATTCGGGACCTAGGCTCGGGCCGTGTGTTGTTGCTGCTGCCGCTCTGGCAGGTGAGTCGCTGTTGGTGAGCGGACCATCCTGGTCCTCGCCCTTGTCCTCCGGATGCAGATGCACCCACTGCTCAGGAGTCTACTTGCTAGGCTATACTGGCAGATCAATGGGTCGGGTTTACCAGCACTTAGCTGCCAGCATTCCAGGTGTTCCAAACCGCTTAGCACCCCCAGCTCTCACGGGAGTGACCATTGCCATCTCTTTCTTGTATTTATGGGTCGAAAAACAAGGTAAGTAAATTGCGCGATGTTAGACAGCAGAAAGGCTAAAACTGAGGCAGCCTGACGTGGACCCGGGTCCGGGAGATTGCTACTCGTATGCCGGGAAGAAGTGAAGCCTCAGGAGTTGGAGACTTGGGCCTGCCTTGCGCCTCTGTAAGCAACCGGTGGTAAAGTGTGTGAGCTCGTTGGGAGTTGGCAATGGGGGTATGATGTTTAGGATTGGGTTAAAAACCTGGCGGAAATTGGTTCCCTAGTACAGTGTAGTGTTTTTGTTGATTTTAATGTGGATGAGTGTTTTGCCTGCATTTCTGTACACAATGTGCGTGCAGTGCCTGAAGAGGCCGTAAGAGAGCGTCGGATCCTCCAAAATGTTAGTGAACGGAGAGTTGCATTTAGGAACCAAACCCGGGTTCTCTCTACCCTTGCAGCCCCAGTGCTGTGTAATTTGATACTTAGAAATGGATTTTGTTGGTGTGGCAACTTTGAATACAGGGATGGTTGGATCTCCTTGAGTTGAAACAGCCTGTTCTATATAGTCAGTTCTAGGATAGCCAGAGCTACATCATGAGACTGTCTCAAGAAAAAAAATCATTTTGATTTGTAAATAACAAGTTAAGATTTTAGCCTTTTTCTGTCTTTGGTAGCAGTGTCCATAATGTTTGTTGTTGTTTTTTTTTTTTTTTTCTCTCCCTGCTAGGGTTTTACTTTTAGTGGGATCTGCCGAGTGACTTGCATCTATGGCCGGGTGGAAATATACGGCCATGTCATCAAACAAGGCCAGCCTCCCCAAG
The DNA here is from genome assembly GCA_028658305.1 of Pachyuromys duprasi. NCBI lineage: Eukaryota > Metazoa > Chordata > Mammalia > Rodentia > Muridae > Pachyuromys > Pachyuromys duprasi. The sequence continues at coordinate 121,060,190 of CM053763.1, forward strand.
ATGTCTTTTCTGCCTACACCCATTCTTTCCTGACCATAAATGGGCTTCAGCACTCAGATCCTGAGAAAAGTGAAAAGAAGATCAAAAAGGAGATCCAGGCCTTGCTCAAGCCTCATATGAAACTGGGTAATTGGCTTCAGCTTCCTTCCTCAAGGCTAATAATTTTACGCCCTTGTTACGTGATCTGGACATTTGTACTCTATATGAATTCTCACAGGGAGTCTTAAGTATTAAAGTACTATTATTTCCACCTCTTTACACTAAACGGTCTGCAAGACCGTGAAGCTAGTGGGTGACAGATCCCACCCACTAGATCGTGCATTCCCCACCAGGAAGTGGAAAATCAGCTCTACTTGACCCTCTTGACAAGCCTGTAGTTGAGCCCTTGAGATGCAGCCGTGTGGGATCTAGAATTGTAGCTACTTCTGAGGTGTCTTGCTCGTCTCTTTGCAGAGGACAGAAAGTGGGCACTAAAGCATTTCCCTCCTCTGGGCTCAGTTCTGGTGCTGGAGCGGCTGAGGACCCCTGTCGTGGAGTTTCTGCGCTTCTATAAGTGTGCGACATACGTCTTCCTGCAGGAGGTAAGGCCAGTACTCCTGGTCCTCTGCAGGGAGTGCAGCAGGTATTAGGGAGATCACGTATGTGACCAGTTAAGAAATAGTCTGTACAGAGAGGTGTGTCATGGCTAAAGGTGCTTCATGAAGAACCCTGACTGACGTGTGGGTTCCATCCTAGTACTCATGGTAGGAGGGAGCACTCATGGATGTTGACCTCTGGCCCCCTCACGGGGCGTGGCTTGCCCTCAACTAGTCACTTACGGAAAGCTCACCATGAGCATTTTCCCTCTTCCTCAGTTTCAGTGCCCAGCCGAAGCCACCTCTTTGTCAGCTGTGGTAGGATAGGCCTGCAGTCCCAGCACTCAGGAGGATAAAGGGGTCAGAATCGTGTCTCCAGCTAGACAGTTACTTGAGGGCTACTGCCCTGATCTGCATGGCACCCTGTTTCCAAAGACAAGAAGAAATCCAGTTGGAGATGTCAGGTAGGCCATGGAGTATGTGAGTCTGCAGTTTGGAGAAGAGGGTAGGGCTGTGAATTTGGAAGCCAGCAACAGAGAAAGCACCTGAGAACAGAACCTAGGTGATAGAAGCCTGGCGCACCACCATGTGCCCTGTGATCTCATCGCTGGGGGAGGCAGAGGCAGATCTCCCCTGCCTCTGCCTCCTGAGTACTGAGGTCAGAGGTGTGCACCACCACCAGTTCCAGGCGCTTTTCTGGTTTTTCAAGACAGGTTTTCTCTATGCAGCCCTGGCTATCCTGGAACTCCGTCTGTAGACCTGGCTGGCCTTGAACTCAGAGACCTGCCTCCTGAGTGCTGGGATTAAAGGAGTGTGCTGCCTCCCAGCTGAGAGCAGGTGCTCTTAACCACTAAGCCTCTGGGCGTTTGTTACTCTGTTTGCATAGTTTTGACACATGGTCTGTCTGCTGCCCAGGGTAGCCACGTACCACTTAACCTTGCTTGCTTGGTTGCTTTTGAGACAGGATGTCACATAACCCTATATAACCCTGGCTGTCCTCAACATTTTAAATCCTAAGGTTAAATGGGGTGTTTTGGCAAAAACCTTTAATTATAACAGGACTTTCTTTGGACCACCAGCTTCCAATAAAGACCTAGAGACTTTTTACTATTATGAAAGCTTGGCCGGATAGGTTTGTTCCCAACTCACTCCTATAATTTAAATTAACCCCTTTATACTAACCTATGTTCTGCAACATGGCTCTTTACCTCTTCTCAGTCCTGGTATCCTGTTTCTTTTTCCACGTCTGACTGACGAATTCTTCAAGCAAGCTTGATTTTTCCCCAGAGGTCCTGTATCTGCTTTGAAGTCCTGCCTATCCTCTCCTGCTTTGTTCTAGGCCATTCAGCTCTTTATTAACTCAGTCAGAAGGTGATGGAGAAGATGCTTACAAAACACTGAGACAGGTGATGCTTACACAGTGCACAAAAAAAGATTACCCTAGCAGTTAATCCCAGCACTCAGGAGCCGAAGACCCTGTCTCAAAAGAAACAAAATCAATAAATGCTAAAATTTAAGTGTGCACCACTCCACCTGGCCAGGTAGATCATTTGCATAGTAGCCAGAGAACGAGTGTAGGAGGTCAGGAGCAAACAGAATTCTTCTCATGGTTCCTTAACACGGGGAAAGGGCACCAAGGCATCCCTGGCCTTGGACAGTGGGAGGCTTAGGAGTTACTCTGAAGATGAAATGAAGGTGGTTGGTCATGGATGTGCTTTTATGGTTATTTAACCACATGAGTATTTACACATGTGTGCAGAGTTCTGTGTAGCCCAGAGGTTTGGGATCCCTGTAGAACGGAAGTTACAGGAAGTTGTAAGCCACACAGTCACACAGTATGGGAGCTTCAGTCCTCTAGAAGAACTAAAAGTCCTCCTAACCTCTGGGCTAGCTCAGCACACACACACAGTTTTTTCTTACCATGTGGCCTACAGAGGCTTCAAATTGGTTTTCCTCTTCTGTTGCCTCTAGAGTTCTGGGGTTACAGACATGTGTTACTACGGTGACTCCCGTGGCTAAGTTTTTATGTACTTATTTACTTGTAGGTGAGGGGTGGCTACCTGTATGGCGTATGCATGTACATGCTTGTAGAGGTCAGAGTGTGGTGCTCAGTCTGTCTCCACTTCCTCATTTTACATGGTCTTTTACTGAACCTAGGCCACCAGGTGCAGCTAGTTTAGTGACCAGCTCTCCCCGGTTCCCACTGTGCTTCCTGGGTGCTGGGGATTTGAACTCTGCAGAGGATAACTAGTTTATCCACTGTGCCATTTTCTCTAGCCTTTCATGTGATTGCATTTTGAGGAGTTTGTTTGTTTGTTGAGTTGTTTGTTTTCATTTGTATGTCTGTATGTCAGGAGGCCAGAAGATAGTATCAAGTTTCCTGGAGCTGGAGTTACAAGTGAATATGAGCTGTCTGACATGGCTGCTAGGGACCAAACTGTGGTCTTCTGCGAGAGCAGTCATCACTCTTAGCTGCTGAACCATCTCTCCAACTCTGATTACATTTTTATCCTCTGCAGGAGAAACTGAGAAGGGGAGGCACCTAAGGCAGCAATGCCCTCTTTGGTTTTTTTAAACTGAGCTGCTGATTGTATAAGCGTGTGTTTTGGGGTGGTTCCTTCTTTCATTCTCTTTTATGTGGTGGTTATTTTCACCTCTGTACCACGTGCCCTTTGTAGATTCTCTCTGCTTTCAGTGAAATGAACACACCTGCCCTTTTCACTCTTCAGCTCAATTTGCATTTGTCCTGGTTTTGTGTTTTCAGAGGTGGTCTTGATTTTGTTTCAGATCACCAGCCTGTCCCCAGTTGTGGCCTCTGTTGAACTTTTCCTACATTTTCATGCCTTTCTTTCTTCTGAGGCAGTGGCAGCCTGAGGGTGGGTATAAGCTGTGAAAACAGACGTGCTCTTCAGAAAGAGTAGGCAGCACACACTGATGGGGTGTTGAGAAAGGAACCAAATTTTTTGTTTTGTTTTGTAACTCTAAACTGTGATGCTGATTAACTTAGAAGCCAGCAAGTATACATTTAAAAAAACCTTTCCTTACAGCTTCAACTGTTGTGTTTCAGAATCCTCCTTCGAAGATATATTCTGAGTATGAAACTTTGAAGGCAATTGGTATCAAAAGACAAAGGAGGAAGAAAGGCATTTGCTTAAGTGAGAGCGGGCTCTATGCCCTAGAAGAGTTAGTCAGAGTGTCCTGCGGTGAGTGTTACCTTTTGCTAGTGCCAGCGTTCCCCAGTGCCTCATTCGCTGCTCGTTGCTAGAGTCCTGACAACTGGCTGACACCAGGGCTCACTGTTTGTTTTACCTGCAAAAGTAGATGGCTGCCCTGTCATCCTGTTGTGTGGTGCTTGTGACATTGGAAAATCAACGTTCAATCGAATACTGATTAACCACTTACTAAACAGGTAAGCACGAGAGTGTTTGTTTAGTCACCTGGTGTGAGGTGAACGGCAGATGGAGAGCTCTGCTTCTAGTTGATGTTTGGAGGCATGGTCTCACTGGCTAGACCGGGCTGGCCTTTCGCTCTTGGTGATTTCCCTGCCTCGGCCTCCCCAGTGCTATAATTACAGGTGTAAGCCACCATGCCCAGCTTGGTGGAGAGACTTGAGGTGGGAGTTGTGTGCAGCTCTGCACACCCGGGCAGTGGTGCCGCTCCACAGATGACTGAAACAAAGGCGCTTGGTCTTGGGTCTGTACTGGTCGAGGCGTTATCCCCGACTGCACCCTGTTATGTTGTAGAAATGACCGTGCATGTATGGGGCCTTGCCTACGCTGTGGCCCTCATCTTCTGAGTTCTGACGGCTACGAGGCCACCCAGGGTGATGGTATCTGTGATACAAATCACTCTCCCAGAGGAAGGCTGACTGAGATTTGTCTCTCTAACAATTTTCAGCATTCCCGCGGTTGACTATCTGGAATGTGATCTAGGGCAGACAGAGTTCACTCCTCCTGGCTGCATTGCTTTACTTAACATCACGGAACCACTTCTGGGTATGTATCAGCTGCTTCTTAATGCCAACTCTGCAAAGTGCCCACCCTGCCTCCAGCTTCCACAGCAAACTCAAGCACGCTTTTATTTTAGGTAATGAAAATATTTGCTGTATGTGAGTTTTGTAATAATTTTTATTTTATGAGCATTGGTGTTTTGCCTGCATGTCTGTGTGCGGGTGTTGATCCCTTGGAACTGGAGTTACAGACAGTTGTGAACTGCGAATTGAACCTGTCTCCTATGGGAGAACAGCCAGTGCGTTTAACTGCTGAGTCATCTCAGCTCCTGTTTTATGTAAATTGAACACACATCTCACCCTTACAACATCTGAGGTGACCTGTGTGTCTACAGAAAGAAAGAAATCCTGACTGTCAGGCGGTCTATAGATGTGTGTTTCTGAAGTCACCAGTTACCTTATAATGTCCATTTCTGTTTCAGAGTGCCACTAGAATTCTACATTAGAATTATAAAATATACAGAAGAAATTGGATTATAGTTCAGTGCTGTTCAGTCTGCTTACAGTACTTTAGCTCATTGCTACATCCAGATTTTTTATTATCTCCAATAAAACACTTGTCTTTACAGTCCACTCCTTCCTACCCTCAGCTCTTAGCCACTGTCTAGTGTAGTTCTGCCCCGGGGAATTTACCTATTTAGTCTTGTAGGTGAATCACTCAGTACTGGCTATTCACTAGCATCAAGGTTAGGGAATGTGTGAAAATCTCAAACCAAGGAGATGGCTTGAAAGCTCTTACCACACATGCCTGGTCTGGTGATGTGTCTGTCTGTGACTCCTGAGCTCCTATGATAGGTTGGGAGGCAAAGACAAATCAACTTGCACACACAGACACATGTAGAGAAATAAAGCAGCCTTAGTTTACTTTGTATGGTTGAGTTTCACCCATTGTGTGTTTGTGGCACGTGTTTTTAATGCATCCGCCTTTTGAGTTCTTGTGGGCGAGGCTGTGTACGTGAACCATGCGTTGTGGAGATGAGAGTAACTGAGGAGCTCTCTCCTTCCTGCTTGTGGAGGCAGGCCCTCTTGTTTTTCTGCTGCTGCACTGCATATTCCAGAGTAGCTGGCCTGCAAGCTTTCAGGTATGCTCACCTCCCTGCCCCTCGCACTGAAGTACTGGGGTGGCAGATGCAGGGCCGGCATCTGCCAAGTCTGAGTACACGCTGAGTCTGCATGCAGGCCACCACAGGAGTTGTGTGTTTTAGCCACTATGAGCATGGCTGCCATGAGCTCAGCAGACAAGGACACAGTCAGGACCATGCTTACACTAGGGTGCCCGTGCCTAGATGTGATAGCCTCCTGTTGACACTTTTGAGAAACCATGGCGCATTTTTAGGTTGCCAGGAGCAGTGTGCACAGATTCTCTTGCTTCTTGCCAGTGGCGGTGACTTTGATTAGAGGCCACCAGGCAAATGTGATGCAGTGCTCTGGGTTTCCATGACTGTTAATACTGAGTGACCTCCTGAGAGTTTATACTCAGGGCTTGTTGGCCACTTCTGCATTTCAGAAGAATGCCTGTTTTAAGTCTCTAGGACACTTTTCTCGGTGTAGCCTTGCCTGCCTCTGCCTCAGGAGTGCTAAGATTACCAGCATGTACCACCACACCCGGCTTCTGTTGTATTTCTTAAATTTTACTTTACACTTATTTGCTTTGAATGGCAGTTGGGTGCAGGTATGTTGGCAGACATACATACATGTGTGGAAATCAAATGGCAGTCAGGAGGAGTCAGACAGGAAATCAAATAGGAGTCAGTTCTTCCCTCCATGTAGGGCCTGGGAACTGAAGATCAGTGAGCTGTAGCATCACATCAGCCTTGCCTTTTTTTTTTTTTTTAAAGATTTATTTTTAATTATGTGTATGTAGGGAAGGGAAGTATGAGCTCATGAGTGCAAGTGTCTGTGGAGGCCAGAAGAGGATTACATGTTTTCTGAAGCCAGGGTGAGAGCTGATTGTCACTCTCTTGATACCGGGTGCTGGAAAGCAAACTTAGGTCCTCTGCCAGAGGCGCCTGCGCCTGCCGCCTGGCCCTCGTTCTGCTTCCTCTCCGCCCATTTTTCTCTTCCGTTTGGTGGCGGGCTGGGCTCGCTCTTTGTGACTCTGGCTGTCCTGGGGCTTGCGCAGTTCTAGTTGCTTTCCCTCTCAAATTTGGGGATTAAACCACCACCAAGCAGGGGACTCGTAAAGGTCATTCACTGAATTTTTAATAAGCTGTAAGCCCTGAAAGCCCTGAAAGGACATTCACCATTGTTTCCTTGCATACAATTGCCTGGAACAGTTGTAGCATGGCAGAACATGATTGGAGTTGATATACATATGTAAAATTGGGGGCATTCCCGTTTGTGATCTAAGGTTTTCTGAGATCTTTGTCAGGGTTGGCAGGTACACGGAACCCTGGCCATTGTTTCGTGGCCGTGGTATGTTTACTTTTGCATGCCACTGCTACAGATGAAATGGCCTCCCTCCTGCAACCCCCAGTGTGGTCGCACATCAGATAGTTACGTTGCAGTTCATAACAGTAGCAAAGGTGCAGTTTGTTGTGAAGTAGCAATGAAATAGTTTTATGGTTGGGTATTGTACTAGAAGATTACAGCGTGAGGAAGGTTGAGGGCTGCTGGCCTAGAGCAATGTATGTCTCGGGAACATGCTTGGTCCCTGACTCCTGCTTTTGTTTTTGTAGGCCCACCGTACACCCACCAGAGGAGGCCACAGAAGATGGTGTACTATGGGAAGATGAACTGTCACAGCGACTATGAGAATTACATTGAGATAGTCAAATATGTGATGAGAGATTACAAGAGAGAGTCCCCCCTTATCATCAACACGATGGGCTGGGTGACAGGTAAGCGTGGACACATGCTGTGTGTTTCAGGGTGCCCTGTGCTGTAGTGCTCGAGTGAGGGTAAGCACGGGTAGCTTGTGGCTTAGGGCAGGCACCACCACCTCCCAGTGAAGGCTTTTGTCATCACAGTCCAGTGGTGCTGAGGAGCAAACCCGGACCGCTATCGTGCTGAGCCAGCATTCTACCACGTGAGCCACAGTTCTAGTTTCAGGGCTTTTGGGTTGTTGCCTATTTTATTTCACTTTATTTATTTACTTATTTATTTTTGGTCTTTCAAGACAGGGTTTCTCTGTAGTTTTGGCTGTCCTGGAACTCACTTTGTAGACCAGGCTGGCTTTGAACTCAGAGTTTTGCCTACTTTTGGTGTGCACCACCACTGCCTGGCTTTTGCTGGTTATTTTAATTAGTGGACTGCTTTTTCTGTGTTTTGTCAAACACTGCATGCAGTGCTCTTGGAAGCCAGAAGAGGGCAGCAGATGTCGTGGGCGTGCACATGTTGCTTGTCTTTATGCTGCACTTGTGCTGACACGTCTTTGCCCTCACAGATGATGGGCTGCTGCTGATTGTGGACCTGATCCGACTGCTGTGTCCCAACTATGTCGTTCAGCTGTCTTCTGGTCGGGGTAAAAGAATGCCGGGTCTCACCCCCGAATACATAGATTTCACAGATGGCCTGTATACAAAAAGCAAGATCAGAAGGAAATACCGAGGTTTTGAAATTCCAGAATATGGAGACAGTTTGGAATTTACTGATGAAGAGAAAGACTCTAGTCCAGTTGCAGTCTTCACTGGACATAAGCTGCTGTCTGTTCACTCAGAATTTTTATGTAGTAAAAATGAAAAAAATAGGTAAGTAAAGTATCACTTGGGTGAGGAATGGCACTTCCTGCAGTGGACCAGGGTGTTTGTTCTCAGTTGCTCAGGAAGACTGAGTCCTGCAGCTGGTCTTGCTGGCTCTTACTTGTCACCACATCACCTGGGAGACAAGATGGGCATCATGAGTTCAAAGCTCTGTAAACAAACGCAGAGAACAAGTCTGCTGAGATTTTCAGGTTTCCACGGCTACACAAGGAAAGAGTGTGCAGACAGGCCTTCTGGTTCTGCTGACCAGTGTTAAGGGGCCTTAGGCTTCCTGTTGTCTGGAAGACTGCCAGCAGGGTTTTAGCTGGACAGTGTGCATATGTGTGTACATACATGTGTGTGTGGCTGTAGTGAGGTCATTAAGCCAGGGTCTTCGACATGCTGGCAGGTCTCTTAACACTGAACTATGTCTGCAGCCCTAGGGAACATCTTGAAAGAGCGAGGTTAGCATGCTAGCTAGTGTGAGGTGTGATGTAGTCCTGGGCATGGTGTGCTGTCATCCTGTGCTCACCCTGCTCTGCTCTACTTTTCAGGGCCAAATACAACAAAATTTTCCGAGATCTGGCAGTGTTAGGCTACCTTAGCCAGCTGATACCTCCAGTGCCAGCGCCACTTGGTCTTTTGCACAGCCTGACGCCCTATCAGGTAACCAGAGCTGTGGGAGAAATTGTCTGATACTGGTAAGATGCTGGAGGCTTCCGGTATCCTGGGTGCTCTGTCTACTGCTGTATGACTCTTAGCTTGCCTAAGTCTCAGAACAGCCCTGTGGTGTGGGTTATGTTATTCCCATTTCACAGATGGGAAGACTAAGGATCAGTGAGGCTGGGTTGCCTGGCAGAAGATACAGAGCTGGCATTTGATCCTTGGCAGGCAAGCCCACTGTCTGCCATGGATTGCGGTTTCTTGTTAGCTATAGGTTACCTGGCCTGGTGGTCACTTCTGCACTTCCAGCATTTGTGCTTCCCAGCCACATGCAGGCAGTACCCGATGTCTCAGGATGCTATTGGGCTCTGTGTCCCTTCCAGTAGGGTTTCCTGGCAGTGTGGCACCTGGAGCTCCTGTCGGGCTCCAACACCAACGCCTTTAACAACTCCTGGGAATTGCTCTGGGGAGCCATGTGGTGTCAGGTTCTAGGGTGCTGGAAATGGTGATTGCACCAGAGCCTTTCCATGCAGTGTGTGGACACTCCGCCCAGTCTTCACGTGCCACACACGTGTGCACACACACATAGTCTTAGGTCGCTTCTCTATTTCTGTGATAAAACACCATGACCAAGGCAACTTGTAAAAGGCAGAGGTTAGTTGGGCTTACTGTGCCAGAGGCTCAGAGTCCCTGACAGAACAAGGTGTTAGTGACAGAAGCAACTGAGACAGCACATCTTGATTCACAAGTAGGAGGCAGAGAGGCACACTGAGAATTGCCTCAAAGCCTCACCCCATGACACTCCTCCTCCAAGGCCACACCTTCTAAACCTTCCAAAGCATTTCCAGCAACTGGGGACCAAGCACTCAAGCTTAGAAACCCATGGGAGCCATTGTCACTCAAGTCACCAACAGACGTGTGCAGCAACAATAGCAGCTTATTTTGTTTTGTCTCAAAAAAACCACAAGAAAAAAAATGGCATTGAAGACAAAGCAAGGGCTGTCAGCATACATCTCCAGAGCAAAACAAGAGCTCCTTAGCCTTTATACAGGAAAAGGCTGATATGGCATGATTACCTGGATGTGTCTGGGGGAAAGTCACTTTGTGTGTGTCTGTGGAACCGGGTAGCCAAGCCCTAGATCTACAGGCTCTGCTCTCTCTGCCCTTGTCCTTTCGAGGTTAGTGAAGACGATGGGCAGTTTCCATTGGGTTTGTTTTTAAAAGAAAGCGAATTCATATTCAGCACAGCACAGCCGGTCAGCACTGCAAGCCCCCGAAAGAGCAGTTAGGCCAGGACTGGAATGGCATTGCTGGCTGGCTTTCCCATGGCTCCCAGCGCCTGCTGGGACATCCCTCCAGCTGCATCCTTACAGTCCTGTAAACTGTGCCTTATGGTGGCTTTACATATCCGTAGCTCCTTGATTTTTCTTGGCCTAAGCCTGAACAGCTTTTTCCTATTCAGTCCAAAAAGAAATGTTCTTACAGCCGGCAGGTTGACACTGGCTAGTGTTTTCACCCCCTGGTTTTGTTTTTAAGTTGAGAGGAGTGAAGACAGTATAGATAGAAGTACAGAAAGGAGGAAAATACGTAACCCAGGTGCCTTGACCCTCTGGTCCTCCTGTCTTTGCCTGCCACGTGCTATGAGAATAGGCACACAGCACCACACCCAGTGTTTTGTGGTGCTAGGGTAAGCCCAGGGCTTCCAGCATTTTAGGCCATTCCCTAATTTGTGCTTTTAAAACCTAGATTTTGGCTGGATATGCTGGAACATGCCGCTAACTCCAGCACTGGGAAAAATAGAGACGAGAAGACCCCTGGGGTTTGCTGGCCAGTCAGTCTAGCTAAATCAAGCTTTAGGTTCAGTAAGAGAGCCTTTTTCTCAAAAACATCAAGGTGGAGCCTTGTGTGGTGCCCTATTGGATCTCTGCTTTGATCCTGTTCTACACATCAAAATTCCAGACAAGCCTGGGCTATGTGGTGAGACTGCCTCAAAAAAAAAAATTAATAAGTAACATGTAAATCAGAAGGACATGGAGAGTGATGGAAGGGAAAGTACCTCTAACTCCAAAGGCAGTGGCAGGCAGATCTCTGAGTTCAAGGCCAGCCTGGTCTACAGAGTGAGTTCCAGGACAGCCAATGCTACACAGTGAAACTGTCTCAAAGAAGAAAAAAAAAAACAAAACAGAAAAGGGAAGCCAAGGCACTGGATTGCACCTTTGAGGCCTCACCTGGACTGTACAGAGTCCATGTCTCAGGAGGAGACCTCTCCGAGTTAAAGTTAACCCGAGAGATGTACGTTTGTGGTTTGTTCTCAGGTCCCCTTCTGTGCAGTCGCCATCCGCGTCACTCATGCTGATGTTGCCCCTACCCACATTTTATATGCTGTGAACGCAAACTGGGTTGGCCTTTGCAAGATTGTGGAAGATATGAAAGGATACACACGGGGTCCCATCCTACTTGCCCAGAACCCCATATGTGACTGTTTGGGTTTTGGTGAGTTGAGAGTAAATTATGCCTCCTACCCTGTCCAACCCTCTGTAGTCAACTGGCCTTGACCTTGTATGTTATATTATTTGGTGCCAGGCAAAGAGAAGCACCCTTGCTAGAGAAGTTAAATGTCCTCTGTGTGCTCCCAGATGGCAAGGTCTTCTACATTCGTTACAGTTATCTAAGGCCTGTTCTGTTGGCTGAACAGGCAGATGAACAGGGTTCAGCAGCACTTGGAGACCAGGGCTGTTGTATGTTGGGTTTTTGAGCTGTACATTTGGTTGTGAGACGCCTGTAGTTGGTGCTGAGAACCGAACTTGGGTCCTGTGGAAGAATAACAAGCACCCTCAACTTTGTTGAGCCTTCTCACCAGCTCCATGGGAGTAGAGTTGTGAGTCACCATATGGGTTCTAGAAATAGAACCTGGGTCCTTTGAAAGAACAGCAAATGTTCTTAGCTGCTGAGCCATATGGTCACTCCAAAATTAAAGATTAAAATGCTTATTGTCAAGGTTGACCTCATTTGCCCGGGTTGGTTGTGTAGCATTGTGCAGTGACTGTTGTTGCTCTGTCTTTAAGGCATCTGCAGAGGCATTGACATGGACCAGCAGCTCTATCACATCCTTACCCCTTTGCCTCCCGAAGAGTTAAGAACTGTGAACTGTCTGCTGGTTGGCGCTATTTCCATTCCACACTGTATTTTCAAGAACCAGGTGAGTCCCTGTGGGACACGCGTGTGGGAACCTCCGCAGGAAATGAGCTGGAGGCAGCAAGTCCTTTGGGAGACATACACGTGATTATGTGGCTTGACTGACACAGATGGGATGTTGAGGGCCTCAAAAGGTTCAAGTCAGGAGCCCAGGTAGAGCCAACAATGGCAGAAGGTGTGAAGGCAGAGGTGGGCTCCATGGGGCTGCCCTCCTGTGCACAGTCTTGTTTGTTTTTGAGACAGGGTCTTACTGTGAAGCCTTGGTTGACCTGGTACTCAATTTGTAGACCATGTTGTTCTCTCCAAGTGCTTGATGTAGACAGCCTTTTGATGCACGCTGGGAAGGCACAGTGGCATTCATCTGCATGGCCCCAAAGCCAGTGTAGGCTGAGTAGGCAGAGGTCCTGCTTGTGTTAGCTCTTATCTGATTTGAAAGGAGCACCTAGTGTGTCCAGCATCTCACGGTGTTTGGTGTATGTGTGGGATCAGACTAGTCAGATGAAATAGAGGCAGGCTTGTGGCTGGCTGGCTTGTTTGCTCAAGAGGTCCTTTAAAGGCTGGAGAGAGCGCAGTGGTAAGAACCCGCTGCTCTTGCAGAGGACCTGAAGTGAACTCCCAGCACCCACATGACACATTAAAGTTTAAAAAGAAAATGTTGGGTGATGATGGCACACTTCCTTTAATCGCAGCACTCAGGAGGCAGGGACAGGCAGATCGCTATGAGTTCAAAGCCAGCCTGGTCTATAAAGTGAATCCAGGACAGCCAAGGCTACACTGAGAAACCCTGTCTCGAAAAACAAAAAGAAACATCCTAAGTGTCTGACGCATCAGAGGCTTGCTGCCCAGCTGCCTCTGTGCTGCCGTCCAGTTGGGAAAATTTGTCGCCATCATCTCCTCCCCCGCCCTACTCTCTAGACAGGTGTCTATACTGTTTCTTTGTGCTTTCATTTCAGCCTGGGCCTGAAGGGACAATTCCTTACATCACCACCAATTATAATTTTAAACTTCCTGGAGCATCAGAGAAAATTGGAGAAAGAGAGTATAAAAATGCATTGGTCGGGTACAGATTCTATCAAAGAAGAAAATAAAGCCTTGATGCAGAGAAAGACTTTCTACCTGGACACATTGTCCCCGAGCCTCTAGTCAGCAGATTTAGTGGGGCTTTGTGGCTGTGGATATCATGCTCATGTCCAGTGTTCGTGTTATGGGGAAATGTGCTATGCTGAAAATAGTTCAAGCCCCTCCATTTCTTTTTCCCTGTGAGACAGGGTCTCATGTAGCTCAGGCTGCCCTCAAACTCTGGGTCCTCCTGGCTTCATCGTCCAAGTGGAGCATTACAGGCTTGAATCATCACATGGGCCTTCAGGCTTTTCTCTTCAGCCGTCTGTTCTGAAACTTGGGCCTGGACCTCCTCACACCTGGTTGACCTGCAGAGCTGTGCAGCAGTGAGGAAAGTTAGCATCGTCATGAGAACAGGAAGAGCACATTGACTTGGAGTTCTCCACTGATTTTGGAATAGGGATCAAATTAAGGAAATGGGGCCACAAAAATGTGCCAAGATATAAGGCAGCAGGCTGACCCACAGGTTTTTGGGTACAGTGCAGAGCTGCCTGGGACGAGAGTGAGGCTTTGAGCCACATGGACCTACCAATCAGGTGAGGTGATTCAAATGCCAGATCCTTGGGCATCAGATCTCTCAATTGTGTAGTCAGTTAGACTCTAGGTCTTTTTAAATCATGAAGGTTTGTGTTGAAGAAGTGCTCTGACATCGGGGAAGCCTCCAGGCCGTTCCTTAAGGCTGGGTGTGCTCTGACTGGCTCCTCCAAAGAGGCTAGAGATACTGCCACGGTACCCACTGCGCTATAAACAGACACAGTTGTGCCTGGCTTGGGCAAACCTTTGCTGCCTGCACTTTCTTCCAGGGACCTAAGCCCACTGCAGCTGGACTCTTAATGAGGAGTGACTGGTTGGTCATTTTGTGGTTGCAGGGCACTAAGGAACTTGTCAAACTGGTGTGACGGACTCCACCTTCCAACAGGATCATGTCCAAAGACCAAGGCTGTGGAAGGTTTAATGTCTGTTCACTTGCACCGTTGATGATCTCCATCTTGTCTGTAGCCCTGTCACCCTGAGTGTGCCCAGCCTTGGCTGCTTGGCCCCATCTTTGTGGTACTTTGTGGTGGCCTTAGTGTCTGAAAACCTTATTAGGGGATAGCACTGCAGCTGCCTGGTTCATCCAAGTCCCTCTAGACCACAAAAGAACTCACAGACTAGCTGTCCCTTATTTGTGTCTAACAGTAGCTTGTGTTAAGTCTTTGTTTGTGGGGTGGGGCCTCTTACCATGCTGCCCACGCAGGACTCTGAGGGGCATCGATCCTCCTGCCTCTGCTCCCTGACGGCTCAGGTCTCAGCCTTGCCAAGAACTTTTAAGACAGTCCTCCTCCACGGCTCCTCTACTTGTGTGCCCAGATCTTCCTGACTTCACAATAATAAAGATCCTGTAATACAGGTCTCACATTTGTTTTTTGCTTGTTTGGTTTTTTTGTTTGTTTTTGTTTTTATTTATTTATTATTATTATTTTTTGAGTCTCTGTTTTGGCCTGGCTGTCCTGGACTTGATTTGTAGACCAGGCTAGTCTCAAACTCACAGAGCTTTGCCTGCCTCTGCCTCCCCAAGTGCTGGGATTACAGGCGCCACTGTGCCCAGTGTTTCTGGTTTTGTTTTTGTTTTTTTTCTAAGGTGTGATTTTAGCTTTTGCATGCTGACCTTCACATGTCAGTCCTCACCAGTAAGGACCTGTGTCAGCAGTAGAGGGAGCTGTGGGCACTGATCAGGTGGCCTTGAGCAGTCACAGCTGCAGCAGGACTCCTGAAGGGAGTCTGTGTAGAGCCTGGCTTTAGGAGACCTGCAGCACAGGCTCAGGGCATTTGGGGCAAGGAGGAGATCAGGCTCTGCCATTGTTTGGGGGTTTTCTGTTTTAAGACAGTGTCTTGCTATGAGCAGGTCTGGCTCATACGTACGCTTGTTTAAGAATACCACAGAACTGTATTACAGCAAATCCCAAGTCGCCAGTGTCTGTGGATGCTAAACATCACTTTCTTGGAGTTATTTTCTCTTCTGGTTAGAAGGAAATCGTCATCCTTAAGTGGTCACTGGAAATTCAAGACCCAAGAAAGTGAAAGTATAGAGGCTGTGGGAACAGCCCCATGCCTTGGATTTACTTTTCCAGAGTCTGGGATGAGTGGAGTAAATGAGGCCAAGAGGAGGGAGGCAGCGACCTTCTAACAGGCTTTCAGCCTGATCCATAGTGTGGAAGTCAGATGATGTCGGTAAAGGACCCATGTCTATGTCCTAGATCCGTAGGTGTGGGAGGTGCAGCAGGATGGGCCCAGGGCTTTGCCGGGAACACCTAAGGTCCTCCCTCCTGGCTGTGGGTTTCTTTTTTCTGTTTTCTATATCCTTCCCTTTTTTTTTTTTTTTAAACTCTTCACCCTCCCACCCGATAGCATCTCATTCTTTGCCCAGTGGCCTGTACTCACTAATAACCCAGGCTGATACGGTGCTGTGTCTTCTGATTCAGCCTTCCCAGGGCTGGGATTCCCGCTAGGAGCTTCTTTTGGCCTGGTTGTGATTTTCTGCCCCTTAGAATTGGACAGGAGCATAGTGGACAAGACACCCTGCTGTAATGTTAGAGCTGAGTATGAGCCATACTGTACCACTGAGGAGGAAGTCTTGCCAGGGTCAGGCAGGTATTAAGGATTTGTCCCTCTAGAAGGCCGGGAATGGTGTCCACATTAAGTGTCTGGACACACCCAGCTCTGTACCTGGCAGGTTTGCCTTCTGTTCAGTACTGCTGCCATGTGTCTTGCTTGTGGAAATGGCAGTGCCGTGGCCACCACTGACAAACCACATCCTCAAAAGCCCCTACGTCCTACATACTGCTTTTAAAATTGTCTATGGCCCCCAAGTACCCACTGCATAGGTGGCACTGTGAGTCCTGTGAGCGCTCGCCTGACTCTGTGAGTTTCTAAATCATTTCCCACTGTGTGCGGTTTCTAGCCATCTCTCTTGTTTGCTATGAACTTGATCATTAAAACTTTTGAAAAAAAAATTTTGTGTGAAGAGATTTTATTCCACTTAATTATTTAAACACTTAAGCCATTGGAATGAGAATAGCTTTGAGGCAGAGCTGATGCTTTCAGGGCTCACGGAAACTCCACCCTGCAGTTTGCTGCCTGAGGCTACGGTAAGGCCAGAGGACCTGGGATGCCTGAGGGTCTTGCTTGGAAAGGACTGTGCACCAAGGAGAGTTCAGGGGTCTGGGCGGATTGTCTTATTGAGACAGGATCTCATTCTGTAGCCCTGGCTAGCCTGAGACTGGCTGTGTAAACCAGGCTGCTCTAGAACTCCTCCTTCCCTCTGCCTCCCAGTGCCAAAATTGAAGGTGTGCACCCCGGGACTAGAGACATGGATCAGTAGTTAAGAGCATTGCTCTTGGCAGAGGACCAGGGATCTAGTCCAGCACCCGTGTGGTGGCTCACAGCTGTAATTCCTGTTGCAGGGGATCGGATGCCCTCTTCTGACCTCCATTGCCATGGGCATGGAGGATGTGCACACAAACATACATGCAAGCAAAACATTTTCGATCTTTAAAAGGTACCTACCCCTGCATCTGGCCAGATGTCACAGTTTTAACACAAACAGTGACACCTAAACTCTCTGCAAGAGATACCTCAGTGAGAATGCTGCCCAGGGCAAGTCTGGGTTTCCCTGTCTTGGTGTGGCCTAGCAAAGAGAAGCAGATTTTGCCCAGCCCAGCTTCAACAGTGGCTAACATAAATAAGGGGTTCATCTGTGCCGTGGGAGGGAACCCATGTGACCCGTGGGGCCTCTTTGGAAAGGCCTCCCACAGTTAAATGCCCCCAAGGCTTTGCCGGGAAAGAGCAGCTGGAGGGCGGGCAAGGGTACAAGCTGAAAGGAGATGCACCCAGGCATACGGTGCCCGAACTGCACATGCCAGAGCTGAGTAAGCAAAGCCCGGGGCATCAGCAAACAGCTGAACTGGACAGAACGGGCTAATCTGGGAAGTCTGGAGTTGCCATGGTTTCTAGCCCAATGTCATTAGGACAGACACCAGTCACACTGGCTAGGGTTTTCTAATGGCTTTGCACTTGCTTATATTCTGGGGTGTGGCCAGCTCTGTCAAGTAGAGAAAAGATCCTGAACTCCCAGGCTTTTCTCGCCAAGCAGCCCAGAAGGTGTCTGCTTCAGGCCATGGGCATCATAGAGGCTCCCCCTCCTACCGCTTTCTAGGAAAGGAGCGGGTGGCACCAAGGAGACAGGCTCAGGAGCCTGTGCTCAGGAGACCGTGCTGTAAGGTACAGTGCCAAGGCAGAGAGCTCCAGGGTTTTCTGTACAGATTCATTTAGAGAACTTAAGATGGGTGTTTTGGTGCAGGAAAGGTCCTTGAGTGTTGGGATTGCAGCTAGGTGTTCAAGCCAAGTGGCTGGAAGGCCCAGCAGAGCATAAATTCAGTCCTGGCATCTCTACCTTGCAGCTGACTCTTGCCTTCATTCACAAACTGGTGAGTCTATTTCTTTGTCTGGAAAGAAGGGTTGAGGGAATAGAGTGAGAAGCAGGTCCCAGAGGGGCCACAAAGACCCCATGCTTGTCAAGTTGCTCTAGACCTTTCTAGAACCTTTCAGAGCCTGCAGAGGACTGGGGAATGTCTGTAGTCATGGTGACTCAGTGAGTCAAGAGCTTAGAAATCAGCCAGGCATGGCACACGCCTTTAATCCCAGCACTGGGGAGGCAGAGGCAGGTAGTCATCTGGATTCCAGGTCAGCCTAGTCCACAGATGGAGTTCCAGAGCTAGAGCTGACTAGAGCTAGAGCTACACACACACAGAGACCCTGTCTGAGAGAGAGAGAGAGAGAGAGAGAGAGAGAGAGAGAGAGAGAGAGAGAGAGAGAGAGAGAAAGCTTGGAAACCAAAGGCTTCTCGACCTAGAATTCTTAGCCATTGACTGATTTAATGGATGAATAAGAAAAAGGCCTAATGGGCTGGCTAGGGGGCTTAGGATGTGAATACGCTTGCCATGCAAGCCTGGTAACCTGGGTTCAAGCCCCAGCAGCCACATAAAACTAAAAAAATCAACCCCAGAATTGCTGTGTGACCTCTGTGTATGTCATATGCACACACACAAACATAGTAACATTTAAAATAACACCATTAAAATGAAGTACTGTGGACCTGTATGTTAGAGTTGGGTCTCTGCTGCCGGGACAGTCTGGAACAGGTCCCCACCTCTGCTGTTGCTCAGGAAGGGCCTCAAAACTGTACCCACAGTTGTTTTCTCTGTTTTTGGTGGTACATGCTGAACCTAGAGCCTCACACGCCAGCCAGTTGCTCATCACAGGCTGTACCGCCCTGGCAACCATCACGCTTTCATGACGTTCACTTTGATTTTCTTTTACGGTGTGAATATAGACGCACACGTGCCATGCCTTGCATGTGGAGGTCAGAAGACAATGTCCAGGAGTCCGACCTCTCCCTCCAACAGGGGTTCCAGGCCCGGAGCCAGGTCATCTGTCTGTGAAGCAAATGCTTTTACCTTGGAGCCATCTGTCCAGCTCCTTCACCTGGAAACCCATCTTCCAAGGTGGACATCTGGGTCACTCTTGTGAATGCTGTCTTTGTGGATGCCCTGAAAAAGTAGCCACAGAGGACATGACTAGAAAAGGGGAATTGCTGTGTAGAAGACGATGCTGGATGCTGCTTGCTCTGCCCTCAGTGTTTGGGCCCTTGCTCAATTTCTAGGTCTGGCCAGCACATGAGGTGGGACGCTGGGCAAGCATTCCTCATGTGATCCCCTGGCATCTCTCTTCTTCCAGGCCCGATACTGACACGCTGTGGCCCTTAAAAGAAAGGTGTGTGCAGCTGCCACAGGATATGGTGTTCTGCTTGCAGAACCGAGGGTAAGGAGGCACACCAAGCATAATTAACCTATTTGTTTCTCCATGTTCAAAGACTTTTACACAGGAAGCCTTTGAGACAGAGCCTTGCTAAGTAGCCCAGGTTGTCCTGAAACTCACTATGTAGCCTAGGCTGGCCTCACAACTGGCTGCAGTCCCACAATTTAAGTGATTAACAGACGTTGACCCAGCATACTCACAGAAGATGGAGCTTGGAACAGCCCGTGGTAAAGTTCTAGTCACTGTCTGAGAATTTTAAAAACTCCAGGCTTTAACTTTTCTTTTCATTTATTTATTTTGTTTCAAGACGGGGTCTCTCTGTGTAGCCCTGGCTGTCCTGGAGCTCACTCTGTAGAACAGGCTGGCCTCAAACTCAAGAGATTCACCTGCCTCTGCCTCCCAAGTGCTGGGATTAAAGTGTGCGCCAGCACTGCCCAGCTTTAATTTGTTTCTTGGTTGAGTTTTTTTTTGAAACAGGGTCTCATGTAACCCAGGATGGAGTTGAACTCCTGATCCCTCAGCTTGACCTGCCAAGTTGTGAGCCACCTAATGTGAGTGCTGGGAACAGAACTTGGGGTCCTGGTCCCCGCAGATGTTCTTAACTACTGAGACCGACCCCTGTTGTAGCTGGCGGTTTCAACTTCTTTGTGGTTCCTTTTTCTCTCTTAAGCCTCCCTCCACCCTTTTCAACCCCCTAACACTAGAGAGAGAAAGAAGGATAGAAGGGAAAGGGTACGAAGAGATTGTTGGACCACTTCCTGCTGATGAGGGGCATCAAGTTCTTTGAGGGGAGTTTGATCTTCACCGTCAGGATATCTAATTTCTTCGCACCTGACAACTTGACAAACACCGACAAACAACATCCAACCACCAGCCAGCCAGCAGCAGCAACCCCGCCTACTGGGACCCTAGCATTTATATACCCTCTGAAAATTTCCCAGACCTCCAGATGTCACACACTCACAGAAACTATCTGCAGCTGGCAAGACCACGTCCTGCTACGCTAGAGCACGAGGCAGATCATAGTCACTTGCTGTGAGACTGCCCCACACCCCACACCTGGGAGTAGAGTAAAACATTCATATAACATTTCTGTGATTTTGGTTTTGGTTTGGTCTGGTTTTGATTTTTGGGACAGGGTTTTTCTGTGTGGCCTTGACTGTCCTGGACTCATTTTGTAGAGTAGTCTGTCCTCAAACTCGCAGAGATCCACCTGCCTCTGCTCCATGCCTGAGAGCTGGCATCACAGGCATGCGCCACCATGCCTAGCTATCATTTCTGTGGTTTTTAAGGAAACCAAAATTGCAAAACTCTCATTACACCCAGCTCCCCCTCCCCCTTGAGACAGATTTTCATTATAGAGCCCTGACTGGCCTGGAAATCAGTATGTAGACCAGGATGCCCTCAAACTCATAGAAATCTGCCTGCCTCTGTCCCCTGTGGGCTAGTATCAAAGGCCTATGCCACCACACTCAGCTCAATATTACAGTATTTTAAAAATTGTCTGTAGAGGCTGGCTAGATGGCTCAGCAGGTAAAGGGGATTGCCACCAAGCCTGATGGCCTGAGTGCCATCTCCAGGACCCACATGGCAAGAGATAACTCACTCCTGAAAGTTGTCTTCTGGCCTAGTACAGAGATAATGCTGGTACGTATGTGTGTACACACATATATACTCAGAGTAAGCAGATAAATAAACATAAGAAAACATCACTCTCAGGGCCAGGCATGGTAGCATACACCTTTACCCAGCAAGTGAAGACAGAGGCAGGTGTCTTCTTCAAGTCTGAGGCCAGCCTGATCTACATAGAGAGTTCTAGGTCAGCCAGGAATACACAGTAAGACCTTGTCTCCAAAAAAAAAAAAAAAAAAAAAAAAATTCTTTGTTTTAATTACTTGCAAGATGACCTTAATCCATTTGTAAGGCTTGTGGTTCCTTAGAGGGCAGTCACCAGCTCCATGAGTCCGCTGGAAGGAAGGCCCAGCAGGCCATGGCGGTTCTCATCTGCAGCCCCAGCACATGGAGACAGACAGAAAGACCACAACTTAGAACCTACTTGAGCTATGCAGTGAGACCCCGACAAAATAAACAACAAAGCTGAGTTACAGTGACACAGGGCTTGGGGTTGGGATCAGGTGGATCTCTGAGTTCCAGGCCAGCCAGGGTGACACAGGAACACTCTCAAATAAGTAAATAGGCGGCGGGTTGAGGATGTAGCTCAGTAGCAGAGCATTTGTTTAGCATGTACAGGGCCCTGGACTCCATATTTGACACTTAGACATTTAGACAAACAGTGTTTAAAATCTAAGGCTGATCAAAAAAATAAGAAAAAATAATAAGATCTAAGTCTGTGCTCGACACGCTCCTGTTGGCCTCCATTGGCACATGACCACTCAGAGTAAGAGGTAACGTTCTTGAAGGCCTTAGGGCAACAGGCCCTTCTCTGGCTTTACTCTTCCCTGTACCCCCTGTTTTAGGCCAGGCATCCCTTGAAGTTCCTACTACAGAGACCAGTGTGCCACCACTTGGAAGATAAAAGTCCTGTGTGTGAGACAGGAAACTGGAAGAGCTGTCCATCTTACCTCAGCCACAAGGTATGTCTCTGGACTCCCTTTGTAGACCAGGCTGGCCTCAAACTCACAGAGATCCACCTGCCTCTGCCTCCCTGAGTGCTGGGATTGCAGGTGTGCGTCACCACCCAGCTTCTGTCCACCTTTTCAGAGGGTGAGTGGGCTCAGGAGGGTCAGCACTGCAGCATCAAGGCAGACCAAACCCAGACGCTGCTCTGTGGGCTTGGCCTGTGTCCTGGGCTTGGGCAAAGAGAGGCTGGGGCCAGCAGAAGGACATATCTTGGGTCAGAGGTGGCCTAGCCTGTGCTGGCCATGTCCACCAAACAGTGACGATCATTCCAACCACCAGGGTTGGTGTTCCAACAGCAGGTTAGATGGTTTGTAATTCCAGCTGTTTTAGGAGTCCAACCTCTCTTTGTGGTCAGAGAGTGGCCTAGAAGCCTTTGTTCCCTGGACAGACACAACCTCTACAGGGCTCAACCTTTTAGTCTGTCTGGCCAGGTTTGGAAGTCTGTGTGGCCAAGCAGCTGGAATTCACTGGCATGTGGCCATCTGTTGCTGCCATAGGCTTCTGGAGACCTAGGCTTCTCATCACCCTGGCTGCAAAGCTTCAGGCAACCAGCTGACTGGACAACAGGAGCAGAGGGCAGCTGCTGAGTCTTAGCTGCCTCACGAGGAGTTGTCAGCTCTGTCTGACTGAGTGTCCAGGATCATGGGCCCCTTTGATACTGAGGTAGTACTGTTCCTTCCACCCACACAGGTGAGGCAGAGCCCACTGCACCATGCCTAGAGGGGTTTGGAGGTCAGTCCCCACTGAGGACTGTTAACTGTGAAGTGACTTGAGTTCAGGTCAGTGAGAACATCCCTGGGACCCACAGCTCTGCGCCATGCTGGGCATGAGCTCTGCATCCAGAGGGAAAAGCCGACTTGGAGAGGAGTTGGGACTCCATACCCAGAATGAGTGTCTGTGGGGGCTGTCATCTGAGGCACGAAGGACTTCCCACACCCGTCAACTAGCAGCTGGTAGGAGGAGCCTGAAAGTGAGGTCCTGGGGTCTGTGCCCACCTCTGGGTATGTGACCATGCCCCTAGGGAGTACAGAGCAGGTTTTTAGTCAGAGAAGTGACAAGTTCAGGTTTGCATTCTGTCTGTGCTGTGTTTTGTTGGCTACTGTGCATAAATCCTCCATCACTGGGGCTAGAGAGATGGCTCAGTACTCATCCAGAGGTCCTGAGTTCAATTCCCAGCAACCACATGGTGGCTCACAACCAGCTGTAATGGGATTTGATTCCCTTTTCTGGTGTGTGTGAAGAAACAGGCATATATATATATATATATATGTATATATATATATTTCATGAATAAATAAATCCTCCATCCTGTCACCCAGACACTGAATGTGACCATCCCTCTTGTGAATTAGCTCAATCCCTAAAGGCACCCCGAGAGGCAGTAATGTAAATACCCCATACAGTGAGAAGCTGAGGCCCAGAGAGGTGGTGCCACGTGCCCAGGATGACACAGCCAAAAGGAGTCTGAGCGCAGATACCGTGGCTGGTGCTAAAAGAGAAGGCAAGGATGAGGCTGGGGTCTGTGGCCCCAAAGCCACGGCTGGAGCCTGGGCCAGCCCAGGGCAGCAGCTGAACACTGCTGACACATCCTGGAAGCCAAGTGGAGTATGGTGTGGGCAGCTGCTGTGTGGCCAGCCAGCCCCAGCTGCACTTGTTCCTGGCTGTGGTGGGTGGAGGGGTGGGTGACAGTGGCCAAGCCAAGGGTGAGACAATTACTGGGCCTCCCACAGGAGTGGGAGACCACGGGAGGCCTGCTTTCTTCACTGTCCTCATATTGTTGCATGTCCAGGGAAGACCTCACTCTGAGACTCATAGCTAAGTGTCTATAAGGTCAGGGAGGGTTTCTTAAGCCTGATGTGTTCTCAGAACCTGTACCCCATGGCCTCTGGGCTCAGAGAAAGGAGGGGCAGGATGGGCTGTCTGAGTCTGGGGTGGATGCCTGAAGGTACATAGTTGGAGAACAAGGCTGCAGCACCCACCACACAATCCCAACCTCCAAGCTAGCCTGGGCAAATCTTTATGCCCCCATCCTTCAGTTTTCCCTTTTATAAAATGGGGCCAACAGTGGGAACAATTACACATCCCTGAGGCAAAATGATAGAAATTCCCAGGCTCTCTAAAGCCTGACCCATAGAGGGGCCCAGCAAAAGTTATTGTCTGGCATGTGCCAGTTAGGGTCCCTGACTGAAGAAGGGACAAAAGAGGGAACAAGCAAGGGGGATCCTGTATGAAAGGCATAGTCATGATGCTATGATCAAGGAACCCAACCCTCTCCCAGGGTCAGGAGCAGGCCTCTTCACAGATCTGCTAGCCTTTACCTAGGCTCTGCAATCCAAATTTTGATCCCACATGCCATGAGTTCCACCTTATTCACTGTCGTCCAGGATTAGGGGAAGAGCCGTGTGCACCACACAGGATGATGGGGTGGGAGGATTTCTCCATCTGCCTTAGAATCCATCAGTGTCAGTGTCCTCCAGCTGAGTCCTTCATCGCAGACACTTGAATGTCACTGCTCTGATCTAGACTTCTCAGAATGGGAGAGGGGGAAACTGAGGCTTGAGGAACCAGTAACCATGCCTGGCACTTGCTCCCCCTGGTCCATCTCCTTTCAACAGTGCCATAAGGCTTGTCCAAGGCTGCTGGGGTTGGGGTTGGGGCTGAGGCTGCAGAGATGGGCTAGCAACCCGGCGGTTACCCACAAATAGGCTGAGGCCTCAGTCACACATCTGGACGGAGGGGAGGGGTCTATGCTGCCCATACTGGGCTCTGCCACCCACCCCTCTTGCAGAAACCAATACAGGGCACTCTGCCTACTGCCCGGGGCCTTTTCCCATCCAGGAGTTTCCCAGGGTCATCAGAGAACATTGGTCCCTTGATGCCTACATCCAGAGTTTGGGGCGATTTTTCTGTGTACCTGGAGCAGCAGTCTGGTTGGAGACTGTGGGGCTAAGCTGGAGTAGGAGGGCTGGGAAGCAGCTAGCACCCGCCCTTGCCAGGTTATATAACAGCACCTTGGTGTGATTTAATTTTGGACATGCTCTGGCCCACCTTGCATGTGAGCTGGGCAGCTGGCACACAGCTGGCTCTTCTCAGAAGTGAAGAAAGAAACATTGCTTACCTGCTCCTGGGCATCCTGGGGAACCACAAAGGGTCACACTGAGCCTTACTTGGTGAGGGGGAGAAATGGAGGCTCTTGGTGGGAGGAGAAAAGCCCACACCTGGGGCTGGAGAGATGGCTCAGAGGTTCAGAGCACTCGGTGCTCTTGCAGAGGACCAGGGTTCAATTCCCAGCACTCCATGTGGCAGCTCAGCTGTCCAGAGGATCTGGCACCCTCACACAGACATACCTGCAGGCAAAACACTAACACACATAAAAATAAGGAGATTTTTTAAAAAATCCCCACGTTGTCATCCCTCAGGGTCAGTGCTGTCCCTCTGCCAGAGTCCACTTACGGCCTTATGACTGAGACATCTCCCTGTGGTCATGACAGTAGCAGAGGCAGGTAATGACTCTTTCAAGCCGTTTTTATAAAGTGTGTGTGTTAGCCAGGTGTGGTGGTACCCACATTTAGTTTCAGCACTCAGAAGGTAGATCTCTGTGAGTTCGAGGCTAACCTGGTCTACAAAGCAAGTTCTGGGATAGCCAGACTTGAAACACTATCTCAAACAAAACAAATGTGTGTATGTGTGTATGTGCTGCAGTACAGTCCCCGCAGAGGCCAAAAGAGCGTATTGGATTCCCTGGAGCTGGGGTTACAAGCAGTTGTGAACATGGTGCTGGGAAATGAACTCCAACCCTCTCCAAGAGCAATAAGCACTCTGAGCCATCTCTCCAGCCCCTCTGAACCCATTTTGTAGAATCTGAGACTCAAGGCCCACGAGCTACTGCAGCAGTGAACAGGACTCAGAGCTACGTCCACCCCAGAGAGACTTGCCTCTGGTGGCCCAGTGTTAGGTCAGGGGTCATCCAGAAAGACTGTTAGGAAAGGTATGCTAAGTGCTGCCAAGGACCCTTGTGGCCTCATCCAGGAAAGGCAGTCCAGAACCAGAGTCCGTGACAGCTGTCACTTCCGTGGGGGCATTGGCAAGCTCTGGCCACCTGCTCCTCTTCCTCTTTTGACCCCTTACTCAGCGAGACCTTGCAGGGGTCCGCTCCCTGGCCTGGCCCTCAGAAGGCACTTCCGCCTGTAAGGAAACAGCTGTGGTTGGCAAAGGCTTCAACCTCTCCCTAGCCCAAGGGCACCGCCAGGCGCTGGAGCCGCCAAGTCCCTGTACTTCCATCTGTCCTGTCCCTGGATCCTCAGCCAGCAGTTTCCAGTGGAGCTCAGAAGGGTCCAGAAGTCTAGACAAAGGGCAAGCCTCTTGGGTCCGAGGCTTCCAGCCCAAAGAGGCCCAAGTGGAGAGTGCCTGCTGGCTGGTCTCCACTCCACATGGAAACAGGTACCTAAAGGCCTGAAATTTAGGTAAGCCTAGGGCGGAAGGAATGGGCTTCCAGCTCAGGACCATCTGTCTTGCTCTGGCTCCTAGCTCTGTACCCTGTGGTGACTGTGAGGGCTCCTGTGGATGGTAGGATGGAGCCACCAGGGCTCTCCCTCTCCCTGGCGCTGTGTGGCCTCTGAGCGAGTCATCCACGGGAGACATCAGCTTTGCCACCTCTGTCCTGGAAGTGAGGTGGGGATGGAAGGGGACAGAGGTGAACAGCGCTTAGCACGGTGCCAGGCCATCCTGGGAGTAGCTGTCCTTACCCTTGCTCCAGCTGCCAGAGGCATGAAGAGCCTCAGGAAAGGCACAGGTGTCCGGCAGCTCCTGGATGCAGCTTCTGTTTTGTTTGTTTAGCCAGGTTGGTGAGGCTGTGTACTGAGCACTTGGGGGCTGTTTCCCTAGACTTGGGGAGCCTGTCACGATTCACCAAGGCTGCCTCCTGCTCTTCATCGTGGAGAGGTGAGGCACAGATGTGGAATGGGTGTGAGCACAGACAGGGACTGAGCGTGAGGGTACGAATGATGAGGTAACTTGCAGAGGGAGTTGGAGCCCAAGGAGGACGCTGGGCACGGTGGCCCACACCTGTGATCCCTGCACTCACAAAGTGAGGCAGAGGCAGGCGGATCTCTGAGTTCAAGGCCAGCCTGGCCTACAAAGTGAGTCCAGGACATCCAGGGCTACACAGAGAAACCCTGTTTTCTCTACACAGAAAAAAAAAAAGTCTGCAAAATGGAAGGCTGCCTCAACCTGTGACCTTTCAAGGGGTACAAACCAACTGGATCTGTGAAGGGATACAGAGGGAGCTTCACTCCATTTGGTGGGGCTGCTCTAGGGCCCACCAGATGAAATCTGGACTGGGTAACAGGTCCAGGCAACCCCCGGTTCTGCAGTTCTGCTCTCTACTGGAGTGGGTGCTGATGAACGCTGGAGAGTCTCATTCCGGAACACTCGGACCCACCTTGTCCTGAACATGAGACATCTCCAGCATCCCCTAGCCTCAGGCCTATGTGGATGCCTGTGATCAAGGCTGGGGGTGGGGTGGGGCTTCGCTTGTCTCCTACAGCCCTGTGAGGCTAGAGTTGGGCGAAGCAGGCAGGCATGTGGTTCAAATTACCCCAGCTGCCTCTTGGCACCTTAGCCCTCAGCTGGGGATGTGTAACCTCACAGATGGCCGTCCCGACTGCTCCCCAGCCCCCTGCAGCCTGGGGTGACTCTTTCGCCACCCCATGGAAAGCAGTTAGTCCCCTTTGCCTGTGCCCCTCTGCTGCAGGCATCTGATCTGGCCCAGGCCAGCTCCCACAAACCTGGCAGGACATACATGCAGGGTCAGACAGGGAATAAACCGGGAGCCCAGTGCAGGGTGCCTTTACCAGACTGAAGTCAGAATGTCTTTCTTCCCCTTTCCACCCCCTTTTGCGGTGCTAAGGATTCAATCCAAGGCCTCGTGTGTACTAGCATACCACCACTGAACTGTAGCCTCAGCCTTTTTTTTTTTGAGAGGGGAAGGGGATCTCACCTGGCTTTGAATTAGTCATGTGACTAAGAATGACATTAAACTTCTGGTCCTTTGCAAGGGTAGGATTAAAGGCAAGAGCAGCCACACCCAGCTCATACAATAGTGAGGATCAAACTAAGGGTTTGGTGCATACTAGGCAACCACTCTTTGCTAACTGAACCACTCTTTGCCATCTAACCTCCTTTTTGTATTTTTTGTTTTGAAGCTGGGCCTCACTGAGTTGCCCATGTTGACCTGAACCAAGTTCAGGCCTCCTCAGTTTCTTGAGTAGCCGGGGTTCCAGGTCTGTGCCTTCAGGCCTGCTTCAAGTCTGGAGTTTTGAACAGCCACCTTCCTGCCCTGCCACCTGCAGTTGGCTTTCAAGCTGGACAGTCATGGGTTCAAATCCAAGTTCTACTTGTCTTTTGTGGCATGGGGACAAGACCCTCCTCTCTGGGGAAAGCTTTCGTGAGGCCCTCTTGAGCTTTTAGTTGGGTTTTTGCTTTGCTTTGTTTATTTGCTATTTTGGGAAGTCTTTATTTATTTTTATTTTATATGTAACGGTGGTTTGCCTGAATGTATGTCTGTGTAAGGGTGTCAGATCTTGGAGTTAAAGACAGTTGTAATTTGCCATGTGGGTGGTGGGAATTGAATGTGGGTCCTGTAGAAGAGTAGTCAGTGTTTTTTTGTGTGTGTTTGTTTTCTTTTCAAGACAGAGTTTCTCTGTGTAGTCTTGGCTGTATTGCCTGGACTCACTTTGTAGACCAGGCTGGCCTCAAACCATCAGAGAGCCATCTGTCTTTGCCTCCCTGAGTGTTGGAATTACAGGCATGCACCACCATGCCTGACTTAAAGATGTGTGTATTTTTATTTTATATGCATTGGTGTTTTGCCTGCATGTATGTCTATGTGAGGGTGTCAGATCCCCTGGAAAGGAGTTGCAGATGGCTATGTGGGTGCTGGGAATTGAACCCAGGGCTCTGGATGAACAGCCAGTGCTTTTAACCACTGAGCCATCTCTCCAACCTCATTTGGGAAGTCTTAACATTTTTGCACATTTTTAAATTTTCATGTGTATGGGTTTGTTGCCTGCAGCATTGCACACCCAACCTTCTAGTTTGTATGTACAAAGAGTGGCATAATTTCTTTTATTGGATAGATGATCTTCCATGATCTTCCATGGTTCAAGAAAGGTGGCTTAGCATGACTTAGTGAAACCTGTGTCCTTTGAGTGCTGATGGAGAAACACAGCTGGCAAGTTTCTAGCCTGTGTTTGGGGATGAGGCGTTGGCGGTTTGAGTTTGAGAAGACAGGGAGAGAAAGAGATCCTGGGGTGAATTTGGGGAAGTGACCCAGCAGGCCTACTGGATGGTCCATCTTGCCTTGAGACCTCCAGTAATGGAAAGGGCTGGTTTGGCTTTTGCTGTTGTTTTAAGATTTAGTTTTATTTTGTGTGTCTGCATCGCCATATGTGCACATGAGCGCAGGTGCCTGCAGAGGCCAGAGGTATGGGATCCCCTGGAGCTGGGATTACAGACAGTTGTGAACTGCCTGACATGGGGTTTAGGAATCAAACTCAGATCCTCTGGAATAGCAGCAGAGCTGTCTCTCAAGCTCCAGTGTTTTTGTCTTGTTTTGGTTTGGTTTTTTGAGACAGGGTTTCTTTGTGTAGCCTTGGCTGTGGACTCGTTTTGGGGACCTGGCAGGCCTCAAACTCACAGAGATCCACCTGCCTCTGCCTACCAAGTTTGTTTTGTTTTATTTTTAAGACAGGGTCTTGCCATCAGCCCCAGCTGTATGGAACCCTATCCTCTCCTGTCCCAGCCTCCAGACCTCTGGGATTTCACACTTGAGTCACCACGTCCAACTTTGTTGTTGCTGAGACAAGGTCTGGCCTGGAACTTTTTATTTTCCAACCTATGCTGTTGGAAAATAGCATCCCTCCCGTGGTTCTGGTCAGCCCCACCCCTGAGTGAGATGGAAGCCAGACCGCATACTTCCCAGCCAGGCCCTACCCCTCCTCCTATGGCTCTTGGTAGCTTTGTACCCGGAACCCTCTCACTTTCCCTCAGCCCTTCTCCTTAGGTCTGGCCCTGGTGCTTAGGCTACAGGGAACAGTGAGGCGCCCTGGCGATGCTGGAGGTCGTTGGCCCAGGCTCATCCATTCAGAGTGCATTTCCTGCTGTGTGGGTCACAGACTGAGGAAGGAGATGTTCACTGGGTAGCCTGGTGAAGGGTGGAGAGAAACTCTCAGAAAGAGTCCAGCTGGCATAGCTGGCCTCATAAGTAGGTGAGGGCTGGTGCCCTCTGACCTCCTAGAAGCCCTTAGCCTAACAGAGTTGGGAGATGCTTCCTGGGGAGAGCCTAGAGCATGCTCACAGGGTACCCCATGGTATTCCCACAGGTGCCTTCATCCCTCATTGTGAACCTGTGAGTTAGCTGGGCCTGATCCAGGTCATAGGTCATGGTGGGACCTGAAATTGCTCCTGGGACAGCACATTTTTCTCCTCTGAAAACTTATCTTAGCAAAGAGACCAGGAAACAATTGCACTTTTTTCTGGGCCTCTGCATCCCCAGACAGACGGCCCATCTCCCCGGTGGGGGCTCTGAGGGGGCTGGGAAGGCAAAATGTGTAAAATGTCTGTAGGAGGGGAAGAAAGGCGCTTTGTGTGGGGCAGGGGCCCTGTCCATTGGTCAGATGTAAGGCCCCTGGCCGCTCCCAGAATGCTCCTTGCCCTCCCTGGGGAGGGCCACGATTGCCGGCCCAAAGCCTGTCCAGTGGTCCCTGCTGCCCCTCTGTTGCAACCCAGCCTCTTCAGGCCTCCTCAGGACTGAGGTCCCTGGAGCCACTCAGCTCCTCAAGAAGCAGGCCAAGCAGGGGACACCCCAGTTCTCGACATGTTTCTCTACTGGAGGAGACGGGGCACCTATGAGCTGGAGACCCTGCCTGCTGACCTGGCCCAGCTGGAGCTGGGGGCTGTGGAGCGCTTCTCCTGGAGTTCCCGTCTGGACTTCACGGAGGACTTGGGGGGTAGGTGCCACCACTTCCCCAGAGGACGTCAGAAGGCATGGGCACCTGGTCTGCCTGGCTGTCCCTGCTGGCCAAAACCTACTGCCTTGCTTGCTGTCCTTATGTTGCTGACGGTCACTTGCTTGTGGTGGTGTGGGGTCCCTAGCCACTGCAGGAGGGACAGGGGCCCAGACACGGTGGTCAGAGGGTAATGAGCACAACAAGGAGCTCTTATTCCTCCGTGTGGCCAGCTGGGCAGGCCTGCCCCTCACTCATCTTGGAGCCTCATCTGAAGGCAAGTGGCAGTGGTGACCACTATTCAGGCTAAGTTTGGCTTTGCCCTGCCCCTTCCTCCAAGATGAGGCACAGGGCTGAGCCTT
The DNA here is from genome assembly GCA_028658305.1 of Pachyuromys duprasi. NCBI lineage: Eukaryota > Metazoa > Chordata > Mammalia > Rodentia > Muridae > Pachyuromys > Pachyuromys duprasi. Next base: position 121,091,294 of record CM053763.1, read on the forward strand.
TCTAGAATACTTCTGATTTAATCTAGGGATGTGGGTCATTTCCCATTTTACCTTCCACTTTATAAATGTGTAAGCAGAAGCATGACGAGATTGTGGCCCTCAAAGGGCATGACGAAATGTTGGGGTGCTCATCTCTGAGGCCTGTGGCATAGTTGGGGATAGTGGTATCTCTGGTATTCTCATGAGAGGCTGAGAGCTCTCCCTGGGGTGACTGTGTAGAGCAGCTTGCACAGTGGCAGACAGATAAGGTCCAATTTGAGCAAGCTGCAGTTGTTTCTACTGCCAGTCTTAGTTCAGGCAAGTTGATCTGCTCTGGACTGGTGCTGTGGGCCTGAGCGGTGCCCTGCTCCGGTGTATTGCTGGAAAACATTCCTGCTCCACAGAAGCCAAGCCAAGCTCACAGAATGGCTGGGTCCCAGGTTTGATCTGCTTATTTCCAACCTCACACTCTGGCCCCTCCAGGCCCCAAGCAGAGCGAGTGTGTATGTGTGTGTGGTGGGGGGGTCTCACCCGGGACAGAAATTTCCCGTCTTGGCTCTAGTCCTTTCGTGAGCCTGTGCTGTGGCCAGAAGGACTGGAGACAACTGGTAAGGCCTGGGATCTGCAGTGAGAAGTTGGGGAGCCCTTGGACCACGCGGGTGTGTGTGAAAGGAGGAAGAAAGGGTGCCTTGGAGGCTTGGAAAGTGTGCTGGACAGTCCCCAGCTGTGGTGCTCTTGAGATACAGATAGCTGCTGGGAGGAGATGGACTAATGGCCCACTTTGGCCCCAGAGCTCTGGGCTCCATCAGAAGTGTGTACATGCGCCTTGAGGAGGAGCAGCCCTGCTGCCTTAAACACGGATCCATGAGGAACACGGAGAAGTGGCAGAGGAGAAAGGAAGCTGGTACAGACAGAGGGATTATGTGGCTTGGTTCTGGCCAAGGGTAAAATGCCCCCGTTCCCTCAGCCAGAGAACATCTGCAGTCAGAGGGTGAGATGGAGCCAGCTGCAGGAGGCCTGTCTGCTTCACCGCCCCACTTCTTGTGAGGCTCCTGCTGGATTGAGGGCCTGCATGCTACCCCATGTCAGCTACAAGCCGGGGAGACTCAGCAGGAGTGAACTGAGCTTCACGGGTGCAATGGTGTCAATGGCAGTGTGCAGAGCCTCAGTCTTTCCATGGTTCCCCTGCCTCCTCTTTAGCTGGAGTGATCTCTTGCCTCAGTTCTGTAAAGGCTGGCTGCTTTTGGGGTCCTTTGGCCACACAGGCTCCCTGGCTAACAGTCACTGGATTTTAAGCCCTGGTCTTGAATTTTCATGCCTACCCCCTGAGGCAGTGCCTTTACTCTGGTGAGGCCCTGTGAGGTCACATGGGCAGCACTCAGACACCCACTTGTGACCAGGTCCAGCTCTTCTCGGAGTGGGCAGAAGCTCTGGTGAGGCACTTAGCAGCTGGATAATGGCACGTGAGCCAGTCCCAGGAGCAGTTGAGGCAGCTGGGTGGGTGAGCCAGGGCACACAGCTACGAGCCAGCCCCTGGCCTGGACCCATGTGGGTGGGTGTTAGGCTCCAGAACCAGCCCAGCAGGGGGGCTGCATGGACTGTGACTGGCCAGAATCGGACTCTCAAACCCTTTCTGCAGCCTCTTTCTGTTCCTCTCTCGGTTCCTCTGTGGAGTCTCAGGAAGAAGGCCACGGCCAGCAGATGGACAGATGAACGGAGACCCATGGCAGCCTCAGGCAGAGGAAGTGGCCAGCTGGCCACAAGCTTATGTGCTGTCGGAATGGTGTAGATAGTTTTTCTGGCCCCAGGAAGGAACTCTGGATGTGTCTTCCCACCTCCGTGACTGAGCCTGAGGGGTGTGGGGGTGGCAGGGTGCTGGTTACACTCTGCAGCACCCGCAGTGAATATCTGGCTTGCAGGCAGGAGCTGGATTAGGGGCCATGGCCTGTGCATGCTTATTCCTCCATGGGTCCCCATGTAACCAACCCACATCCTAGATTCCCATAGCACTTTGGGAAGGGGACTCGAGCCTTTTCTTTTCTGTCTGAGCAGGCTTCAGGTAGCAGGCATTGGCTTCTGTCTTAGGGTGTCTCTTGCTGTGAAAAGACACCCTGGTCAAAAGCAGCTTGGGGAAGGAAGGGTTTAATTGACTTACGGATTGCAGTCTATCATCAGGGGACGAAGGCAGGAACCTGGCGCCAGGGCCCATGCAGAGGCCTGCAGGAATGCTTCCACTGGCTTTCTCTCCATAGCTTGCTCAGCTAACATTCTTATACACCCTAGGACCACATACCCAGTGGTGGCACCGCCCAAGCTTGGCTGGGCCCTCTTATGTCAATCGTTAATTAAGAAAATGCCTTCTAGATTTGTCTACTGACCAATCTGATGGAGGCAGCTCCTCACCTGACATTCCCTCTTCCCAGATAGCCTCTGAGTTTGTGTTGACAATAAAACCAACGAGCACAGCCCCAAACTCCTCATGTAGCCAAGGATGTTTCTGACTTCCTCCACCTTAGAGTGCTGGGACGGGCATGCACTACCAAACCTCTCAGGCAGTGCTGGCGAGCAAGCCCAGGACATCATGCATGCTGGGTGAGCACTCTGTTGACTGAGCCCCAGCCTCAGCCCTGTGCCATTTCTTCCTTAGGCCTTCTGGACTCCTCTGACCAGGGTCTACTGTAGGCAGCAGCAGATGTCTCAGGAACCACAGTCGCTGGCTCAAGGCACAGCCCTCTGGCTTTGGGTCTGTTTTGAGCCAGAATTTGCTTTCTCCAGCCATCTCAGTGTGCATATGTGTGTCCAAGTGTGTGTATGTGCATGTTAGGGGGATGCATGTGCTGCATCCCAACAAGGACTGGCACAGTTGCTCAAGCATGGACAGGCTCCCAGGAGGCCTAGGCTAGCGTGGGAGGGGGCATCCAAGGCCACAGCTGTTTCCTGGGAGGGACAGCCTTTTGGTGGCCTGGCCTGGGGCTGAGAGGTAGTGGGAGGGAGGCTCAGCTGTGTGCCAGCCCCTAGTCGAGGGCTCTGTTGGAGAATCTGAGAACAGGTGCGTCCATGTTAGCCTGAGGCCCACAGGAAAAGACGGAAGGCGCTTATTTAACCATGGCCGTATCATTTATTTTTGCTTAACGCCTAATTGTGCTAGGCACTTTGGCAACCCTGAACACTGATGGTTAGGAATGCAGGCTTCCAGTCATGTACTTGAGACTTGTACTCTGGTCACTGACTGCCTTTGTAACCTTAGGGAAGGTTGTTTGGAGTGACTCAGTTTCCTCAGCTATAAACAGAGGCAACGGTGTTACTTTCTCTCTCATGTGTTTGAAAACAATTTTATCCAACAGAACTTTTGTACACCAGGCTGGCCTTGAAATCAGAAATGGCCTGCCTCTGTCTCTCCAGCAATGGGACTAAAGGGCCTATGCCTCATTTTATTCTCTTAATGTTTCTGAACAGTTATTACTGGTTATTTTATTTAATTTTTTATTTTCAGATTAATTTTTAAATTATCTTTTATTTTATGTATCTAAGTTTTTTGCCCTCATGGGTGTCTGTGACTACTTGTGTGTCTGGTATGTGCAGAAGTCAGAGAGGGGGTCAGCTTCCCTGGGACGGAGTTATGGAGACTGCTGTGAGCCGCCACGTGGCGCTCGGAATGACCCCAGGTCTCTGGAAGAGCAGCCAGTGCTCTTAACCGCCAAGCTCTCTCTCTGCTTTTTTTTTTTTTTTGCTTCTTTTGTGTGACTGTGTGCACGTCTGCATGTGAATATCAGAAGTTGATGCAGGGTGTCTTTTACAATTACTGTTATTATTAATTATTATTATTTGAGACAGGTTCTTTCTGTTATATAGCTCTGACTGTCCTAGAACTTGCTATAGGCTGGTCTCAGATTTGAGTTTGCCTGCCTCTATCTCTTGAGTTCTGGGGTTAAAGGTCTGTGCACCATGCCTGGTCCATATTATTTTTTGAGACAGGGTCTCTCACTGAACTTGGAGCTCACTGGTTATGCTCGGCTGCCTAGCCTGCCAGTTGCAGGGATCCATTGGCCTCTGCCTAGCCCCTGGTGGGTGACAGGCTCCCTTTTTATGGGGGTACAAGCGAGTGACCCAAACTCAGTTCCTCATGCCTGAGCCAGCTCCCCAGCTCCTTGACTTTTTGTTTGTTTGGATTGTTTTGTTCTTTTGTTTGTTTTTGGTTTTTCAAGATAGTTTCTCTGTGTAGCTTTGGCTGTCCTGGACTCACTTTGTAGATCAGGCTGGCCTCGAACTCACAGAGCTCTGCCTGTCTCTGCCTCTCAGAGCGCCGGGATTACAGGCGTGCACCACTGTGCCTGGCTCAACATCATTATTGTTATTATTTATAAATACATTATTTTAGCTGGCCGTAGTGGAGCTCCTGGATAGATGGAGCTAGATAAATAGAGACCCTGACTCAAAAACAAAACAAAGCTCAACAGCCAACCCAGCCTTGAAATATTTTACCTCCTTCCTTCCATCTCCCTCTAAGTCTGGTTGGCAGGGCTGGAGAAGTATGTCAGTTCCAAAGGGCACTTGCTGCTCTTGCAGAGAGAGGATCTTAGTTCAGTTCCCAGCACCCAAGCCAGGAGGGTGACACCCTCTTTCGGCCTTCACAGGTGCCTGCACATATGTACATAAACATCACAGACTTACACATACATACACACAAAGTAGTAAAGTATTTCCCAAGAGATTTGGTTTGAGCTTCATACAGAAGGCACATCTCCGTGTTGACCTGCCTCTCCATCGCTGCAGGGGCTGGTGGCTCCCCTCTGGGACCAGCGGATGCCACATAGATTTGAGAAATGAAATGGAACCTTCAAGGGAACAAAGAGGATTCCCTACAGGTGCTCAGCATGTGAGAGATGTTCTGGAAGCTGTCTGCAGAGAATAGGAGAAAATAACAGGTTACCTCAAAGGCACAGCCCAGGGCGGGGGCGGGGGGGTCAAGAAGGCAGACCCACCTAGAATCTGGATGTGTTGCAACAGCGCAGAAAGCAGCATTCCAGAGCCAAGAAGAAAGGGCAAGACATTAGTGGCCAGTGCTAGAGAGGGCCTCAAAGGAAGGGAGCCGTGGAAAGGGCCTGAATAGCCCGGAGGTGGGGCAGGCTGGTGTGAGCCTTAGGGTGCAGCAAGGACTGTGGACTGCGGCAGTTTGAGCTGGTCTAAGACAGACACAACTTGAGAACTGGAACCTTCTGGAATATGGGTCTAGAGCTGCCAGGCTCCTCTGGTTTGTCAAGAGGAGCCAACAATCTGGATTTTTATGTAAAATCTACTGAGTTCTCAAAGTTGGCAACCAACTGAGATTCTTTTGAAACACCGTGCTCAGCCAAACAAAACACGTCTGCCGCCCAGCTTCTGCCTAGTTCTGGTAGGGATTGTGCTGGGGGCGAAGCCAGAGCTGGGTGTCCTGTGACTAACGCAGGGGGTGAGGTGCCTACTGGCAAGTGGGTCTGCTTTCCAGCTGAGGGACCCTGGTTTTCCTGAGGGGAGCAGGAGGCCGGCTGGGCAATTTCAAACTCAGGGAGACAATCATACCCCCATCCAGGCCCACCCTTTCTGTCTGGGTTGCAGGAACAACAGATTTGCTGGAAGCAAAGTTCATGTTTCCCCTGGGGCAGGGTTGACTGTCTCTCTGCCTGCTCCCTCAGCCCAGGAACTGCTTTGGGCCCTGAGACACGCTGAGATCCTTCTCCCATGAGACCTCATGCTTTGAACATGAATGAGCCAAAGGGGTCAAAGGCCAGAGGCTAGTAGATAATAGCACCCAGAAGCACTGGGGGAAGACCTCCAGAGATATGTCTAGAGGTACATCCTCAGGTTGCGGCCACCAAAGGCCATCTGGGCTCATTCATGGTGGCTGTGGCCTGGGACAGGTGGAGCAGAACCTACAGGGTTGCTGAGGTGAGCCGTCTCCGGGTTGCTGAGGCGAGCCGTCTCCGGTGGCAGAAGAACAACCTGGGGTCTGTGGAGTAAGGAGCCAAGAGGACAGGACATGCAGGTGTGTGCCTGTGATCCCAGCACTGAGGACAATCAGAAAGCCAAGGTAGTCTTCAGCCATTCCCTGAGTTCAAGACTGGGCTACATGAGGGGAAAAGGGAAGGAGACAGGGAGAGCATAAGGAGTGAGAAGTCTGAGGTCAGCTGCCTCCTGGAAAGTAAAGGATTCTTTTCGCACCCCCAACCATGCTCACTCTTCTATACCTTGTCAGCCCAGAGCCTGCAGGCACCAGTGGACAAAGAGGGTCTACAGGCTGACTCAGGGACACTGAGTTCTCCTTTGGTGGAGTCTAGTCATCTCTCAGAGGTTTTTGTTGTTGTTATTTGTTTGAGACAGGGTTTCTCTGTGTAGCCTTGGCTGTCCTGGACTCTTTTTGTAGATCAGACTGACCTTGAACCCATCTGCCTCTGCCTCCTGAGTGCTGGGATTACAGGCATGTGCTACTGCACCTGGCTAGGTTTTTGTTGTTGTTGTTTTGTTTAATATTTTTATCTTGTGTTTGTCTGCCTGTATGTATGTGTGCCATGTATATGCCTGGTGCCCTAAGAGACCATAAGAGGTTACCACATGTCCTGGACCTGGAGTTATAAATGGCTGTGAGCCCTGCCATGTGGGTGCTTGAAAATGAACCTGGATCCTCTCCAAGAGCAGTCAGTGCTCTCAACCACAGAACCATCTCTCCAGCCCCAAACATTAATTTTATTTATCGTGTGTGTATGTGTGTGTGTGCACACTAGCACTGAAGCATGCTTGCATACATTCAGATATGCTAAAATATGCATGGAGAGAGATCAGAGGACATTGGATTTCTTCTTCCACCTTGGGTTTGGGGTCAGACTTGGGCAGCAAAAGCCTTGATCCTGAACATCTTTAGGTGCCTCTTGCAAAAGGATTTAAAACACTGTCCATATGGGGTGTCAGGGCGCAGGCCTTTAATCCCAGCACTCCTGAGGTAGAGGAAGGTAGGTGGACCTCTGTGAGGTCAAGGTTTGCCAGGGCTACATAGTGAGACCCTGACTCAAAAGTAACAGAACAAACCAAAGCAACAATAAACAGCTGTCTACCTATTGATAATCCTATTTCCATAAACGATTAGGGGAAATTCCTGAAAGCATATTAGCTCTGAGGAAACCTAGCACGTGGGGCCTGCCGGGCTGGGGGTGTCTGGGTGCGGGGCTGTCAGGCCTGGATCCTGACAATTTTACGAAAGTTTTGTGCGGGTGCTGAGCTGAGAACACTGCAGCAGCCATTCAGTGAGGCCACCCGCCCCCGGTCCGCCCACCTCCACCGCGTCCTGAACCCTGGAACGGCGGGTGGCAGCCATTCCGAAATGAGTGGGGGCGCGGCCCGGAGCGGAGGGGGTGCGTGTGTCGCCGACCCGCGTGTCTGGGTGCAGGAGGCGCCTTTTCCTTGGAGGCACTTCCGGCCTGAGCTGCAGCCGCCGCCGTGCGGCCCACCGTGCGGGAGGCCGCCAGGAATCCGGACGCAGTACGCGCGCGCGTGGCCATCCCTGGAGGGGCCGGAGGGGCGGGGAGCAGGGCTGGGTGGGACCCCACCTGGGACACACCCCGTCTCTCGGGGAGGCGCCGTCGGGGGCCGCCGGCTCCCCGCCCCCCCACCGCGGGCCGCCCCGCGCTCCTCCCACCGCCCACCTGCCCCGCCCCGCCTCGCGCGCCAGGCGGCCGCGGCGCTCGGTCTCCCCGCACCCGCGCTCGGTTCCTGGCGGCTCGGCGCCATGGGTGAGTGCGACCCCGCAGACGTCTGCTCCCGCCCTGCAGGCCGGCTGGCTGCTCCGGTGGCTCGGAGGGCGTCGCGCGGAGTGGGGGCCGGGCCTGCCCCGGGGAGGGCCTTGCTGGAACCCGGTGGACGCTGGCCTCTGAACTCGGGACTGGCTGCAGCTGCCCTGTCCTCGCCCCTGCCCCCTCGCTGCGGCTCCCAAGCCTCCGGAAAGAAAAGGCATCAGCTTAGAGGGGGCCAGACTCACGGTCAGAGATGGACAGCAGGGAACAGAGGTGCTCTCAGGCCCCTGGAAGCGAATGTCTGACTTCAGAGGGTCTGAGTTGGAGAACAGTGTTAGGAAGGGCATCTTGGACCCTTGGCGTCCCCCTCCTTTCTCCTAGGAGCCCTTCTCCGGATTGCTTAGAAAGTCTGGGGCCCCAGGAGGTGACTGAGCTTTCCCCCTCATTCCCCCTCACCTCCCCCCACCAGTGGGACTGAGGGAAGGAGTAGCTGATTTCCAAAGACTCCCCCCTGGAATCTGGACAATTTCCCTGGGGAACTGCACAGAAAAGGGCTCTGCAAACAGATCCCCCTGCAGATAAGTTGGCTTTTAAAAGAGAAAAGGACACTGACTTCCTTTGAAGGCAGGATTGAGGAGTCCGCCCCTCCAGTCCCCTGGCCTGGAGGCCGCAAGGGCCCAGGGGAGTGTGGGTGCTCCCCCTACCCTGAACTGATGCCCTCTGCTTCTCCACAGAAGACCAGAGCCCAGCAGAGGAGAAGGGACTGCGCTGCCAGAACCCAGCCTGCATGGACAAGGGCCGGGCTGCCAAGGTAGGGGACTGGACAGCTTGGGGAATACAGGACAAGTTCTCAATACCCAGGATGTCCGTGGAGCCCTTGCCAGGTTACAGCAATGCCCTCTGGATTCGGGGTGTCTGGTTTAGGAGCCAGAGTGTGTTCACGGTTCAGTAATAGCAGAGTGGGGGACTTGTGTCAAGACAAGGAAGTATGCCATGGGGTCGTTGCCACTGCTTGAGGAGTTGGGAGTGGCAGCCCCAAGTCACAGATAAGGAAGATGGAGAAGCAGAGTTTGGTTTGGCATCTGGCCACTCTTCAGACCCGGGCATGGCTCTGGAATACAGTGGGGCTTGAGCACAGGTATGGCTGTGGCCATGACCAAGGGGAGAAGGAAGGGGCCACCGGGCCTTAGAGTTTGAGGAATCAGAATAAATTGAAGAGAAGGGAGCCAGGGAGAGGGGTAACAGCAAGAATGTCACTGCACCCGGGCTCTTCTGCCATTGACGCACTGGGCTTGGTGCCACACTCTTTCTGTGCCTTACCCATGGCTGTGGCAGCTCAGTAGGGAAGGTATTGTCACCAGGCTTTCCAGATGAAGATACCAGGGTTCAGAGAGGTCGTGTGACTTGGACAAGGCCCCACAGTTCATAAGAGGCAGCACACATTTCTGTGACAATGGCCATCCAGTGCTGTATCAGCTTGCCCCTCCCTTCTGGGAGAGGCCCTGGCCTCATTCCCACTTACAGGTGAGGAAACTGAGGCTCAGAGAGATGAAATGGTGACAAGTGGTCGGCTGGAGATTCGAACCTAGGATTCAGGTCTATAAGGCCCATCTTCCTAGCTTTCATGCTGCTTGGCCCTGCCAGCTGTGGGAGATTTAAAATGCCCCCTCCCCATTCATCCAGCACAGGGGACCCATGGTCAGAAGGAACATGAGGACTGTTCTGGGGGTGGAAAGAGGAGGGGGCGGCCTCCAGTTGCCGTGGTCACCAGGCAAGGGGGCGGCTGTGATGTCAGATACAATCTGCTGGCACGGGTGGTGCCTGGCGTTGGGCTCTGGTGTTGGCTGCCTGCCTCTCCCCCAGATTGGCAAGCAAGCTGGCCTCGGCTCCCTCAACACATCTGCTGGGAGACTGAAGCATCTGTCTGACCTAAAGGGGTAACAAAGGGATGTGACACAGTGGCCCAGTGGTCCCAGGACCCTGGGGCTGAGACAGGGCCCCAAGCTGCCATGGACAGGTCTTGTGTCCCTCAGTAACTTTCAGACCTGCTCTGGTCTGATGGAGACTCAGCTCAGCTCCTCGTAGCCATGGGATCACCTATCCTGCCAGGGGCAGGATATCCTGAAGGAGGTGGCCTCTTGCAGAAGTGGAGATATGGGTGGTAACAGGAAGAAAGCAGTAGACCCAGGAAGGGGATGAGCTACGGGAAGGAATGCAGAGGCAGAGGGGAGAGGGACAGTGAAGGTTTGGTGAGAAAGAGGGACAAAGGTCATTGCTGATGCCTTGACTTATCGCCATGGCGATGTGTAAGGTACCACGGGAAAACTGAGCTCAGAGAGGCAAAGAAACCTGCATACGTCACAGAGTACCTGTAGGAGCTTGCCCCAGGGTGAGGCTTTCTGAGAACAGAGCCTGTTCTTTTGTTTGTTTGTTTGTTTGTTTTCGAGGCTATCCTGGACCAGATTGGCCTGGAACTCACAGAGATACACCTGCCTCTGCCTCCCAGTTGAGTGTTAAAATTAAGGGTGTAGTGGCCTGTTCTCAATTTCTTGCTGTTAGCAGGAAAGGCCATCTGCAAACAGGGCTAGCTACTCCTGATTCTGGGGGTAAGGGGCTTCCTTTGGTGTTGTCTCCTTGCCATGTTCTGTTCCTGGACTTTACTAGGATTGGTGTAACCATGATGGACTTCCTGAAGGAGGCAGCTGTGGTCGTGGGAATGGGAGGTGTGGAGTTGGGGAGCAGAGTAAGCAGGGGAGGGATGTCAGGGCGGTGAGATGAGAGTGAGTCAGAGGAGGACAGACACTGATGAAGAGAAGGAAGGTTAAGCTTCACAGGAGCTTGCTAAGTGTCCTATATGGCAGGACTGTGTGCCGTGGGGACCCCTTAAAAGAAGTGATAAAGATGTATAGCTCATACCATTGAGTTCCAGGATTGTGCCCACTTCTTTACCCTGAGTGGTCATTGCACCTCTCCCAATTGCCCTGAGGATTAAAAAAAAAAATCCTTTGTGTAGAGTGCTTAGAAGTATCTAGTGTGCCATGCTGTGGTCATGGAATTCATCTGCAGTGTGTGGGAATAGTCAAGCCTCTCCTGCTCTGTGTGTGCTCCCTGTGGCTCCCCAGAGTGATACTTCATAGCTCTCCACACCATACTCTGCCCAACAAACTCATATAGCACACTGAGGGGGAGGAGGGGGGAGTGACCAAGGTGGTGAGTATCACCCATGTCCTTAGCCCTCCTACAGAATAGCCACAGGGCAGTGGCTGACCCCAGCTCTTTGCTGGACCTCCTTGTGGAGCATCCTGGTCAGTTTGCTCAGCACCTTGGGTTATGAGGGGACATGGTACAGGGCTGGTACTGGACCACAGGCCTCCCTGAAGGATTTAGGGACCCTCAAACCAAGGAACTAGTCCTAGCAGTTTGCCAAGAATGTGCTGGTCCCATGTGTGGCTCCTGCCAGCAGCCCACCCTAGGCAGGAGAGCCAACTCCATTTTCATGAAATGACTGGCACACTGAGCAGATGACTTCCTGTTCTCAGGCCCCATTCCCAAGCAGCCACCAGAAAGAGAGGGAGGTGATGCTTTCTGCTTTGCTCTCAAGGGCCTGGTAGGGAGGCAAGTTTGGATTTCATATAGAGAATTTTTCCACAGTGGCGCCATCCCTTCACTGTTCAGTCATGAGGTCCCCATCCTTGCTATGTTCAAGCAGATGGGGGTCGTAGGAGTGATGGAGTGGCTGGAGATTAGATATGGAACCCCCAGAGTTCTCTCAGGGTTGTGGAGCAGGGAGAGGAGGGCTCTGGGTGGTGTCAGGATGAAGGGCAGTGGAGTTGGGGCCAAGGGAGGCCTGCACCCTCTGCTGTTGCCGAGCCAGTGTGGACAGGATGCCATGATGGTAACCAGCCGGTTTTCTGGGGGCAATGCTTTGGTAATAAGAGACAGGAGACAGGGGCTGGAGAGATGGCTCAGTGGTTAAGAGCACTGCCTACTCTTCCAAAGGACCCAGGTTCAATTCCCAACACCCACATGGCAGCTCACAACTGTCCATTTCCAAGGGATTGGACACATTCATACTAATGCACATAAAAATAAAATTAAATAAATTATTTAAAAAGAGAGAGAGAGAGGGAGGAGACAGAGTGCCCTTGGGACTGGCCAGGTTTATTGGTCTTTGGAGATGACTGGTCCCTTTAGAGGCTAGTCAGTTGAAAACAGGTCCTGAAGAAGGGCAGGGCCAGAGAAGCAGCGAGTGCGGCTCACTTAGGTTGAGCGAGCAATTGAAAGCTTGCACCTGCCCAGCAAGTAAGACTAGAGGAGAGGAGCTGCGTGGACAGGGCCAGTGCTGGGAGTTTGAACCCCAGATCTACCCTTCTGGAGTAAGGGAAGAGGGGTGGGGTTGTTCGACCCAGTGCGGTTCCCTACCCCCTGGTCCCCTGGTCCTGAGTGCAGTTATGGGTTGCTGGGAGAAGAGAGTGGTAGTTTGGTAATTTGTGCCTGTAATTATAGTACTCAAGAGGTTGAGGCAGGAGGATTATTGTGAGTTTGAGGCTGGCCTAGGAAGGATACATAGTGAGACCTTTTATAAAATGCAGAAGAAACACAGAGGAGAGGGCAGCTGGAGGGCCAGCTCAGGAGTTTACACCGCTGGCTGCTCTTGCAGAGGACTGGGGCTCAATTTCCAGCACTTACTTGGTGGCGCACGACCACCTGTAACCCCAGTTCTGGGGATCTGACGCCTCTTCTGACCTCCGGCACCAGGCCCACACAGTGCCGTTATAACATGGCATGATGACATGGCATCCATAACTTAAAAAAAGAAAGAAAAGAAAATGCCAGCTGTGGTGGTACATGCCTTTAATCCTAGCATTCAGGATATAAAGGTGAACTCTTGAATTCAAAGCCAGCCTGGGCTATACAGAGTTCCAGGCCAGCTAGGGTTACACAATGAAACCCTTTCAAAATGGGGGGTGTGGGGGTTGGGGGTGAGGAGGTGACTGGAGACAGGCCTCTGTGGTTAACAGCACTTGCTCTTGCAAAGGACCTGGGTTCAGTTCCCAGCACCCACATGGCAACTCTTAACTGTCTGTAACTGCAGTTCCCAGGGCTCTGGCAGCCTCTTCTGGCCTCTGGCACAAAGCACACCTTCGGTGTACATACATACATACATGTAGGGAAAATACTCTTATACATCAAGTAAAAATAAACACATCTGTATTTTTTAAGGGACTCAGAGGAAGGCAGGCAGTTTCTGGGGGCAGACACCCTGTTCAGAAGAGCAGTCAGCCTGGTTTGAGGCCCAGGCTGCAGGTGCTTTCACCTTGTCCCCCAGCTGCTCCTCCAGCCGGGACAGTTCCCTGTCACAGCATCTCCTCTCCCCCAGGCCTGTCTGGAAGCCAGGTGAGCGACCAGGGACATTGAGCTAGCAATAGATTGGCAGTGTGCCAACCCTGCCATGTGAAGCCCACTTGTCACTCCTGTAGCCAAGACCCTAGCTTATCCCCAACGCTGCTACTGGCCTCCTGCTGCCTTCTGGTTCGCAGGCCGGACTTTCCCTGTGACCCCTTATGCCTCAGCTCAGTGGGTGGCAGGTGGGGGTGCGCCTGAGACCGTGCCCTTGTCTGCGGTTCCCCTCACTCTGTGTATCTCTGGTTTTGACATGTGTAGCTCAAGCCTGGGCCATAGGAGGAGACATATGTCCCAAGGTGAGACGCATTAGAGTGAGGACTGCCAGGCTGTGGGATCCCTGAGTTAAAGGTCAGAATTCTAAGTTAGGGAGCTGCATAATAAGGCCTGCAGTTCCTTGCTTGGGGTCCCATTGACACTACCTCATTTATTTAATGAGAGAATGTGCCCAAACACTACTGTGGCCATGAGGAGTCTGTGGTTGTGGTGTGGGGACAGTTGGCTAGTGAGGGTAGGGATTAGTGTTGGGGGGACCCTGCAGGGGCCTAGGCCTGTACTTAGGAGGCTGTTCTAACCCTGCCCCATCCGGAAGTCCCAATTTGTCTCAGAAGAAGAGATCCCTGTGGCAGAGGACACAAGAAGTTGGGCCTCCAGTTGCCTGGGGAAGGGGCAGGCCTGATGAGACACACCCCGTCCGATCTTGGTGGGAGACAGGGAGCTAGAGGCCTTAGTGACCTTCCTCTGTGACCATCCTTGGTGACCTTGGGCCTTCTGGGTCCCACATCAAGGTTATACTAGGGCCCAGCAGCTGTCCTCAGATGGCCCATTCTAGTGATGGCCAGTGTTCATTCTGGCAGGTGAGGAGATTGCTGCCAGTGGGGGAGAACAGGCATAAGTGGAACACAGAACCTCCTCAGTTCCTTCTCCACAAGGCTTCTGAGAGTAGCTGGGGAAGCAGGTACCTGGAGTCCAGGCGCTGCCTTTAGGGAACAAGATTCACAGATGGAAGCCCCTTCTTCCTGCCTAGCTCTGGATTGCAGCCTGGACCCTCAAGAGGAAGGGACCTAAAAAAAATAAAAAAATAAAAAAAAATAAAAAAAAAAAGAGGAAGGGACCTGTGGCTAGGCTTCCTGTCTTGTGCCACCTTGTCCCAGGTCACACTCGGCCTCCACATAGGCCTGGAGACCCATGGGACAAAAGGGTGAGGCCCAGGCCAAGGGTAAGGAGGGGGCCTGTGAGCCGCCTGCAGCTCTGAGAGCTGCCTGGCGGAGCCACCCCACCCTGGCTGGCCTGCCCACGCATGCAGGCACCACCCTTGGATATCTGAGGTGGCGGGTAGAGCCCTGGGCCATCTCTCAGGGGAGCCTAGCCCTGCTAGAGAAGCCTGAGGCCAGCGTGCTTTTCAGACAGGAAGCCCCAGCTGCCCTCACAGGGCCCTCCATCTGCTGTGGGCTGAGCACTGAGCCAGCTCCATCTAGCCCCAGATATGTAGCTCCTGCTGGACCTGGGACTCTTCTCAGTCCCGGCTGGCCCTGTGTGGACAGAACCCTCTAATTTTCTGGGGTTGGGAAGAAGGTCCTAGTGGGGAAAGAACCTGATTGGGAGATGCCTTAGAGACCCCATTATTCCTAAGCCTCAGCATCTAGTTTCTGGGTATCAGTTTCAGCAAGGCAGCCCTGACTTACTCTGGAGCGAGGCTAGGCTGGAAGGGGTCCCCTCCCCAGAGAGTCAGGGGCTGGGACCTCAGGTCTGCTTCTTAGTTCCTTGTTGTCCCTTAGCTGGAGGCCTTTCCCATCCATGGCAGAGGCTAGGGCAACTCCTTTCCTCATGCCCACTCTGTTGCTTCCTTGATGCTACACTCTGGCCTGGGGCAGCATGACCTGGGTCCCCTAAGCAGCATCCTCCAACTCTCTTAGGATAGCCAGAGCCCAGTCTCCCAGAAGTCCTTTTTAGGTAAATGTCCTGGCCCCAGTGATCTTTGCTTGCTGGGACTTCCTTCCCAGCTGTCTGTGAGCTCTACCTTTTCCTCAAGAAGGTGATGTTCAAGATCTGTTGTCTGGACCACCACTTAGCCTGTGCGCATGCCGCAGCCCACACCATGACAAGCTGTGGGGAGGGGCTCCAGTCACAGATGTGCATTTGCCCACCTGTGTCTTGGCAACCTGCAGCCCCTCCAGGCCTTAGCTTCTTCCTGTTAAGTTGGGGGCAGTCATTGTCTCCTGTTGCTCAGCCTCCTCGGGCAGGAAGTTGGGAGGACCCTGTGGAAGGTAGTAGTTATCTCCGACTGTGGGACAAGGACAGGCAGAGGCCTGGGGCAAGACCACCAGAATTTGAATTGAAACTCACCTGCCTGGGGCCAGCAGGCACAAGGTCACACAGGAGCTCCAGAAGAGCAAGAAACAGCAGTGTGCATGTTTGTGTGTGTGTGTTGTTGGTGGTGGGGGTTGGCCCTTGGCTGTAGGCGAGATAACCTTCCTCAAGAGCCTTTCCATCCCAAGTTCATCAATGGCTGCAGACCCTTCCTTTGCTTTGTGTGTTCATTCATCACTCTTGCTTGCTCTTGCTTGTGGCTGTGGGCCAGCCAGGACCATCCTGAAGGCAGAGGGACATAGTGAGCCAGACACTAAGGCCACTGGCCTCTGGCAGGGAGGAGTGATGGAGAACAAGGAAGCAAATGCTGTTAGATGATGAGAAAGCTAAGGAGGAATTATTCAACATTGGGAACTCAGAGACGGAGGCTGAGGGGGTATTTTGAGAGTTCTTTGGGGGAGGCAGGGTGGGGCCCAGTACCAACCATTTGAAGGTTCTGGACAAAGCGTGAGCAGTGAGGGCTCTGAGCTTGGGGAGCCCTAGGGATATCAGCCAGAAAGCCAGAGGACAACAGCCACATGAGACACCTGGGAGATGCAGAGGGAACGAGGCTCTGGTGAGATTTTTTTGTTTTTTAATAAGATGAGAGTTTTCAGGGGAGTTGTTTGTACTGTCAATGGTGAATGACCTGACCTTTGGCCTTTGGGGTGAAGGTAGCCGTTGAAGCCTAAGCTTAATTACTGCCCTAAAAACCAACTCAGAAGTTCCTGCTTCCTTCCTTTCCACATGCCAGATTCAGGGATTATTTGGGTGATGAGGTAGGTGTGCTGATGGATGACAGCATGCGCCCCTTATAGGATACTGAGGAATGTCTACAGCCTGAGCCAGAACGCTTAGGGCAGGCATGGTGGCTCACTCCGGTAAGCACAACACTGAGGAGATTGAGGTAGGAGGATTGCCTAAAATTGAAGGCTAGCCTTGGATTATAAGGGTAGGACCCTGTCTCCTATCTGTTAACAAAACAAGGCTTGGCTCTAGTTCCATTAGAAGAGGGCTTGCCTAGCTTAGGCCCCGGAGGAATGAGTGGTGTGTTGGTCAGGGTTCCTTAGAGTAGCACAACTTACAGGATGAATCTCTTTTTCTATGTGTGTAGAAACGGGATTTATTGGAAGGATTTACAGGTGCTCCAGGTAAGCTAACAATGGCTACCTATGGACAGAAGGTCCAAAATCCAGGAGTTGCTTGGTCCACAAGGCTGGACATCTCAGCTGATCTTCAGTAGACACTGGGATCCTGAAGAAGTAGGCTCTAGTGCCAGTGAAGGAACGGAGCTGCTAGCAAGGCGAGAGCGAGCAGGCAAAGAGCAAAAGCTTCTTCCATATGCTTATAGAGGCTTCCAGGAGGAGGTGTGGCCCAGGTCAACGGTGTGTGTTCCCACCTCGAGGTCTTCTTACCTAAAGGTCTGGACTAGATGCGGGTTCACTCACTTCAAACCAAGAAAAGAAAGAGAGAGAGAAAAAAATCTCTCAGAGGTGTGCCCTCCATTTCTGGATTGTCGTTCATTCCAGATGCAGTCAAGTTGACAACCATCACAGAGGTAATCACACCTTTCTGGAGGGGCAAGCAGATCAGGAGTTTAAGGCTATTCTCAGCTACACAGTGAGTTCTATGAGACCAGCACAAGCCAGTCTGGGTTTAACCATGACTGTGCATGTCGTCCCTTTAAGTCTGCCGTAACTCTAGGTGCTGGAGGGAATAACAGGGTCTGTCTCCACTTCCTGGGGATGAGTGTAAAAGCCTTTTGATAACCGGGTGTAGAGACAGCCCCACCCCTTCAGGGGACCCGCGGCTTGTCAGGTTGTGCCGAGCGCCCTCTGGCGGCGGGGTCCCAGCCTAGAGATACTGGCCGGCCTGGCTGAGTGGTTTCCCTGGCCCAACTCCCAGGGGACAGCTGGGGACTGCCCAGCCTCTCCACTCTTTCCCGCTAACCCTCCCTCCCCCCTCCCCGCTTCTTTCCCAGGTCATGTGTTCCATTGGATTCCCTACACTGCCACTGGAGCAGAACCCCAGGTTCTTATGTGTGCTATGGAGTTGGGGGGAGGGAGCCCTAGGGCTTTGCATGGGGCTGACAGGGGTCTCAACACAGGACGCAACAGGATGCTGGAGCCCCAGCAAAGAGGGTTGTCCAAGGAAGTTGGCCCTTAAATCAGCTGCACCCCTCTTTCGCTGCGTGTGGAGCCCCTGGGGTGGAGAAGCACCAGGCTGACCCCGAAGCGGGGTCCAGTCTGTACTCCAGCCTGAGTAGTCCTGACTGGGAGTGGCTGGGGTTCCATGGGGTGTCACTGGCCCAGCCCCCGCCCCCGGGCGACTGCACAATGGCAGGAAGCGGGGCTCCGTGCTTTGTCCTGAGCGAGCACAGCGCAGACCGTCGCTTCCTCCGGCCACCATGGGGACAGGACCCGGCGTCTCCGGGCGCCAAGCGGCAGCCAGGCCTGGCTCCGAGTTGCCCTCCCCAGACTCCCAGTCCCCCTGGGTCGGGGGTCAGGCCCGAAGCAGCGAGAACCAGGTAGGGGGATGACGTGGGTAGGCCAAAGCTTAGCAGATGCGAATAACTTGGTCTTCTCTGCACCCCCCCCCCCAGGGAACCAGGGTGGCTGAACCCTTCTGGGCTGCAGGGTGAAGCTTGGGAAGGGGTCTCCACCCTGGGGCTAAGAGACTGGCAAACAGAGATGCCCCTCAAGCCCCAGGCCTTTTGTGTCTGCCACCTCTGGACACACCTGTGGGGCCCAGACCACCTCTCTCCCTTTCCTTCCTCTGTCCCACACCCTCGTCTGCCTCTCAGCCCTTGTATGAGAGGAGAGCCTGTCTTCCAGCGCTTTCCGACCTGGCCTGGGAGCGGGGTGGAAAGGGACTGCTGTGCTCAAACGTCTTGCTCTGTGTTTGCAAGGGAGGAGCTTGCCTCACTGACCCACTGGGCTTCTCCCACCAAGTGGGGCACTGCTGCCTCTAGAGGTGGGTTTGTTGGACAGTATCGGAGTCGATGGAGGGGCATACAAGTCTAAGAGAGACAGGAGAGTCGAGCTATGAGACTAAGACTGCTTTAGTGCTGGGGAGAACCCGTTGCTTGCAATAAGATATAAGGAAGGAGGAAGTCTATCCAAGAGGGCCTTGCTAGGCCCCAGCTCAGGCCTTCACTCTGAGGATTCCATAACGTCATCCTTACTTCACATGGGAACTCTGGTTCACAGTTCCTGCAACCGACCATCACGGGTCCCGAGCCTGCAGACCAGGGGCAGGACGGAGGTCATAGGTGCTGTCCTGGTGGGAGCTGTCGAAAGCCTCAGGACTGGAAAGTGAGTCCCTCGAGGAGGCCAGTCCAATGCTGAACTGGCCAGAAGGACTAGAATTAATTTTTTCTCTCTCTCTTTCTCAACAGTCTCACTGTGTAGTTCTGGTTGTCCTGGAACTCACTATGTATATCAGGCTGGCCTTGAACTCACGAGGACCTCCCTGACTCTGCCTCTGGAGTGCTGGGATTAAAGGCACTGTCTTTATGTTGACTTAAAGACAAAATTGTGGCCCTGAATTAGGAGTCCTTCTCAGGAGCATACAACTTAGTGCTGTCTCTACTGTGTTGTGCTAAGACCAGAACCTGGGTTTGGCTGTTATCTAGCCTCACCTGGCATTGACTACCTGAAGCTATCCTAGTCAGCAGGGCACTGAAGCAGGGAGGCTGGGAGTACCTGGAAAAAGGAACTGCTGGGGAGCAGGTGCTTCCCAGATCACTGTCAGGAGGAGGCACTTGAAGCTGGGAGCCCTCCAACACCCAACCAGAGAAGCTAGGTAGCATGCCCTGGGATCCATGCCTGTAGGTAGGTACAGGTTTTTCTGCCTTTATTAGCAGTGGATTAAAACAGGAACTGGAAATATTTCCGAGCCCTGACCACCTGTTGTCAGGAATCTGGGTCCTAATGTCCATTGCAGCCGGTGTCTCGGGACCCAGTTCCTGTAGTCTCCCCTGGGGAAGGGGCCCACCTGCTGACCGTTGTTTATGTCCTTTTCTGTCTGGAGTAAGAGGGAGACAGCAAGAGCCCAAAAGCAAGCTGCAAACTAATTTGGTTTCTTCCCAGAAACCTCCCTCCCCAAGGCTGCCAGGGGCCCACTCCTCAGTTTGTCTCATTGTGTGATTCCTGGCGTGAACGTGAGCAAGCTGGGGTCCTGCTTCAAGCTCTGGCTGGACTGGGTATTTAACCTCTGGCGATTTACTTTTATGAGCTTCACACTCCTCTTGTGTAGAATAAGGATGAGAGGAAATGACAAGGAAGTGACTTCAGTGTAGCATCCTGCCGGCTGAGCTTGGACTTTCTCCTGCCTTTTCCTCTCCTCCACCCCCTACTCCAGGCGCTCTCTCTGCTTCTAGGCCATCTTCCCCTTACCTGTCATCTTGGACATCTCTGCCCAGGCTCTCTCAGCCAGACACTCCGCAGTGCCTCTCCATGTGCCTAGTTAATACATTATATAGGTACTGCGCTGGCGAGATGGCTCAGTGGGTAAAGGCTCTTGCCAACAAAGCTGACAACCTTAATTTGTCTAGGCCTGGAGACAGCGCTCTGAATCAGGCAGAGGAAAATATCAATCTTGTGGGCCTGACTGGGGGTTGGGGGGGCACCAGGTGGAATGTTGATGGGAGGAAGGAAACAGGATGGCAAGGCTGAAGACAAGTCGCAGTGTAGGCCAGGTGCTAGCAGGTATCAGAGGTGGGCACTTTCCGCTTTTATACAGAGTGACACAGAATCACCGGAGGGTTCTCAGTGCATATAGTGTGCGTCCTCCTGGAACAGGGTTCCCTCTGACCTCCCATGGACGGCTGACCACATAGGGAACGGGAGAGCAGTTAGCAGGCAGTGATGTCATCTATCTGGGAAGCCAGCGGGACAGCAGTGTTAAAGGTGTAGGCACTGGCTCAGCTGTTAAGAGCAGTGACTGCTCTTGCCAAGGACACAGGTTTGATTCCCAGCACCCATGTAGCAGCTCACAACTACCTGTAACTCCATCTCCAAGATGGCCTCTGTGGACACTACATGCTTGTGGTACACATGCACGCAGGCAAAACAGTCATATGTATGATCTAAAACAAATCTACAAAAACAAACACCAAAAAATAATTTTAAATGAGGAAAACAAAACAGAGTTATAGTTCAAGGTCATCCTCACCTACAGAGTAAGATGGAGGCCAACTTCAGACTGTCTTAAAAACTCCCTTTCCAGCCCAGAAAAAAGAAAAAGGGGATCATTGCACCTGCTCCCAGTCATGGCAGGAACGATTGATTCAGGCACAAACCATCAGTGTTTGTGGAAGCCCTTGAGGTGACTGGGGAAGATGCCAAATCAAGTGTCAGCCCCTGACTCTGTTAACTATCCGGGCTAGTGGTTGGAGCACTTACTGCTCTTGTGGACGCTGGTTCAGTTCCCAGCACCCATATTGGGTTCTTGAAACTACCATCTTCTGGCCTCCGTTCGTGCCTCCCTTGCACAGACACACAGGTATGCACAAACACAGGGGAGCTGGTGTACCAGACTGCTCCCAGATAAGAGTGCTTGTGGAGACAGGCCGATGCCTCTACTCTGTCCCTGAAGCCCACGGTGGGGATAGATAATTCAGTCCTAAAGGTTCTGTGATCTGCACACACACATACACAGAGTAATTTTTTGTAAAAAGCTGGACCAGAGAGACGGATCAGCTGTTAAGAGCACTCACTGGCCGCTCCTGTGGAGGATCCAGGTTCAGTTCCCAGCACCCACATGGTGGCTCACAACCACCTGTAACTGCAGTTCCAGGGGCTCCAGTGATGTCTTCTGGCCTCCCAGGCAGTACACTCACATGAGGTACATACGTGCAGTCAATGGTCATAAACAAAATAAAACTTAAAAAAAATTGGGGTTTATTCAAGACAGGATCTCTATATATAACCCTGGCTGTCCTGAAACTTGATCTGTAGACTAGACTGGCCTTGAACTCACAGAGCTCTACCTGCCTCCAGAGTGCTGGGATTCAAGGTGTGTACCACCACCACCCAGCAAACTTTTAAAATCTTTTTGTGTGGGCAGTTGTGCACACCTTGAATCCCAGCACTCAGGAGGCACAGGAAGGTGGACCCCTGAGTTCAAGGCCAGCCTGGTGTACAGAGGAAGCAAGTTCTGAGAGGTGCGGGCCTGTAATCCTAGCTACTCTAGGGCCAGAGGCAGGAGGATCACAAGTTCAAAGTTAAGGAGAGTAAAGAGAGCTTAGCAGTGGTTGAGCCTTGCGGAGCCCTTGCTAATCCAGGCTGTGTGGGGCTTTTGCACCAAAGGAGACGTGATGAGGAAGGCTGAAAGGAGTCAGCGATGATGTGGGTTATCTCAGAATCCAGAAGGTTGAAGTATGTCAGCGTGCTATTCTTGTAACTGTCTGTAGGTTTGAAGTATTTAAAGACAAAAAGTGGCAAAAGCCAGGCATATTGGCTCATGCCTGTAATACCAGCATTAGGAAGGCGGAGGCAGGAGGATTGCTTTGAGTCTGAGACCTGCCTGAACTATAGAGTGAGATCCTCTTTGGCACTACCACCACCCCAAAATGGGAACACTGTTGGAATCCCAGCCTGTCAGAAGGTCAGGGTAGAGAATTGCATGACAGCTGTGAAGACAGAGGCTGCAGCTTTCCCTGAAAGGGAAAGAGGGCGCAGATGCGGAAGGCCTGTGTGAGGGGTGGCGTGTGCTGATGGAGGGGAAACCTGACCCTGCAGGAAGTGGGAGAGTCTGGGACCAAAGTGTGTGGGCGATCTGGAGGACCAGCTGGCTGCAGATTGGCTCAGGGCCAATCCTGGGAAGCCCCAGTTGCCCCTGTGTGTGGCCAGCGTGGAGGTGTGAGCCTAAAGCAGGAAGTGAAGTGGGACTGCGTTAGGGTTGGGCCATTGGAGGCCTTTGGCAGCTGGAAGCCAAGAAGCTGACAGCCTTCCAGGAAGAGGGAGGGACAGATAAATATAGGTAAGTATGGTAAATACAAACATAAGTTGCCAGGCAGGGGTGTGTGTGTGTGTGAGACAGTGACAGAAGCGACACCTTGCTTTGGACCCCTCTGTGGCTCCATGCCGTGTCTATAGTGATCTAGGTGGGGTCTACTCTTGGAGGCTCAGGCAGGCCAAGGCCTGAGAGCAGAGGGTCCAGCAGCCAGGAGAGCGTGCTTCTATCACCGTTCAAGGTGTCCCAATGCCAACTGAAGAACACTCCCAAGCTTCTTTTGGGGTGGCGGTGGGGCTCTCCTGCCAGAAAAGATCCTCAAAGGATCAACAAAGGGTTTGCTTGTCTCTGCATTCCTTGGAACCATGCAGTGGGTAGGCTGTCCAGATGATTGACTAAGGGAAGCAGAAGGAACCTTGTGGATGGCCACAGCTGTGTATCAGGCATGTCTGTCCACCTGGAGCTCGTCCTGACCCCACTGCCCCACCCTTCACCCACAGGTATGCCATCATGCCGACTGCCAGCAGCTGCACCACCGGGGGCCCCTCAACCTGTGTGAGGCCTGTGACAGCAAGTTCCACAACACCATGCATTATGATGGCCACATTCGCTTTGACCTGCCCCCACAAGGTAAGCCCTGAGAACCAGCCTGGCCCCTAGAACTCTCTAGGCGCCTCCGAACTCTCTCTCTTGGTGGTAACAGTGTTTGGGTAGCTACTGGAACCGTGGTGGGTCTGTGTGAAGAACAGGAGAATGAAATACAGATCTGCAGATACACCTTCCCAGAGGTGAGCCTGTCCCTGGCCGGGTTCACTACAGAAGCTCCCTTCCCTGCCCCCCTGGCCCCCCCACCCCCGCTCCGCATTCTGCTTATGCTTGGGGCCAGCAACTTCTAGGCAAACGCCGTGCCAGGCGGCTGGCTTAGGAGAACAGATGTAGTGGCCTCTGTGTTTGGAAGGAGCTTGGAGGAGGGATTTAGCAACTCCTCTTGCTGAATAGGGGCTAGCTCTGAAAGACACCCAGAGCAGACATCTCCTTTCCAAGCTGGTAAGAGACACAAAGGCACTCTCCACGACCCCAGGGTTCCTGGGACTTCAGGTGTGGTCAAGGAGGAAGGGGGGAAGCGAAAGGGAGAGCCAGGAGAGCCGGGACTTGTAACCACTGGATAGAGCCGGGCACTGTGCCTCTGCAAGAGGCTGTATTTAAGGGCTGAAGGTGGACCAGAGAGGAAGCAGGGACATAACCCCACTCCCTCTCTCCAAAGGCTCTGTCCTGGCCCGGAATGTTTCCACCCGGTCCTGTCCGCCACGAACCAGCCCTGCTGCAGACCTGGAGGAAGAGGAGGACAGCTGTTTGGATGGAAGAGGGTAGGTGTGGTCCATGGGCAGAGCAGCCACCACAGAAGCGAGACCAGGGACCGCGTGCTTCGGTGTCTAACTCCGGAGGACTGATGGCTGATGCCCCTGCACTCCTGCCAGCCCTGGCTCAAGCCAACATGCCTGGTTGGCTCCCACCCAGACTAGTTAATCATTGTGTGTGACTCCAATGTTGGCCACCAGAGGGCAGACAGTCCCACACAGGCAGCAGGGTAGATAGGCCTCATCCAGGTTACTTGCAGTTGATGAGGGGTGGGGAGCGTACTAAGACTCCCACTTAAATCCCACACCAGTGAGGACCCACCAGCCCCTCAGTATCTGCTTCCTTCCAGGGACCGGAAGAGCACTGGCCTGAAAATCTCCAAGAAGAAAGCAAGAAGGAGGCACACGGATGTAAGGAACTAAGAGGGCCGACAGCCTCAGCTCCCAAAAGCCCCCCACCCCCCTTTTCCTGAAGCTGAACTCTAGGGGTAGGGTCTGGAGTGAGCATGGCCGTCCCTTGCCCCCCTAAACGGTCCAGCTCAGAGCTGTCCACCTGGCCTAAGTATGGAGATGGGCTTTCTTAGACAGGTGGGACCCCGGGGGCCTGTCTAGGAGTAGGGCTGGGGAGATCCCTGGCCTTCCCCTGCACTGGGATTTTCATCTGGACCACAGGGGGTGTGGGTACATGATGGGTAGCAGTGGAGAAGCCAGCAGACCATGTCCTCTCAGGACCCAAGCAAGGAGTGTTTCACCTTGAAATTTGACCTGAACGTGGACATTGAAACAGAAATTGTGCCAGCCATGAAGAAGAAGTCACTGGGGTAGGAGCTTGAGGGGGAAGTGGGGAGGACAGCACCAGCTCCATAGTCAGGATGCCCAGTCTCTGCAGCGTGTGTGTGTGTGTGTGTGTGTGTGTGCCTGTGCGGATGGGACACCTTTACAAGGCTCACTTGTGCACACTAAGCCTCACTGTATGGCTTTGCTTGAGAGGGATCTAGAAAACTCTGGGGACAGGTGTCCGGCCAGGGACAGGTGTCTTTGTCCCCGCCTGCGCTGCCTTTTGTTTTGTAATTGGGAGGTGGTTGGAGCTGTGTCTGTGGTTGGGCCGGGGAGGCACATGATTGTCCCCCTAACACACATATTCCTTCCTGGGGGTAGGGAGGTGCTGCTGCCGGTATTTGAGAGGAAGGGCATTGCACTTGGCAAAGTAGACATCTACCTGGACCAGTCCAACACACCCCTCTCCCTCACCTTCGAGGCCTACAGGTTTGGAGGACACTACCTTCGGGTCAAAGGTAAGCAGAGCAGCAGGCTGCACCAGCGGCCAGCCATCTGGGTGGGGTGGCAGGGGCTTGCTGGATGTGGAACCCTTCCTGGGCTCAGGTTCCCATTGGCCGTGCTCCTGAGCACACTCATTAACATACAGGTGTCTGCTGGGCGCTGGGGCTGGCAGGGTGGGGTTCCCAGGGAGGGTGACTAGGTCCAGACTTGAAGCCTCAGGGGAAAGAGGACTAGGGCCCCTCTGTCTCCCATACCTGGGCACTGAGGACTTCTTGTGCCTCAACATGCCACCCTAGCCAAGCCAGGAGATGAGGGCAAAGTGGAGCAGGGAGTGAAGGATTCCAAGTCCCTGAGTCTGCCAGTTCTGAGGCACCCCTTGTCGGAGCGTACGGACCCTCAGAGCCGCCGGGAGAGTGGTCTGGACATCTTGGTGAGCCGGAGGGCCTGTGGGGGGTGGGTAGGGCAGGGCACTCCTCAAGGGAGAGCCATCCTGGACTCTTCAGCAGGCCGCACTCAGGGCTTAGTTTCCACTTCTGCAAGGTGTGAGTCTGCAATGCTGTGAAGACAGCAGTCTCTGCATGCAACAGTCTTCTAGTGCCCGGGAATCAGCGCACACGGGGAGTGTAGAGCTGGAAAGGCACATGTTTCCATTGGGAAATGAGAATGTGTTACCTACGTGGATCTTGTCCCTTTTTTCTTCCTTCCCTTTTTGTTTGTTTCGTTTGGTTTTGCTTTGTTTTGGTTTTGAGACAAGGTCTCACTGTGTAGTCTTGTCTATCCTGGACTCACTTTGTAGACCAGGCTAGCCTCGAACACTTAAAAATAAGTCTTTTTGAGCATTTAGTTAAAAAAATTAATGTGTATGAATGCTTTGCCTGCATGTATGTATGTGTACCACATACATGCAGTATCCTTGGAGGCTATAACAGCGTCAGAGCCCCTGGAAGTGGGGTTATTGCAGACAGTGGTGAGTTCCCATGCAGGTAATGGGACCAAACCCTCTGCAAGAGCAGCCAGTGCTTGTAATCACTGAGCATCTCTCCAGCCCCAAAGGACCTTCGGAAGCTCTGTTTGTGGTGCCACTGAGTGTGTGTGTGTGTGTGTGCAACTCTGAGTTTCTTCCTGTTTCTTGTTTGTAGCCAGGTGGCCTGGGGCAGTAGTCAGTGAACCTGTGTGGACATTTGGGTTTCAGGGGTCAGGGATGCAGAGACCCTTTGGCCTGCTTGGTTGATCTGTGGTCCTGGAAAGTGTTGTGTGGGGCTGGTGGGAGTTGCCCTTGCATTCCCATTGCTTCCTGGCCAGGCCCCTGGCCGCCGGCGCAAGAACATGTCTGAGTTCCTGGGGGAGCCGAGCGTCCCTGGGCAGGAGCCCCTCGCGCCTTCCAGCTGTTCTCTGCCTGTTGGCAGCAGTGGGGGCACCAGCAGCGGGAGCAGCGAGAGCTGGAAGAACCGGGCAGCCAGTCGCTTCAGCGGCTTCTTCAGCTCCAGCCCCAGCACCAGTGCCTTCGGTCGGGTATGTGGCCCCATGGGCTCAGGGCAGAGTGGTTCCTGACCCTGACCCTGACCCTGACCCTAGCCATGACTGTGGCCCTGATTGATCCTGGCCCTGACGCTGACTCTAGCCCTGCCCTGCCCTAACCATGACCCTGACCTTGCCTCTGGCCCTGGGTCTCCTTCCAGGAAGTAGATAAGATGGAACAGCTGGAGTGCAAGCTACACGCCTACAGCCTCTTCGGGCTGCCCCGTATGCCTCGGAGGCTGCGCTTTGACCATGACTCCTGGGAGGAGGAGGAAGAGGATGATGAAGAGGATGAAGACAGTGCAAGCCTGAGGCTGGAGGACAGCTGGCGGGAGCTTATTGATGGCCATGAGGTGGGTGTAGCTAGGGAAAGCAGTGGCTGTTTTAGTGGTAGAGGCGTCCTGTCATCTTGGATATCTTGACAGCGTGGCCTCCCCCTCCAGATCTCCGTGTTCCTGTGAGGAAAACGAGGACCTTGCATGCAGGGTTGCTTGCCCTCCCACACATCCTAGGCTAACCTGTTCTGTCCCTCTAGAAGCTGACCAGGCGGCAGTGCCACCAACAGGAGGCAGTGTGGGAACTCCTGCACACTGAAGTGTCCTACATAAGGAAACTGCGTGTGATCACCAACGTGAGTGTAGGGCCAGAATCCCTGTTGCTGCCTCACTTGCGCAGGCCAACCAGGCGAACCCTTAGCCTGCTGATGCTGATGGCTGAAAGCAGGAAGGTCCACCAGGGGCTGCATCTGGGGAGGAGTGGGTCCCTGCAGGTGCCTGGGAGGGGCTTCAGGCTTGTTGGCCAGGTGAGGCTGGCTCAACCCAGGTGAGGCCTCACATGTCCAACATCCTTTTCTAAACACCTGCCGTATGTTAGGTTCCCAGGATTGGGCATCCTGGGTGGGACAGAACAGATAGGCACTTAAGGGCTTTCAGCTGGGGAGGGTAAGCACCTGGCCTGGGCTTCCTGGAAAGAGCTTCCTGGTGGGAGGTTGAACCAGGGCAGAGGTGACTGGCGGAGCATTCCTGGTGTGCTGAAGCCATTCTCCCCAGCTCTCCTGGTGGGACCAGTCAGGGTGACCCTTCCCTCCCGTGGGCATGGGTGGGTTGGAGCTTCCAAGCACCCTCTTCATTTCTGGCTGCTTCAGGGCCTTCCGGGGAGGGGATAAATAAGAGTGTGGGTAGGACTTCAGGGCCGGGACACCCCCACCCCCACATGTCCCTGCTGCAGCGTCCCCTCCCCCCACAGCTGTTCCTGTGTTGTCTTCTTAACCTGCAAGAGTCGGGGCTCCTGTGTGAGGTGCGACCTGGCCTGGGGCGGCGGCGGGGGAGGTACTAGGAGAGAGGCGGGGCCTGGGTTGGGGAGGGAGAGGGGCAGGTACTAGGTACCTGGCCGGGGGTGGTACCAGGGGCTTGGGCGGGGCTAGCCGGGGGGGTTGGGCGGCCCGGGCGGAGACGACCCTCTCCTGCGTTCGCCCAGGTGGAGGCTGAACGCTTGTTCAGCAACATCCCTGAGATCGCGAGACTGCACCGCGGACTGTGGGGCAGTGTGATGGTGCCGGTGCTGGAGAAGGCGCGGCGGACGCGGGCGCTACTGCAGCCCGGGGACTTTCTCAAAGGCTTCAAGATGGTGTGCACTCGAAAACACCCTCAGAGCTAGAATTCCCCCCACCCCCCGTTTGCCCAGCCATTCCCTCTGGTTCCCACTAACCCCAGGTTACCTCTGTGGCCAATAGAGGAAGTAGTAGCTGTTGGTGATCTGGAGTTGAGTCCTGGCCAGGCCACGGGTAGTGACTTTCTGTTTGTCCCGGGACAGTTCGGCTCACTCTTCAAGCCATACATCCGATACTGTATGGAGGAGGAGGGCTGCATGGAGTACATGCGCGGCCTGCTTCGTGACAATGACCTGTTCCGCGCGTATGTCACGGTGAGGGCCTAGAGCTTTGGGTACAGGCCTGGGCACAGCAGGGTAGGCGGGGCCTGAGGGGACAAAGTTCGACCTGAGCTCCCCCAACTCCTACAGTGGGCTGAGAAGCACCAACAGTGCCAGCGACTGAAGCTGAGCGACATGCTGGCCAAGCCCCACCAGCGGCTCACTAAATACCCACTGCTGCTCAAGTCCGTGCTGAGGAAGACTGAGGAACCCCACGCCAAGGAAGCCATCATCACCATGGTAACCCGAACTGTGAGCAGAATGCCCTAGGCTCCGGCTTTCTGAGATCCCGGCCCTAACCCCTTCACCTATTCTCAGATCAGCTCTGTGGAACACTTCATCCACCACGTGAACACATGCATGCGCCAGCGGCAGGAGCGCCAGCGGCTGGCAGGGGTGGTGAGCCGGATCGATGCCTACGAGGTTGTGGAGGGCAGCAATGACGAGGTGGATAAGGTGGGCACTGACTCTGGTGTCCTTCTGGAAGCACCAGACTGTCCAAGGGGGATGCTACAGATCTCAATTGGGGTCCCCCAATTCTGGCCCTGACCTCTGGCATCTGCACCCCCATGTAAAGCTCTTGAAGGAATTTCTGCATCTGGACCTGACAGCACCCATGCCTGGCACCTCCCCTGAAGAGACCCGACAGCTGCTGCTGGAAGGGAGCTTAAGGATGAAAGAGGGAAAAGACAGCAAGGTGACCCCAAGACCACCCCCACCCAGAGCCCTTGCCCCACCCACTCTTGCCTTTCAGGTTTTCCATCCTTCCTGAGGCGCTTTTGAGCCTGAGTCAGTAGTTAAGGGGTTAGTTAAATGCTAAATGCCCTAGTTTGCTTTCAGTCAGTGTGATAAAACACCACGATCAAAGGCAACATGACTAGGTTTACACTTCATGTCACAAGCATGGCTAGGGAAGTCAGGACAGGAATCCAGAGGACTGCAGCAGAGGCCTTGGAGAACTTGCTCAGTTTGTTTTCTGACACAACCCAGCACCAGCTGCCCAGAGATGGTGTTGGCTGCAGTGGGCTAGGCCTCCTACATCAACCATTAATAAGAAACTGTCTGGAAGATTGGCCCACAGGCTGCTTGGATGAGGTATTTTTCTCCGTTGTTGTGTGGCCCTCTTCCTAGATGACCCTAACATGCCAAGCTGACAAAGTAACCAGCATTGGTGACCTAAGAACCTGTGACATGTCGAAAGGAGGATGATTGACTGTTAAATTTTAGAAAGTTCAGTAGCAGGGCCACAGCCCTGAGGGTGAAAGGGGCGATGTATTCTGCAAAGCCAGGAGCTCCCTAGAACCTTGCTATTGAGATGGTAGGTAAATGCTTGCAAATCATGATTTTGACATCAACTCCCATTTTATTTCTTCTCCTTCAAAATATTTGTTTGTTTATGTGAGTGCTCTGTCTGCATGTATTCCTGCATGTCAGAAGAGGGGATCAGAAGAGGGACCATGTGGTTGCTGGGAATTGAACTCAGGACCTCCGAAAGAGCTAGTGCCTTTGACCCGTCTCCCCGGCTGCCCTCTCCTGCTTTTATGGTGGATCGAGTCCAGGCCCTCAGCAGAGCTGAACAAACCCTCTAGAGTGGTGCTACAGTCCTTCCATGCTTTTCTCTCAAAACCACTGAGTAGTTGAGGCTGGCTTTGAATTTATCTTGTTGTTACTCTGCTTTGTTTGTTTGTTTGTTCTAAGACAAGGTTTCACACTGTAACCTTAGGTGGCTTGGAACTCCCTATGTAGACCAGGCTGGTTTCTGACTCACTGACCTGTTGTTCTCTGCCTCCCGAGTGCTGGGATTGAAGGTGTGTGCACCACCACTCAGCGCACATGTTGTTGTTGTTGTTTAATGATTTATTTTACATGTATGCGTGCGCTCTCTATAGGTCACTTGCATGCCAGAAGAGGGCATCAGATCCCAGTATAGATGGTTGTGAGTCCCCGTGTGGTTGCTGAGAATTGAACTTAGAACATCTGGAATAGCAGACAGAGGTCTTAACCTCTGAACCATCTCTCCAGCCCTGTAATTTTATTTTTATGTTATGATTGAGATAAATAATAAATGTGTATCTCTTTTTTTATTTTTAATTTTTGGAGATAGGGTATCATAATAGTTCGGACTGACCTTGAACTCACAGGGATCTGCCTCCCTCTGCCACCACACTCATGTGTATCTCTGATTTAAGAAAATAATAATTTTATGGCTCAGGGCTGCAGAGATGGCTCAGTGGTTGAGAGCACTCACTAGTCTTCAAAAGGTTCTGACTTCAACAACCATCACCCCATGGCGCTCACAGCTGTCTGATGTTGTCTGCTGGTGTGCAGACAAAGCACCTATATACATAAAGTATATAAATAAATTAAATGATATGCCTTTCATTAAAAAACAATTTAAGGCTCATGATTAGAAAGGGAGGTGTTTGACAAAAACTGAGTTCCCAAGGTCCATTGGGCTCAGAGGGTAAAGGCAAGTGCCAGCAAGTCAGTTTGTCTGAGTTTGGTCTCTGGGTCAAAGGAGAGCACAGACCCTGTGTGGCCCACTAGTGCATACACGGATATAAAACCAAGAATCGGGGTGGGCCAGAGATTGCTCAGTAGTTATGAGCACTTCCTGGACTCAGTTTCCACCATTTGCGTGGTGCCTCTTAACTGTAACTCCAGTTCCATGGGATCCGTCAGCCAGCAGACATGCCCATGGAACTCATACATGCAGGCACACACTCATACACATAAAAATGAAGGTTAGAAAAAAACCACCACAAATCTTTAAAAACTAAAAGGACAGGAGCAAACCTCCTGCTCCTGTCCATGTCTCCAACGCCTGCTTCCCCCACAGATGGAGGTCTACTGCTTCCTGTTCACGGATCTGCTCCTGGTGACCAAGGCTGTGAAGAAAGCAGAGAGGACGAGGGTCATCAGGCCACCACTGTTGGTGGACAAGATCGTGTGCCGGGAGCTTCGGGACCCTGGTGAGGAATTCTGGCCCCTGCTCCTGGTCACAGTGCTGCCATGGCAGGACCAGTGCTGACTTGGCCCTTCTGTGACCAGGTTCCTTCCTCCTCATCTACCTGAATGAATTCCACTGTGCTGTGGGGGCCTACACATTCCAGGCCAGCAGCCAGGCCTTGTGCCGAAGCTGGGTGGACACTATTTACAACGCACAGGTGAGAGCAGAGTAACATGGGTGCTGGGCAGATAAGGTCTGTTGCTCACAGCTCATTCTGTGGCTGTGCCCACTCCACCTGCAGAACCAGCTGCAGCAGCTTCGGGCACAGCTGTGTGCACAGGAGCATCTGGGCAGCCAGCACCTGCAGAGCCTGGAAGAGGAAGAAGATGAGCAGGAGGAGGAAGCCGAGGAGAGCAGCACCTCGGCCGCCAGTTCCCCCACCATCCTTCGAAAGAGCAGCAACAGCCTCAGCTCCCAGCACTGGTATGTCTACCATATGATGACACGGGAAGCTTGGGCCTCATGCTTGTTAACATCAGCACTTGAGAGCTGGGGCAGGAGAATTACCTTAAGTGTTTGCCAGCCTGGACATCAAAGTGAGACCCTATTTGGAGAAGTGGGGGTGGGGGGAGAAGAAAGACAGGCAGAGCTATAATCTACCCAGAAAGCTAAGGCACATGGCCCAGATCCTAGCGCTTGAGAGGCGGAGGCAGGGCTGTAGTGAGTTCCAGGACTACCCAGCCAGACCAGGCCACACCCAAAGTAAAAATATTCAGCAGGGCCCATCGGGACAAGTGTCCTAGGCTAGGGCACAGGGATTGCCCTCTGAATAGTGTCATGTGAACCCAGTGGGAGTGTCGGGACAGCGAGGGTAACAGGCATGGAGGACGGTTTTCAACATGATCTGTTACCTGTGGTTGCCTTCAGCCTGTGCACAGGTGTCTCGACTCAGGAGGGATACCAATGTCTGGCTACAGCACCTGGAAAACCTGAGCTAGGGCTCAGGCTGCTTAGGCTTTTAGGTACCTTATGGCTAGCTGACTCTCCTTCTGGCTCCCACAGGGCCTCAGATGGCTCCACTGAGACCCTGGCCATGGTTGTGGTGGAGCCTGGGGAGACAGTGTCATCCCCAGAGTTTGACCGTGGTCCCTTCAGCTCCCAGTCGGACGAGACCTCTCTTAGCAACACTGCTTCATCCATCACTCCTACCAGTGAGCTGCTGCCCCTGGGGCCTGTGGATGGCCGCTCCTGCTCCATGGATTCTGCCTATGGCACCCTGTCCCCAACTTCTCTGCAAGACTTTGTGGCCCCACCCCCTGTGGTAGAGCCAGTACCCCTGCCTCAGCCCGCAGAGCTGTCACAGGCCCCCACGCCCCCGCCCTCACCCCGCCTCCGCCGCCGTACTCCTGTCCAGCTGCTCCCTCGTCTGCCCCACCTGCTGAAGTCCAAATCGGAGGCCAGCCTCCCACAGTTGCTGTCAGGGAGTGCCACCCGAATCTCACCCCCAGCTCCCAGCCGAAGCCTGTCAGAACTGTGCCTGCTCACTGTGATCCCTGGGGTTAGGACTCAGAGCTCCCTTCAGGAAGGTGGGCCTGGCTGGAGTTGCCCAGGGGCCTGTGGCCCAGGCCCTGAGTTGTTAGAACCTGAGAACAGAGCCAGCCACTTGACTGGGGGACCTGCAGATTCTGCCAGAAGGAGATGCAGAGAAATGCCTTCGGGGGCGGCTCCCAGGGTACAGCCTGAGCCTCCCCCAGGGATCTCTGCTCAACACAGGAAGCTAACACTGGCCCAGCTCTACCGGATCAGGACCACCTTGCTGCTTAACTCCACCCTCACTGCCTCGTGAGTGGCCCAGCTCAGGGAGGGACAGATGACTTAGTGTGAGGGCCCACTAAGTCTTGATAGTGGGTAGTGTTGCAGCCTGACTGCAGGCATCAGCCTTCGGGGAGGGAGTGTGAAAGGAGCTGGCCCAGTGCCAGGTGGGGCTGTCCGTAGCAGACAGCAGGGAAGGGGCAGAGCACTGTAGTGCAGAAGAGGGGTAGCTAGAACCATTTTATGAATGCTATCAACCAAGAACAGACTTCCTCCTCACTCCTTTCAGGGAGGTGTGAGCAGAAGAAGACCCCTAAGGATGCCACTGACCAAGGGACCGCAGAGAGCCTGCCTCCTGGGAGACCTGGCACCTGCTTCACTGCTGCCTCCTGTGCCTGGAGACCCCGAGGGCGCCACTAAGGGACAGCAGAGAACATGCCTCCAAGGGGACATGGCACCTGCTTCACTCCTGTGTGTGTGTGCACGCGTGTGCCAGAGAGCCAGGCAGGATGGCCACCTGTCACCCCAAGGCCAATTTGCACTTTGCCAGACTTGATGGAATGGAGAAGGGCTCGGCTCTGTAGAGTTCCAGGCCCTGGCTGCGATGCTTCCTCCCCCCCCCCCCACTTCCCCAGGCAGCCCCTGGTCCTCTGCTCTTGACTTGCCTGTCCTAATCCTCTGGGCTGGGCTCCCAGGCTGCCCTCCCACTGCCACCCTCGATTGGACTCATGGACAAGTCCTTACCCCAGCCTATGCCTCCCTCCTGGTCATGTTGGCCTCAGGCTGGGCTGGGCTCTGTCAAGCTGCATATTTATTGAGTTTGGCTCTTCTATAAAGACTTGTATATACTTCCCTGGAGAGAGTCCTGTGCTTCTGGAATCTCTACTGTTCCTTGCTTAAGGGGTCTGGGCTTGGTGGGCGGGGCCTGTGTGTCTCACCAGCTGTAGTGGGAACCCTGTGGAGACACTGGGCCAACACCCCAAGACCAAGCTTTTTTCTGCCACAGCCAGGAGGCCACTATTAATGGGAGCCCCCAGGAAATGCTTCCTGGCCCTGCCCTGGGTGAATCTTCAAGACTGTAGAATCTAGACGTTATTCCTTAGGCCGTGACCATCCCAGCACGCATACCCAGCGATTCTGGGAGATGAAGGTCTCCTGCTTAGGTTGCCTGACCTTGTCCCAAGTACTTGAGGTCCAGAAAAAAAAAAGTCATTTGCCCTGGATCTAAGTAATGGTTCTCAGGGCTGGAGCTAGACCCAAGAATGGGGTCAGGATGCATTCTTGCCCCTTAGGCAAAGGCTGTGTCAGCTCTGGTGCGGAGTGCACCATGGTGCAGGTTTGGTAGAGGGGCATATCTCCTCAGCTTCTGAAGAATGACAGACCCCACCCTGGCCATCCCCTGAGGTAGAGGTTCTGGGTGGCGCAGGCGGTGGGCGGGCAGGCTCTAGTCTAGGAACATGGGCTGGGCTAGTGGGGAAGCCCCGGGCTGCACGCCCGACCGACCAGAGCAGCACCCGCAGGTCCCTGACACTGCAGACCGCCATGGAGCCACGGCCGCAGGGCTGTGTGATGGAGGTGAGTGGGGTCTCGGGAGGCCAGGAAACAGCCCGGGACTTAACTGCAGCCTTGGTGCTAAGCCTGACAGGGAGTGGGGGTGGGGTGCACTCAATTCCGACCTCACTGAGGGCTGGGTTGCTTCCAGCAGACGACCTAGTTAGAGCCTCGGGCGGGCGCGCCCTTCCGCTGAGAGGAAGCACGGCTCTCGGGGAAAGAGGGGTCTGGGGGCCTCCACTTCTCAGAAGTCATGGCTGGGGCCAAGGTGGCTCAGTCTCATTGGATGGAGGGGAAATGGGCAGAGGGCTGGCAAAGGGCCCTCTTCTTCTGTTCATAAGCTGGGTCTGTAGACAGGGAGAAGGAAACTGGTCCCCCTCCCCGAACCCATGGACACCCAGGAGCCTGAGCAATAAATCGCTCAGGCAAATGCTAGGGCCTCAGGAATGGAGGGGGAGCCTGGAAGGTCACCTTCTGGGGCAGCCACTCCGGGTTCAGCAGCACGTGCTCCCCAGGCTCTATTTCTGCTGCTGCTGCTGCTGCTGCTGCTGCTCGGTGGCCAGGGCAGCACTCCCGGCAGGTGTGACTGTGCCGCTGATTCACAGAAGAGGTATGGACCGTTTTGTTGCAGGGGCTGCCCAATGGGTAAGTGGCTGGAGGGGTAAAGGGAAGGAGGGCAGAGGGTGAGACAGGCTGGGGATGGGGTCCAGAGAGGCTGGGGTGGCAACATTAGGTGGGAAGGAAGTAGAGAGCCAGAGATAGGAAGGGAGGGAGGAAAAGGCAGGGAGTAGGTAGGAAGGTTCCAGGAGCCTTGGACTCTAACCTTTGCCTGGGTTCCACAGGACACTACATGACGGCCCGCTGCTCAGAGCCCTGTGGCGACTCCACCTGCCTTCCCTGCCCTCCTGGCACCTTCTTGGCCAGGGAAAACCACTCTAAAACTGACTGTATCCGCTGCCAAGTCTGTGATGAAGAGGGTGAGGGGTCTGCCCAGGGCTTGGGGGCCTCTTGAGGCCAGGCAATAGCCAGGGCCTTTCAGAAGGTTGGCTTGGGGCCAGCCTTTAGGAGAGAGGCCGCTGTAATCAGTCCAGCATGTGTTCTGCTTCCGTTTGCTTTTCTCCTTTCCCCGGTGGCCTTGCTGCCTCCGCATGCCTCGGCCTCTGGTCAACTGTGAGCTGCCACCTTGTAGCTGTGGTGCTAGCCAGTGTTTCTTCTTCTGGGAGATCCTCCTCAGCTACTTTGTGGAGGTCAGTAGCCCTGACGTGTCGGTGTTCCCATCTTCCTGACAGCCTTTCAAGTGACCCTGGAGAACTGTTCAGCGGTGTCAGATACCCACTGTGGCTGCCAGGAAGGCTGGTTTCCTGACTGCTCCACGGAGCCATGTATGGACACTTCACCTTTCTCTTGTGTCCCATGCTCAGACTGTGAGACTACACCATCCCGTGAGTGCCCCATTCTGGGCTGTCTGCCCCTAAGCCCTTTTCTTTGAGCTCCCTCCTGTCCTGATGCAAACCCTCTCTTGGTCTGCAGGGTCCTGTCCGTCCGGCTTCTATGAACATGGCAATGGCTGCGTGTCCTGTCCCACGTAATTTGCTGGCTGTCCTGGGCCAGAGGGAAGGGAGGCTAGGGGCAGGATGGGGATTCTGGGGATAGGTGCTACAGGTTTAGAGGTGGGAAAAGATATAGGTGGGGGTAGCTTGGCTGTGCCGTGGGAGGGGCATTTCAGACAAACAGGATGGTAAAGGGATATGCAAACACAGAAAGGGGCACATCTTCACTTTCTGCCAGAGTTTCCCTTAGCCCTTCCTCCTCCATATTTGGGATGGCTTTCTCATTTCTTTGTTTGTACTGATAGAGCTTTGAAGCTTAGGCTGAGCCCGGATTCGCTGCTAGTCCTTGGCAAGCTGCGATCTCATGTTTTCCTTGTGAGCATGACGGTGCTAGGATGTTCTTCCCAGGGCTGTAATGAGGGCAAAGGTGCCTCATTTGCTCATCTACCCAGGCCCTTGAGTATCTGCTATACCCAGACACTAACTCCAGGTGCTAGGACTGCCCAGGCGTTAAAGATCGAAACTTCTTGTGGAATCTAGCTAGAAGCTCAATAGTGATGGTTGATCTCAGGGACTCAATGGACATTTCAGCAGTGCTCCGGGAAGGTTTTGGGGCAGGATGGAAGCCCACCCCCCTACAGGATAGGGGGGGCGCCTGGCGGTCCTGGGTAGCCTCCAGCCCCACTCCCACTCCCTTCCGCAGGAGCGTCAGCAGCCTTTGTCCTGAAGCTTGCAGTGCAGTCTGTGGCTGGAAGCACAGTAGGTGATAATGCTGGGAATTCTGGTGGGAAGGCTGGGGTGGGCCAGGGTGGGGCAGGGGTGGCTGCTGGCTGGCATCCCCAGTTACTGTTGTTTCAGTGTTTTGGGTCCAGGCGCTTCTCGGGGCCTTCCTTCTCGGGGCCTTCCTTCTCGGGGCCACCCTGATCTGTGCACATTGTCGATGGCAGCCTCGTAAGCCTGTGGTTCCCGGTAAGTCCATACATGGATTACATACATGCATTCCTAGAGGCCTGGGGTAAGGATGGGCACTCTACAGCCCTATAATTTTATGCAGAAGGGGATACTGAGGGGCGGAGTATGAGGTGCAAAAGAACTCAAGTCCAGGGGCCTTGCCTGGTTGCTGACCGGGCCCTCTCTGACTCTATTAGCAGACACGGCTGAGACGGAGAACCTGCCCTCACCACAGGTAATAGCTCAGTACTAGGAAGAATTCTGGCTTCTGGGATCAGGATTCCTGGTGCTCATCATAATTGCTAGCACAGGTTAGACCTAACGGACAAATGTGCAAGGAGCTGTCAGTGGAAAGGACCATCCATCCGCAGCAGCTGCTCTCAAGTGACTGTGTACTGGAGTCAGACAAGAACGGCAGGCCAAAATTCAGAGCAATGAACACCTGAAGGATTGGGGGACAGACTTGCGGGCAAACACAGTAGCCTGCTGCTGGGTCACAGGGGTGTGTGTGTACACGCAGAGCCTATGGGAGGCGACTCTGCTGCCCGATCCAAAGACTGTCCACCCCTGCCCAGAGGCTAGTGAAGGGGCCTTCCTAGATAGACATTGCTGACTTGGTGACTCCCACCTTCCAGACTGCTCATCACTCAGCCTCAGACAGAGCCCACACCCTCCTGGCACCAGCAGGCAGTGCTGAGAAAGTCTGCACCACCATCCAGTTGGTGGGCAACAGCTGGACCAGTGGTTTCTCCCAGAGCCAGGAGGTGGACTGCCAGCAGGCCTCACAGCCCCGGGGTCAGCTGTCAAACACAACTGGTAAGGGGCTGTAGTAGGGGAGGCTTCACCCTATCTTCCGAAGTCCAAGATGGGGCTTTCTGTCCTCGCTGGGTGGTATCTGCCCTCCCCAAGGAGGACCATTAGGCCCTCTGGTGGGCAGCATCCTCACATCCCTGACCCCCTCCTCAGGCCCTCCTCTGGCACCTCCGCTCTCGCCAGCGCCCTCCGCAGGCGCTGTGCTCCAGCCTGGCCCTCAGCTCTACGATGTGATGGACGCCGTCCCAGCCCGACGGTGGAAGGAGTTCGTGCGCACGCTGGGGCTGCGGGAGGCAGAAATTGAGGCTGTGGAAGTAGAGATCTGCCGCTTCCGAGACCAGCAGTACGAGATGCTGAAGCGTTGGCGCCAGCAGCAGCCTGCAGGCCTGGGTGCCATCTATGCTGCCCTGGAGCGCATGGGGCTGGAAGGCTGTGCTGAGGACCTGCGGAGCCGCCTGCAGCGCCGCCCGTGACGTGAGGCCCACAAAACCACCTTGACATCGCAGTGACCCTTGAAGGAGCCTTAAGTATTGTTACTTATGCGTGTAGACATTTTATGTCACTTACTAGGCCCCACCGCCACCCCGGCATAGTCCTGCGTAGCAGGGCCGGCTGCCTCCCCCTGCTTACCTGCAGCACGGAGCTCCAGCTAAGGGAAGCATTATGAGAAATACCAGAAGGGACCAAGTGAATGGTTTCTCAGCTGTTAATTAGCCTGAGTTTGGACTTGGTATTAAATATCTTAAGAAAAGCAGCTTCTCGGTGTTTCAGTTGGGGGTTGTGGGTGTTAAATGGTGCTCTGGTTCCCTGCTTCCCCGGGCGTCGAGTGGGCTGGGGGTCCTGCCGCCTCGGGAACTGAGGCACACAGTGGAAGCCAGCGCCCTCCCGCGTCCGCCACAACCAAGTGGCTTCAGAAGGAGAAAGTAACTAGGACGGCGAGTGAGAGTGAATGCGAGCCACAACTGGCGGATAGAGGTTTAATGGGGAAAGGAAGGGGTTGGGGGATGTGGTCAGGAACAGGGCCCCTGGCCCTCCACTCACATCACTGGGGCAGTGAAAGGATCAGGGGCGCGAAGGGCCTGGCTGGGGACTCAGAAGGCTTAATTGGGGCTGGGGCGGGGGATGTAAAAGAGGGGCCTCTCGGAGCGGCAGCTCCGCCCCGACAGGCAAGTTTCATCCTTTCTGGTAAACAAATGACTGAGAGGAAACCCTCGCTGGGGATGAGAAACGCAGTGCGGCCTCGGCCAGCACAGATCTGGGTCGTGGAGGGAGGAAAACCCCTTCCCCGAGCTCGGGGTCTGCCTCCACCCAGGATGCCGCGCCGGCAATGCGGTTCAGGGCTGCGGGGGAGGGGGTTGCAGAAGGGCATGCGCCCTGCGGGAAAAGTCACCACCCACGGGGCTGGGGAGAGCTCAGCGCTGGGTTGATGAACATGCAAATATATGTAAGTGAGCATGCAAATAAGCAGCATCCTTTTTCTTTCTGGTTTTTTTTTTTTTTTCTTTTTCTTGTCAGCGGCTTGGGCACTTTTTCCAGGCAACAGCAGCGCTATAGGAGAGTACTCCAGGAGCAGGGCTGAGGGAGTGGGGTCAGGGAGGGGACTAGGGAGGGTTCCTGCACCGAAGGGAAGGGCGTCAAGTTTCCCAGCCCTTCCGCACCAACCTGACAGGATGGGGCGGGGGCTGGGGGCCGCTCCCCATCTCTCAGAATTTGTGAGGTTGCAGACCGAGGCTGAGACTCCTATTACTTAGGGATCTCCCCCTTCTTCAAGATGACCTGCCGCTGCCAGGGAGCGAGCTTGGCCTCGTCGTAGCCTAGTGTCCGCAGTTTCTCCGACTGTTCTCTCGCCCTCTGTATCTCCTCCTGCTTTTGTCGCTCCTCCTCCCTTCTGTTTAAGGTAAAAATCAGTGACGCTGACGCCAGACCAGGGTGGCAGTGGGAGGGCCAGGGCCTACTCTGCTGAGGACCCAGGGCTTTCATGGGTCCTCAGAGGAGAGGGATAAGTGGAGTTGTGTGGAAGAGTGTTACTGGAAAGAGGTGCTGGGTCATTAGGTGGCCCTGTGTGAGGATTGAATGTACAGAGTTCAGGGGACCGATGACAGGAGGCCTGTCATTGGAGACAAGACTTGTTAGGGAGCTGTCAATCTAAGTGGCCGGGGAATAGGGTTGAGATGCGGTGGGATCTCATTACTGGGGACCAGGCAATCAGCCTGCTAGGGACAGGTGCTCAGAACATAAGGCTAGGGACTTGGGGTTAGCTCTGTGGTAGGTAGAGTGCTTTCTTGTAATAACGCTCAAGGTTTAATTCTCAACTCTGAAAAAGCATAAGGGTAGGTCTGCTCTGGCAGCTGGGTCACCACTAATCATATTTGGTTATGGGGCAATTGAAATGTTCAAATTGGCATGCACATGATATTTTGAGAACTAAAAAAATTTAAGGAAAAAAAACCCTCATATATATGATGTGTGTGACATGGGGCAATCTTGACATATTGCAGGCTGGTTTCACACTTGCTGTGGACAAGGCTGACTTTGACCTTCTGATCTTTTTGCACTCAGGAATTACACGCCTGTGCCATCGCTCCAGGGTTTTTGTTGTTATTTTGTTTTCAATTTCATATAATTGAATGAGTATGGATGGGTATTTTGCCTCCATGCATGTCCCTATACTACATGGGTGCCCGGTGCCCAAGGAAGATCCTGGTGCCACTGGATCCTTTAGGACTGGCATTACAGATGGTTGTGAGCTGCCTTGTGGGTGCTTGGAGTTGAACCTGGGTCCTCTGACAGAGCAGCCAGTGTTTTAACCATTGAGCCATCGATCCAGCCCTACCACTCCAGATGTCTGCAATACCAAAGACTGAACCTGGGGCTTCCTGTGTGCTAAGCAAGCAGTCTACTGAGTGTATCACAAGCTCTCAGCAATAACTCTCACACTGACATGCTTAACCCAATTTCATACATTGGGTTAAAGTATTAAAATTAAGTTTACCTCTATTTTTAAAAAATCCTCTCAGTGTGGCTATTACAAAATCTAAACTTGCATATGTGGTACAGGTCATATTTCTTTTTGACAGCACAGGTTAGATTCCCTAGGTAGAAAAATTAAGTTGAGGGGAACACATGGATGATTGAATTTATTGGTCCTGGGATTAAAATAACTGTCCTTGGGCCTAGAGAAATGGCTCAGCCGTTAAGGTTGACCCAGGTTTGAGTCCTGGCAGCCACATTGGGTGGCTATAACCACTTGTAACTCCAGCTCTAGGGAATCTGATACCTCTGACCTCCACAGGTGCCTGCTGCACTTATTCTTTTAACACCACCCCCCCTTAAAAAGAAAAAAAAAAACCCAGTCCTGTATGATAGAATGGGTGGGGCTTTTTGTTTGTTTGGGTTTTTTTTTTTTTTTTTTTTTTTGTCACTGTTGTTTTGAGACGAGGTCAGATTGGCCTTGAGCTGGCTGATGATGTTGAACTCCTAATCCTGCCTTTACCTACCAATGGGACTATAGGTATGTGCTAAACACACTTGGTAAAAGCTAGGCTAATAGGAGACGGGGTCTAGGTAACTTAAGAATGTAATCAGAGCATTAGAGCTAGACTTTGAGGGACAGGTGATAAATAATTAAGGGTCTTGTGTTATTACTGGGAGCTGAAAGGTTATGGGACAAGGACTGAGTGAAGGGCCGGATGAGACTGTCAAGGGACAAGCCCCTGGGACTGGGTGCAGGAAGGGGAAGCACGTTTGGGCTAGCACCATACTCACCGCTTCTGCTCCCTGGAACGAGAAAGAAACAATGTTAGATGGCCACACAACCT
The DNA here is from genome assembly GCA_028658305.1 of Pachyuromys duprasi. Classification (NCBI taxonomy): domain Eukaryota; kingdom Metazoa; phylum Chordata; class Mammalia; order Rodentia; family Muridae; genus Pachyuromys; species Pachyuromys duprasi. Next base: position 121,133,273 of record CM053763.1, read on the forward strand.
CAGAGACAAAACATGATGCCAGGTGGCCTCCCCCAGACACCCACCTCTCCTCTTCTAGCTTCTTCCGAAGAATGTCTCGTCTCCAGGCAGGCAGGCTGGCCAGCCGGGCCTCCTCCTCTTCCTCCTAAAACACAACCATACAGCTTCAGGACCAGCTTGACCTGAGAGCCTCAGGTTGGGGCCACACACATCCCACCCAGGGGACATGGAGACTTCAGGGCCAGCAGATATGTTTGCAAGAAAAGACCTTTTTGGTGGCCTCCTCTGGTACAATCAGGTATTGGTGCTTGGTGATGGCCAGCTCAGAAGGGGCCTCCTGATCCCCACTGACCCAACCAGTTTCCTAGAGGTGGAGCCACGCAGATGGTGGGGGGGGGGTGTTAAGGGGAACAGACAGTAGCTGGGTCCTGCTCTCCTACAGAGCTAGATGGCCGCAAGTCTGTCTTCCAGCATTTCGAGGCAGCTGTAGAGTTGTGCCACACACTTGGTCTTCTTGGGGAAGCCCAGACTGCCCCTGGCTCCCCACTATGAAGGACCTGCTGGCCCATACTTGCTCTTTTCTTAGTGCGACTAGGAATGTTCCACAACTATGTGGCTATAATGACATGGGGAAGAGGGGTACCAACACAGCCTGTAACAGTGCTTTTATTCCTTGGATGTTACAGAAGAGATGGGTCTGTATACATCACACACCACACAGAACATTGCACAGGTGGCTCAAGGAGGTGGCAGTGAGCTCCAGTGAAAAACCAGAGATGCAGAGACAGAACCTCACTGCCTCAGGGAACCCAGAGTGCCTTAACTCAGAATGCTCCTGCTGTCTGGCTTCATAGAGAGAAACAGCTGGCTTCCTGTGTGCCACGCCCCTCCAATCTCACAAATGCCTCATTTCCTCCCTCCTAGGGACCTCAGTGTCTTGAAAATCTGGTTCTTTCTGTCTGATTCTGGCCTCTAGATGTCAGACAGGCATCCAGGCACAAAACTAAACCCTACATTTGCTGTCAGATGTCAAAGAGTTCTGCCTCCTTCTCCTTCCAAAAGGAGAAGCTCCGGTCGATATAGCGGCAGATGTCCTCATTGCTGAATTCACCCATCTCAGACACCAGCTCCAAGGGCTCTTCAGTTGGGGGTTCTGAACTAGGCAGGTCTGAAGTTGGGGGAGGGACAGTGGGAGGCAGCGGAAGTGCAGGGATTGGGTCCTCGGGCCGGCTGTGTGGCGGGCCCTGTGACTGAGCAGGAGCGGGTTCTTCTTCGCAGGTGGGCTCTTTCTCTCTCTCCTCTCTTTCCTCTTCTCTCTCCCCTCTCTCTTCCTTGTCTTCCTCCTCCTCCTCTTTCTTTTCTTTCTCCTCTCTCTTCTCTTCCTCCTCAACTTTTTCCTCTTCCTTCTTCTCTTCCTCCTCTTCCTCGTTCTCCTCCTTTCCCTCCTCCTCTTCCTTCTGGTTTTGTTCCTTCTCCCCATCTTCCTCCTCCTCTTGAGCCTCTTCCGGAGGAGCCGCCTCAGACTCTGGGCTGTCTCCGAAGAACTGTCGCCTGAGATCTTCAAAGCCATCGCCCCAGCTTCGAGTACCGGCCTCCACCTCCTCAAGCACTGAGCGGTGGAACTGGCGGATGAGCTCCCACGGGTGGCTGCCCAGGCGGTCGAACATCTCATAGCACAGCAAGTGGCGGAATTTCCGTTCCTCACGGCTCAGGCCCATCTCCAGCAGCTGGAAGTAGCCTAACATGAAGAGATCCAGGGTGAGACTGTCATAACTCCGCGGGGCGCCACCGTCGAGCGGCGGCAGGAAGTGCTCTGGCCAGTACAGACCTTGTGTGAGCTCTGAGCCGGGCGCCTGGTGCACTGGCACCTGCCTCAGCAGGCTCCTCCAGTGGCCCAGCAGTTTGCCCACCACCTGTCGCTGCTTTAGCAGCTGTAGCAGCCGCTCTGCAGGGCCACTGTCCGGGTCCTCACCACCTGGTCGCTGCCGGACTATGTCTTCTGCCTCGGGGAGGGGACTGGCGCCAGAGGCCACCACCCGGGGTAACAGTCTGCGCAGGCGCGCTTGGGCATGCCGCCCAGGTCCTTGAAAGGTCCACTTGCGCCAGTGCTCCAGGAAGAGGTAGACGATGCGCTCCTTGCGCATGTCGATGTAGTCCTGGACGCTGGGCAGCTCAGTGGAGAGCGGCGGCCTGCTGGCCAGCTGCTCGGGCTCCGGAAGCGCTTCCTCGCGGTGCCACGGCTCGGGTGGGTCCAGAGTGTCCAGGGGCTCCTCTGTAGCCCACAGGCCATTGGCGATGAGGGCTCTCGGTTCACTGGAACCGATCGCCATGTAGTCCTCCTCCAGGATGGGCTCCCGGTCCAGGGTGCTGGTGGGTGGAGGGAGCTTGTGGCGCAGGCTCTGAGCGGGTGCCGCACCCTGAGCACGCAGTTCGTACGCGGCGCGTAGGTCCTGCACCGAGACGCCACACTCGAGGATCTCCCGTGCCACGGCCTCCCGGCACCAGCTGAGCGAATGGGAGCGTCCCAAACAGAGCGGTCCAGGCCTTGAGGGGGCGTCCGGCAGCGGCGCCAGCGGTTGTCCAGTGTCTGCAGTCAGTAGCTCCGCCAGGTGCGCAGGCCGGCCGCCCAGTGCGGCCAGCAGCGTGGCCATGCTCTTGAGCAGCGTGGAGATCTTGCTGCACCAGGCGGGCAGGTTGGCTGCGCGGCCGTGCATGCGCCGAGGGTCGACGGTGAAGCGCGGTGCGGACAGGGCAGCCGAGATCGGTAGCAGCTGCTCCAACTCCAGCTCCAGCTGCTCCAGGCGCGCCCCCAGTTTCTTTGCCTTGTGCAGCACCTGGAGGTTCTCAATCTGCTGTTCGATGTGGAGGATGTCGGCCTCGGTCATGAGCTCGCCAAAGGGCCCCAGGATGGCGTTGTGTTCGCGGCTGTACCTCCAGCCCTCCGGGGGGTAGCAACAGGAGCTGGCAGCGGTCAGCTAAGGCAGGGGGAGACAAGAGAGGGGAGGGGGCGCGTCTCCCTCTGGCCCAGCTCCGCAGGAGAGCCGGCGGCCTGGGTGGTGGAATGGCTCCGCTGGGCTGAGTTTGCAGGGACCGCCCCGGCCGGCTGGCTGGCGGGGAGACTGCACTGCTGGAAGGCTTCTGCTCCCGACTCTCAGCAGTGTTCGCTTTGGTTGCTGGTGGAGAGCACTGGCTGGGGCGGGGAAGGCAGGCCCGCAGAACAGAAAGGCCTCTCCAGGCCAGGCTTGGTCGCTCATTACACCAACCAAAGACCGTGAGAAAGGTGAAAGGCGGTGAAGCTGAGAGGCACCGAGGCCTTCCCCTACCTGACCCACAGCCTGCTAGCTTCAAGCCAGACCCCAGCGTTCCTCTCCTGTCACCAGATCACAAACCCTTTCTCAGGCTTCCTGCCTGCCTAGTCCCAGTGCTCAATGTTTCACATGCCTAGATGAAAAGCCATTTTGCTTTTTTTCCCTTTCTTTTCTTCCCCCTGCCCCACCCCAGTCCACTATTTGTTTGTTTGTTTATTTATTTATTTATTTATCAAGGCAGGGTTTCTCTCTGCATCAAGCCCTGGAATTCCTGGATTTGCTTTGTGGACCAGGCTGGCCTCGAACTCAAAGAGATATGCCTGCCTCTGCCTCCCTTAGTGCTGGGATTAAAGGTGTGCGCCACTGTGCTGGCTCCCTACTCCACTTTTTTAAAAAATAATAATTTACTTGATGTTATGTGTATTGCTGTGAGGGTGTCAGACCCCCTGGAACTGGAGGTACAGATAGCTGTGGGAGCCAAGAGTTGAACCCCGGGTCCATTTGGAAAAGCAAAGAATGCTCTTCACCACTGAGCCAACTCTCCAGCCTCCCCACTCCACTCGAGGAGGCTAAAACTAGTCTCCTACCCCATAAAATGGGAGCCAGCTCCCCCTCTAGAGCCAGATCCATCTAGAGCCGGTACAGTTCACGTCCCACACGGATCTGATGACCCTGCCTCCCCATTAACTGCCCCCAGGCTTCCCATGCTCCAGGGCCCATTCTCAAAGTTTGCTGAGCCTCATTCTCACCATCCATCACACGCACCAAATACTGCCCGGAGACACCGCCTGTGACTTCCAGACCCACCCACTCCACCTGCCTCTCTCCTCACCCCACTCTTTTCCTAATTGACTCCCATGTGCCTCCCATTTCCCTCACCCGGGCTACCCCATCACCTCCTGCCACCCTACCATCACCCCAGCCCACAGCTGGCAGCTAGCTGAGCGGTACCTTGGTCCGCTGTGCTCCTGACCACCCAGTGCTATAAAGCTCAGTTGCTTGTTACCCCAAGCTGTCACTCACTCTCACCATCTCTTGGGGACACTTATTTGCTTGTTGACACACACACACATATGCCCTCCACAGCCACCTTGATTGCAGGCTTTGATATATTCACTGTGAACCCTCAAGTGACACAACCATGAGCACAGAATGTAGACGGTAGTCAGGGAACCTTTGTTGGATGACCAAATCATCTTACAGATACGGGAACCTGAGTCTGGACAAGTCTCACAGTGGCGGCTAGAGAGTGGCAATGCTAGGATAGAGCTCAAGTCAGTCTGGACCCAACAAGGCCTCTCTTGGCCACAAAGTGTGGTCTACCCAGGAGCTTGTTAGAGCACAATATGGCCGCCCTTTAGTAAGGCCCCAAGTGACTTGAAGGCACATTAGAGTTTGACAAACATTGACAGTGCCCTTCAAAGGACAGCAAAAGGTGGGAAGAAAGAGACCAGCATATAGAGGGTATCCTGTATTCCTGCCTTTCCCAAGGGTAACGGGCTTCGCTGGTGGTGGTAGGCTTAGTACAGACCCCAAGGCTTTCTGGGAAGCCACACCCCACCCACCTTCCTCCTCTGTTCCTCTTCCTCCTGCATCTTCTGCTGCAGCTTTCGAACCATCACCTGGCGCTTCCACTCTGGGATGGGACGTCCCTGCTCATCAAGTGTGGGGATGAGGGCTTCCACATCCAGCTGGACTCCCGGTGCTGGTGTGGCAGGCGGTGCTGGCACCATGGTGCCATTGAGCAGAGGCTGAGGCCCAGAGGCTGGCGGGGTGGGGCTCCTGGGCCGAGATGGCGCAGGTGACACCGATGGCTGCGGTGACTCAGGCTGCCGGGAGAAGTGGTAGGGCTGAGCACCGGGCAGGCACTGGGAGCCCGGGCGGGGCACCTGTCCAGTGCCTACCTGGGAGGCTGGCTGCCCACTGCCCGAGAACACTGTGGTCAGCCCCTTGCTCTGTGGCGTCGGCTTCAGGCTCTTGCCTGCCTTTATCTCAGCCAGCAGCTCTGAGTTATCACCCGTTGGGGACATCATGTTGAAAGACTTGGTGCCTGTCCACAGGAGAAGAGGTATTCAGTTGGAGGTAGGATAGCATTCCCATTTCCCTCCTGCCCCAGGCCCCCTCGCCAAGCCAGATGGGTGGGGCCCACCTTTGGGCCCAGAGGCAGCTCTCCAGATCCTAGGATACCAAAGGTAGCTTTCAGGGTACCCAAAGGTGGGCCATCAGCTCCCAGGCCATGGTGACCCCCCCAGGTCTTACTCACTGGGCATACGGCCCCCACCTGGAGGCCCCTGGGAGTTCATGGTGGCTTTTGGGCCAGCCCTGGGGACTCCAGCAGATCTCTGCCCACCATCGACTGCCCAGCTCCAAAGCACTACCTGGCTAGCCACCCAACCTTTGTCCCAGCTTTCCTGGCTCAGCCCCACTAGGGCGGAGTCTCCTCATGGCTCTCTCCCTTCATCAGCAAAGCCCAGTGACCCTTGGACCGAGAAGACTGGGGCCTCCATGGCTATAAGACTCAGGACCCTGGAGTGCCACCCAGCTGGACCTTCCCCGGCCCCACCACACCCACAGACAGACAGCAGACACACTGGCCGCAAGCAGAGCATACATTTATGGCAAAGCACTGTGTGGCCCTGGGGGACCTTGGAAGGAGGAGCTTACTGAGGACATGGGAGAGGGCATGCAGGAAGAAGGACCAGGCCAGTGGCATGCAAATACCTGGACAGACTTTGCATTTTCCAGCAGGGCTGGTGGAGGTGAAGGAGTACTTGGGGAGGCTGTCTTTGGTGCCCCAAATGGGGGCAGGGACAAAGTGATACTAAAGGTCCCTAGATGCCAGGGCTGCTGATCCAGGGCCACATCCCAGAGAGAAGGAGAGCATGCCGCTGGCTCATTTACTTAAGCAAACTGGCACGCTGGGCACTAGATGCTGTGATGTCATAGGCATTCAGGGTATCAGGTCCTCCCACCTGTTAGCCCCTAGCAAGCCCTTTCCTGAGCCCCAGGCCCATTCTGCCTCATTTTCTGGGCAAGCCACCTCCCCCACGCCTCAGCCGCCTTAGCAGTGAGCCCGCGCAACTACTCACTCTTCCTGTGTCTCAGGACTCTCACTTCTAGGAACCGAGAGGAGAGAATTGACAGTGAAGTTAGAGGAAGGGGGGCTGGGGTGAAACCAGGACAGCAAGAGGGCCAGGGAGGGCAGGAGGGGAGAAGAGGGGAGGAGCTCTCCTGCCCTTGTGACCCTGGCTCAGGCCGCTCTGGGGCCCCACAAGGGTGGTCCATCTAGTCCTCTAAAGGAGGCCATCTTGACACTGGAGTTGGCCTGGTCAGCCAGAGTCTAGGGAGGAAAGATGACTGGAAAGCTGGGGATGGGTTGAGAGCTAATGATTGCTCAGCCAGGTGTGGGCAGGCTTCCACAGGCTCCACAAGAACTGCTTTGGTAGTCTGGCCAGAGAAATGAAGCTTGGGCTGGAACCACCACGTATGGTTTCTGCACTGAGCCCTGCCTCATTAGGATGGGTGAACCAGAGCCTTCCAGGATCCTTGGCAGAAGGAACAGTGCCCAGCAATCCTGGTCTCCATCTAACTTGTAAGCAGGGATGCCAAGCCCAGGGGTGGAGAGTGTGCCTAGTCTGCTTGAGGGGCACCCTGAGTCGTCTTTCACAATCACCATCACCACACACACACAAAGCCTAAGGAAAGGAAAACGTGATGAGTTGCTGGGATATTGTCTTTGTCCTCCTAGCCAAGCACACGATCGGTAGGAGTCCTGTCAGAGCTGAGAGAAGCTCAGCGTAGTGCTTAGTGTGAAGGAACAAGAGTTGGAAGTTGGGAAGGGCTGAGACTGAAGATGCAGGGCACAGAAGAAAAGAGTGGGCAGCCACTCAGGCCCTGCGACAGGCTGCTCAGAAACACCGCCACCAGAGCCGGGAGCTCTCCCTAGCTAAAAAGGAGAAGGCCCAGAGAGGGCAGATACTCGCCAAAAGCCACACTCAGCCCAGTCCTTCCGTGGGACTGAAGCGACTCAAAACTTTGTTCCCCTTATCATCCACAGGGTAGGGTCTGGAAAGAAGAGCCCGGAAAAAGGAAGGACCAGGGGAGTCGCAGCTGGGGAGGGGGCGGTCTCTAGGTCTCCCTCCCCTTTCCAGCTGGCGCCGCCCCCGCCCCTCTTCCCGCCCCTACTCACTGCCCGCAGACGACGAGGAACGACGCTGCCCGCAGCCAGCGCCCGCGCCCTCGATGGGCACAGGTGGAGCAGGCGGCGGCGAACTCAGTGCCTCCGGTAGCGGCGGCGGCGGCGGCGGCGGGGGCAGCTCCTTCGACGTCTTGGGGTCCGCTGAGCAGCCGTTGTGCACGTGGTTCCCGGGGAGCAGCGCCGCCTGCGGGGAGCAGATGGCCAGAGAGTGAAGAGGGTGCCACAAGGCCCGGGCCCGGGCGGCCCGCGGGTGCGGGCTGGTGGACACGCACCTCCTCGCTGTGGGCCATGCCCGGGCGTGCGGCCAGCGGCTCCCCCGGGCAGCGGCCCAGCTGGCGGTAGTAGTCCCCCGTGCTGGGCTGTTTGCTGAACGAGCGCGGTTTGCGGCCGGAGTCCTGCCTGCGCAGTCCAGTGTTGTACCTGCGCAGCCCCGGGTCCTGCCTGAGCAGCCCCGAGTCCTGCCTGCGCAGCCCCGAGTCCTGCCTGCGCAGCCCCGAGTGGCCGTCGCGGGAGCTCGGCTGAAGGAAGACAGTGGCGGATGATGCGCTTGGCTCGGATGCCCCTCGCGCCTCCCTCCCCACTCTTTGCCTGGGGGGCTCGCGGCCGCGTCCCTGGGCCCCCCAGTTCTGCGCGCAAAATGGGGCAGGGGGCGTGGGGACCTTGGTGAAAGGGCCGGCTCACAGGGAGAGGTCTGGGTTAGGGCCAAGGGCACAGGGGCTCCCTCTGAGGCCAGAAGGGGCGGACCTGAGGGCGGGGTGGCCCAGCCTGGACGCCAGGGGGAGCCTGAGCTGGGACAGCTCCCACTTAGCCTGGCCCGAGGGCTCCGCTGCACCCTACTAGCTGCTCCACCAACCGCTGCGAGCACGCAAGGCCCCTCGAACCCTCTCTGGTGGGGGTCGCGGTCTGGAGGGGTCTCTGTCTAGAGCTGGTATGAAAGGACGCTTCTGCTCGCTCAGGTGCCCACAGCCTAGGGCTGCTCCTACCTGCGACTGTTCCGGTGGCCCCCGCTGTGCACCTGGCAGCGGGGGCGGCACGGACCCGACACCTGCGTTACCTGATTCTAGCTCTCAGGTTACAGCCCGCGGCCCGCCTATGCCTCAGTCGGCCTGACATCACCCAGTGTCCGCCAATCCCAGGCTTAACCCCCAAGCGGCCAGGGATGTCACGGAGCTACACTGCTCGGCCCTGGGCCACGGGCGGCTCCGCCCCTTGCACTTCTCTCAGCTCTGAGTACCCAACCTTCATCCTCCCCGCCCCCAATCATTTGCCAGGACTGCAAGAGGGCTTGACCTCAGTCTCTGAAACTGCTCATTTTTGTCCACCCCACCCCATTCCAGGTCGCGCCCCGGCCTTCCCCTCCCGCATCTGGAACCCATCGCTATCCATGTAAACGACACCACACTCGGGCCCAGGCTTCAAGTTTCAAGGGTGGCCGGGTGGGCTCGGGTGACAAAACCACTTCTCGCTCCGTTGCTCCCCGCTAAGGCCTGCGCTGGGTGAGGGAGAAGAGGTGGTTTGGCCAAAGACTGAATGAGCAGGTGGGGGCGATCCCCTGACCCAGACCCAAGCTTTTGCTTGTCTGCTATGCCCTCAGACCCTCCGCACCCCACCGGACCAGGTTCACGTGACAGGAAACACGACACCTACACGCCGGGTTTGTTTTCTGGGTCAGCCAGCCCCTTCGGCACCCACTACAGCCGTGCAGGCGCATACCCCTCAACCCAGTTCTATCCGACAGTTTAGGCGGCCCGCGGCCCGCGCCTGAGGACGCAACTCCCACACAAAGGGCCCTTTGTAAAGCCTATTAGCGCCTGCACTTCTGCACGAACACACCACAGAGGGGAATGGGGGAATCCTGGCACTCAGGCCTTGAGGTGGGGAGTGGGCATGGTTATGGGCAAGGCCCGTAGCTGTGCCATGCGTCGAAAGTGGGCGGGCCTCAAGTACCTCCCACCCTGTCCCCAATCTCTCTCTCCCCCTCCAGATGAAAAAAGAAGCTGGGAGAGCTTGGTATGCCGGAAGGGGGGTAAGGGTGGTGATGGAGCCCCTGTGAGGGCTGTGTCCCTCCCTTGCCGCCTCCGCTCCACGGCTTTGTGACCTGGCTCACCTGTGCAAACTGATCACTCAGCTCCACCTTGGGGTGGCATGCCTTGGGCTGGGGAGAGAATTGCAAGGTCTGGGCTCTGGCAAGACTTCACGGCATGCCACCCTGCACCTGGCCACCTGTGGTCTTTGGCTGTCTCCTCACCTCTCCCGCTCACTAGCCTTGCTCTGGCCCCTGCATCTGCCCTTCCTCTGCTCCCCAGCTGTAGGCAAAAGTCCAAAGGCCTCGATTCACTAGCCCCTCACATTCGTCCACCCCTTCCAAAGCTTCTTCTTACATGCCCGCTCCTCCCATACCCATCCAGAGGTTATGGAGTGGGAGGGGAGTTAGCCTTGGGGCTAGCCTGTTTCACCTGTGGAAGGAGGAGCCAGCCTCACCTTCTACTCCCCTGGCTAGCCAGGCAGCGGGTAGCAGAACCAGCTGCTGTGTGTTCAGCTTCCCACCCACCTCTGGCCCTCACCTAGTCAAACCCCAGGGTGCCTCACCCAGAAGACGCTTCAAGGGTCATTCTTTTCTTCCTTCCTTGTTTGTTCTGTTTTGTTGGCTTGTTTTTGAGACAGGGTTTCTCTGTGTAGCCCTGGCTATCCTGGAACTCGCTCTGTAGACCAGGCTGGCCTCAAACTCAGAGGTCTGCCTGCCTCTGTCTCCCCAGCGCTGGGATTGAAAGTGTGCGCCAGCACCATGTAGCTCCTGTCATTCTTAGCGTGTGATTCTCTAGCGGAGCCTTGCAGTATAGGCACCCACAACAACTGTGCTTTTCCTGCCAACACTCTGCATGGGTCGCACAACTCCTCACTAGGAATGGTGGCTTTGTACACCCTACTCACAACCCATCCCCAGTGTTTGGTGCTGAGCTCTCGTGGACCTGCCTAGGGCCTTCAATTCTTGAGCTTGCCCTGGGCCCAGGGAGCCCGATTTGTGACCACAAGCCAACCGGGCCAGTGCCCTATCAGGCCAGTCAGCCCAGTCCTACTGCTGGCCCATCAGGCAACAGGGGCCCCTCTCTACATACCTCCTTCTTGAGGGAGTCCACCTCCACGTGGCGAAGCTTGTTCTTGGTCTGCATGTAGATGTTTTCTGCCTGCAGCCTCACAGGGGGGCTGGGGGCTGGGTAGCCTGGTGGAGGTGGAGGCAGCTGGGTGCCCGGGGGTGGCGGTGGCGGAGGGAAGCTTGGCGGCGGCGGCGGCGGAGATGGTAGTTGTGGTGTCAGCTTCCCTGTCTTTCCCCGAGGCAAGCTCAGCTCTGGGTTCAGCATATCCATGTAGCTCTGTAAGTCTGCAGCTCTTGCACCTGGGAGCCCTGGGGGTGGGGCAGAAGAGCAAGCAGGATGTGTAAGTTTGCTGAATGGACCCCAGATCCAAGGTGTCCCAACACTGCAGACCAGCTCAGTCATCAGCAAGGCTAACTGGGGTCACTGTTTGGAATGGCTTGCTGTGGCCTCCTCGGGAGGAGGAGGATGCTTTCAGGTTTCAAGGGGACACTCTGGAAGCTTTGGGTTCCAGGGTCCTGTGGAGTAGGACCACCTGGCAGGGGCCAGGTAGGGCAGGAGTCCTGAGGCTTCACTCAGCCAGCTCTGCTTGCCACCTGGTGGTGGGAAACAGATAGTGCAGGGTCGGACTCCTGCTCAGGGTGTGGTCTGTACACACACACACACACACACACACACACACACACACACACTTTCCTGGCTCTGTCTGAGGGCTTTTGTTATGTGTGTACTTAACCCTGTCCCTCTGTATTTTCGTGTAATCTGGGTTGGGCTGGGGGACTTTGTGTGTGGGTGTCCATGTCTACAATAGGGAAATAGAGGGCTTCTGTTTGTGTAATACAGGTGTTTGTATGTATGTATGTACATTATCTGCATGAGTGTGTACCTGTGCTTGTGCGTGCTTACATGGATACTGTACACACCTGTCTGTACGTGCACCCTTGAATTTTGTAGCTTAGAACAGAGAGCAACAAGTCATGTGTGGGTTGAGCGTGGGCTTTGTGGCCGGGACTATTTTAGAATATACCAGCTATTTGCCTCCCTTCCCCCACGTTAGGATGAGTGATATGGACGGCAGCCTGTGCTTCGTCTCCCCTCTCTCCTTCCTCACCTCGAGTAGTACGCTGACCCTTGATGCTGGAATGGCTGGAAGAGCAGGAGTCATAGTTGGAGAGGGTGCTGGTGGGTGAGCCAAGGTCAAAGTTCAGTGGCTGGACCGACATGGTGGTGTTGGGCGAGGACATGCCGGAGTCAGGCTGCTTTGCCTCCAGGTCTATGGACGGATCCCGGGACAGGACACGGTGTTCCACACTCTGAAGGGAAAGGAGGGAAGCTGTGGAGTGAGCCCTCAGGCCAGGGTTCACAAGTCTTCACCGAGAAACCTGCCAAGCCGCTTCCTGCTTTCTCCACCATTTCTGCATCTTCTTGGAATAGGGTCAAGAGCAGACCCTCCCAGCAGCACTTTAGGCCTCAGAGAAACGCCCACCTGGCTCTCCCCCTGCTCAGAGAGGTGGAGACTCGGGAAAGAGGGTCTGGGCTGCACCTCTAAGGGGGCATAGCCCTGCACCAGGCTGTCCTGTCAGTAGGCAGAAGGCCTTGGCTCCTATGCATCTGTGAGCAAAGGGCTCCAGGGCTGCTTCTGCAGCACTGGCTGCAACCTATCTGAACTTGTTTGGCCTGTCAGCTCCCTACCTAGGCCAGTCCACCTCCTGATGGGATGCTAGGTGGTGGGGAAGCCTGGGCACAAAAGATATGCCCCAGCTGAAGCTGCCAACTCTCTCTCCTCCCTCCCACCGGCCGGGCCTCTGATTGCAGGCCTGCCCCTGTCCGCTGGGAGCACGTTAGGATGAGGGACCCACTTACATTGCCCATGCTGTCCCTGCCCCGGCGAGCCTGCTCCTCTGCTGCCTTCTGCCTGAAGCTGCTCCTCCCTGCCCTTGCCCCTCCCTGCCTGAGAATCGTCACAGCCCCCCTGGGAGAGGGAAGCAGGCTGGCACCAGGTAACGGCACAGCAGCCAGGCTCATTGGCCCTGTAATTAGTGTTTGCCTTTTCTGGGCCAGCTACCTCTGTGGCTTGGATCAGTCACTGCTGCTTCTGGGCCTGTCTAGGTGAGGGGACCAAATCCTGCTGCTTATCCCATCACTTCAAGGGATCCAGGTCCTGTTGCCTACCTACCCTGTGAAGGAAAGGTGAGGCCCTGAAGATGACTGGGGGCAGGGGAGGGGAAGACAGCCTGGGGGTGCTCTTTTCTTGGCTAACACTAGTGGGCAGCGTAGGGACCCAGCCCTGACCTCTGTAGACCACAGAAGTTAGAAGCTGGGGCATAGGCTTCGCAACCTAGAATTATACCTTTAACTTCCCCTTCTCTACTCACTGACTGTGGGGTTGTGAGCATCTTTTATACTATTATAGCCCAATATTTTCTACACCAGAGTTTCTTATGTGTAAATGGCAATAAACAGTATGTGCTCCATGGGGCAAAGGTGTTCAAAATTGGTGACTGGCCAGTGCAGGGTACCTGGTACATGCCTTCAGCATAAAGTGCCAGGAATGCAGCAAAGATGAACTCTGAAGCACAGGGCAGAGGACTGCCAGTGTCAGGAGTCAACAGTGGTGCTTACGGCTGAACCCGCGTCAGCAGCTGTAGCCTGGCAGGCTCTCAGGAGGTGCCAGGAGCCAGCTGAGCACTTCGGAGTGGCCGCAACTGGCAGCAAAGTGCATGGCCTCAGCCAGAGGGAACTCCTGGGGCAGATGGAGACCCCACAGTGTCCACCCCTGCCTGCATGCCCCAGCGGCGGGATACCCTGTTCCGAGAGTTCATTCCCTAGCCTTTCAGCTGTGCTTGGCCCTAGGCTCTGCTGTACTATTCAGACCCCAGCCAGCGTCACAGCCACACGAGCAAACAGAGCAGGGCCATCGCCTCTCTCCTCCAGGCCCCAGCCTTTCTCATGGCTGGGCTAGGCCCGGGAGATATCGTCCCTCTGATGGGGGCCGTGAGACCCATGCTCTTCTTCCTCTACTGCCCCGAGGTAGGCTTGTATTAGCCGATACCTGCCCCTGAGCCAGAGCCCTGATCGGTCATCAACGGCTTTGTAAGCATACAATACAGTAATTTACAGGGGTCACACTGTTTCATGGTTATGAATTAACTACAAAGTGGGCAAATGTGTACTAATCAAGAGAAGTGGCTCCTGCCAGGCACTATAGTGCCTACTACTACTTAGTGCCTAGCTACTTAGGAGGCTGCAGGACGGGGGTCACAAGTTCGAGGCCAGCCTGGGCAGCTTAGCAAGCTCAAAGTAAATTTAAAAGGCAGATGGGGAGACCTGCATGCATAGCTTAATGGTAAATCACTTGCCTAACACTCCCAAGGCCCTAGGTTCAACCCTCAGCAGGAAAGGGGGAGAGAAAACAGAAGGTAAGCCATTGGACCCCACTATTTACTGGGTATGTGACCTTTGGGCTTCCCACATGTGAAATGGGACCGCGGCCACACTCTACAGGAGAGGGTCTGTTAAGACTGAAATCAGATAATACATGTGGGTGGCTGAAAAATGGACTGGGCCCATGGCAATGGTGCCAAGCAGTGATCGAGGACGCTTAGTTCTTGTACCACCTCAGGCAAGAGGCTTCACATCCCCGGACCTCAGCTTCCTTCTTGGTAAAAGGGCAAGACACTTATTCTTGGAGCTAAATGGTGGGTAACTCCCACACCAGCCAGCACTCCTGGGTCGTACCAGGCTTTCCACGGTTCGTAGGTAGCGGGAGCACTGCGTGTGGCCATTGAAATCAGACAGGTCGGCAGCCGTGTACCCATCATGGTCGCGGACATCCAACCCCGCGCCGTTCACCACGAGGATCTGGCAGCACTGTAAGGGGACGGAGCATGAGGAGGGCACCCCACTGAGAGCTGGATCCCCGCCCACCGCCCGCACTCCAGACAAGCTGCGCAGAAAGGCCGCAGCCGCCAGAGGGCGCCGACCCCGAGCATCTGGCCCCGCCCCGCCCCGCCCCCCACCTACTTCCCGACTCCGCCCTCTCAACCGCCCTGACCTCGAGTTCTCCGTTCTCAGCGGCGTCATGCAGCGGGGTCCCGCCCCACAGGTCCTGCGAGATCTCTGCGCCGTGCAGCAGGAGCCAGCTGAGCACTTTGGAGTGGCCGCGACTGGCAGCAAAGTGCATGGCCGTGGCGCCGTCTTGGTCCTGCTCCGACAAGCTCAGGTCCGCAGCGCTCACCTGGCGAGAGGGCGTGGCTTCGTTAGGCCCCTCCCGACCCCGCTTCAGTGCCAGGCAGGCCCGCCCGCGGCCAGAGCTGTCCGGCTCTGTCCCCAGCTTACCAGCCACACTAGGACTGGGTTATGGCCCATCTGCGCCGCGGCGTGCAGTGGGGTCATGCCGTCTTGGGCGCGCACGTGCGGATCTGCGTTGCGCTCCTGCACAAGGTACTTCGTCACCTCCAGATGGCCCTCCTGGCACGCCAGGTACAGGGGCGTGGCACCGTTGTTGGTTTGGGCGTTCACTCCCCTGGGAATAGGCAACACCCACAGCGTTGGTGCTAGATGCTCACTGCATTCTCGTCAAAGCCTCCTTGCACCTAGCCTGGCTCTCTCAGAGCGCCTCTCCACATTCCGTCCCTCCTTTCTTTCTTTTATTTAAGATAGGGTCTCTTTCTGTAGCCCTGGCTGTCCTTCTCTATGTAGACCAGGCTGGCCTTGAAACTCACAGACTCTTGACTCTTGAGTGTGTTGGGATTAAAGGCAGACACCACCATGCTCAACTAAAGATTTTTTAAAATTATATTTATTTACCTTTTATTGATTTAATTTTTCCCTTTTATTGAAAATGGATTCTTTTCTCGTAAATTATAGTTATGTATTTATGTGTGTGTGTGCCTAGCAGGCATGGGCACAAGGAGACCAGAGGACAGCTTTCGGGAGTCAGTTGTTTCTCTCCTTCAACCGTATTGTTCCTGGGGATGGAACTTAGGTCATCACACTTAGCTGCAAGCACCTTGACCCTCTGAACCATCTCAGAAGCTTTAGCCCCACCCTTTGATCACTGTCTACAAGGACATGATTACCTGGTTTCTCCTACCTTCTCAGCCACACTTGCGGTCACTGTGAACCCCCACAGTTGCTGTCTGAACTCTGTGCCTTTCTCAGGTGTCTCCCCATTTACAAAGCCCCAGTCTTTCCTCCTTAAGACTGAGGACACACTTCTCCTGAAACCTGCCTGTCCTTTCTCCTCATGCCCTCTGGAGGCCCCTCCCACCTTGGGCCAGTTCCTCAGAGGGTCTGGCATATTTGGTTAGCTATCACTGCTCTTGGCCTGGGCCTCCCCCAGGAAACTGATTTTCTAGAAGGCAGGGCTGGAGGTTTCCAGCTAAAAAACAGAATGGCCAGTTAAACCCGAACTTCAGATGGACATCGAGTGCATAGTCAAGTACTGCATCCTAGATTCCGAGTGACTGATGTTTTGTTTGTATGAGTCTCTTTATTTGGGCTTGCATATGTGAGCACAGGTGCCCAAGGAAGCCAGAGACGTAAGATTCTCATAGAGTTGAAATTGCAGGTGATCTAGAGACTCAAAAGTTGGGTCCTCTGCAAGAGCAGCAAGCACTCTTAACCATTGAGCCATCTCTCCAACATCCTGAGTTCTGGTGTTAGTCTGGCAGGCACACGTTCATTATATACTGGGCACTTATCTGGGAGTATGCCCTTCTTTCTTTTTAACTAAATAACTAATTAACTAACTATAGCTAGGTTTATTTATTTATTTTTTTGAAGCAGGTTTTTTTTTTTTTTTTTTTTTTTGTCCTATGTAGCCCTGGCTGTCCTGCAGCTTTCTCTGTTGACCAGGCTGGCTTCAGACTCAGAGATCCACCTGCCTCTGCCTTCTGAGTGCTGGGATTAAAGTGTGTGCCACCCTGCCTAGCTCTTTTTAGTGTTTTAAAAGATTTATTTATTTTATTTTGTGTATGTGAATGTTTTGCTTACATATGTGTCTACTACAGAGGTCAAAAGAGGGCATCAAGTTCTCTGGAACTGAAGTTACAGATGGTTGCAAGCCTCCATGTGGGCAGGGGCAATCAAACTTGGGTCCTTTGCAAGAGCAGCCAGACAAGTCTTTCTTTCTTTCCTTCTTTTTTTCTTTCTAGATTTATTTATTTATTATTTATACAACATTCTATCTGCATGTATGCCTGCACTCTGGAAGAGGGTACCAGATCTCATTATAGATGGCTGTGCGCCACTATGTGGTTGCTGGGAACTGAACTCAGGACTTTTGGAAGAACTGCCAGTGCTCTTAACCTCTGAGCCCTCTCTCCAGCCCCCAGACAAGTATTTCTTTTTTTAAAAAAAAATATTTTACTTATTATGTATACAATGTTCTATCTGCTTATACACCTACATGCCAGAAGAAGACACTAGATCTTATTATAGATGGTTGTGAGCCACAATGTGGTTGCTGGGAATTGAACTCAGGACCTCTGGAAGAGCAGGCAGTGCTCTTAACCTCTGAGCCATCTCTCCAGCCCCAGACAAGTATTTCTTAAGTCCTGTGGTTATTTCCTCTTTGTGGAAGGGTAATTGGGCTAGGGAATTTCACACATCTGGTAAGTGTGAGAGGCACACATGTATCTGTGGGATGCAGTACCTGTGGGTGTGGCCCACAGTAGGCATTCTGCTTTGAGAATGGGGAAGAGCAGACAGGACCCCATGTCTCATCTCAGTGGTTTCCATTATGGTCTAGCTTTGACCATTGCTTTGACTCCTCATGTGGGCTTCCCCAGCCCAGTAGTGTCCTAAGTGGGTAACGGGGATCCAGCCCCACAGGAGGGATGATGCAACTGAACACTGAAGCCGCCCTGGCTACTAGGCTGATACGGTTTTGCACTGCCTGGCGTGCAGTTACCAACAATGGACACTGGGTGGAGCCACAAACTTCTCCAGACACAGCTCCTGCTCATTCAAGTCTGCAAACGCCAAGTTGGGTGTCCGTCCTGTTAATGTGATAGGGCCTGGTATTGCAGGACTCTCCAGTTCTTCATATTCCCTCCCAAATTATTCTCCCTAGCTAAAAAACTACACTATCAATCTGGCCCATTGGGCCCCGCCCTCATTCCCCCAATGGCCTACATGTCCCCCTCTATGTCACCACAACACGATTTAGGTCCCTGCTCCTGCCCAGACAAACATGCCTTCCTCTCCTTACCTACCATCTCCTGGCAGCCCTGGTATATCCCCGACCCTGGAGCCTTTCCCTCCACCAAGTTGTCCTTCAGTGTGCCACCCATGTCAAGAGCAAAGGGATGTAGCTCAGTATTGCAATGCCTTCATAGCATGTGAAGTACTCTGGGGTCCAGCCTCGGCAACACATAGATGCCTACGACGTGCACGCCCACGCCCTCGCACACCAAGCATCCCGGCACACTTCTATCATCCCAGCACTTGGAAGGCTGAGACAGGAGGATCAGAGAATCTCTACTACACAGTAAAACTCTATCTAAAAACCTGGAAAATACAGAGCGGGCCAAAGACCGGCTTCTCCTTAGAACCCTGCTGCCTCACGGCCCCAGCCTGAGGTCCTGGTGCCAGCACCGCCCCCACACACCGGCGTGTCGAGAACAGTCTGCTGAATATTTCATGACTGACACTCAGCAGCCTGAATTATTCACCCCCGTAACCAAGGCACAGTGAGTGCTGGGGGTCCTGGGGCTTGGAGACCAGAGGGTATGGGGGACCTCCAGGGCTTGTTGGGTTTTCAGGCTGGGGCAAGGCAGTTCACACAGCAAAGAAAGCCTGTGAGACTTGCTCTTCCAGCCACTTCTAGTTGGCAGTGGCCACCAACATTCTAGGGGCACCCGGCCGCCTAGAAGGAACTGGACAGCAGAGGGCATCAGTGCTCACATCCTTCTGTCACGGCTGGCTGCCACCCCCAGCAGGGTCTTGGCACAGTGTAAAGGTCCCCAATTTTACTAGCATATCAGCTTCTGCCCTCAAGACTATTGTTGAGGAGTGAGAGGCCCAGGACCCAGGGCAACCAAGTCTCTCCTTGCTTGGTGTGGAGGTAAGAAGTGCAGACTCCCTCAGAGTCACTGGAGAAAAATCACAATGCTAAGCATTGGATAAGCATAAGGAAGGAGGCCAGCCTGGGCTACAGAGTGAGTTCTGGGCCAACCAGAGTCACATAAAGAGACCCCATCTTAAAAAAAGAAAAGACAAGAAAAAGATTACTGGCTGATAACAGCTACTTCTAACTGAATAGTTACAATTAGCTAGTTTACACCCTCTCTCATCCAATCTTTTTTATGGTCTTTGGGGTGGATTTTTATCACTGTTCCTCTTTTTCTAATGAGGAAACTGATTTTATTCAAAACAGATAAAGCTATGATGTGAGCCTCAGTGGTGGGGGGGGGGGGGAGAACTCGCAACTGCAGCTGTGTTGGGTCCACACCGTTCTTATCTGATTGTCTGTCTGTCTCCCTCTGCACACAGACCTCTCTCTACCCTTTTCTTAGAACAGTTTACTAATGAGCTCAAGTATGCATGGGCCTGGGGGCATGACAAGGGCTGAGGAGGACCAGGTACCTCCCTCCAGCAGGGTCCCAGTGTCCCTTGTCTGAATTCTCAACATTCCAGTCATGTTGGAAAAGGACAGCCTGTCCTCTCTGTCTCCCCTGAGACAGCTTCATGCAGCCCAGACTGACCTAGGACTCATCATGGAACTAAGGATGGCCCTTGAACTTTTGATCCTCCTGCCTTTACCTTCTGAGTTCTGGGATCACAGGTCTGTTCCACCATTCAGGTTATGTGGTGCTGGGGTAGACCCTAGGACTTCATGCATGCCAGGCAAGCACTCTACCACCGAACCTTCCCATGACCCCTACTCTCCTTCGTTTCTCCTTCCTTCCTTTCTCTCTTTCTTAAGATTTATTTATTTATATGTATAGTGTTCTGCCTGCATGTATGCCTGAATGCCAGATCATTAATGATGGTTGTGAGCCACCTTGTGGTTGCTGGGAATTGAACTCAGGAAGAGCGGCCAGTGCTCTTAACCTTTGAGCCATGTCTCCAGCTCCCTCCCCCCTTTTATTTTGGCTTTTGGCTTTTTGAGACAAGGTTTCTCTGTGTATCCTTGGCTGTTCTGGAGCTTGCTCTGTAGAGACTGGCGTTGAACTCACAGAAATCAGCCGGTCTCTGCCTCCCAGAGCACTGGGACTACAAGCATGCACCACGGCACCCAGCTTCCCTTCTTCTCTTTAATGTTTTTATTTTGTGTCTGTGTGAGGGCCCAGATGCTTGTGTGTGCATCACATGGTGCAGGTACGCACAGACGGTGGAAGAGGGCATCAGGTACACTGGAGCTCACATTATGGGAGGTTGGGAGCTGCCATGTGGGTGCTGGGAACTCAGGTCCTCTGCAGGAGCAGCCTTGCCCTTAACCACTGAGCCGTCTTTCCTGCGCCACTACCCTCTGTCTGGACCCCAGACTCGGAGTTTGAAAACCCTGCTCCTAGACTTCCTGCTGCTGTGAGCTGCCCTCCCGATGATCTTAGATCATCGTAGTTTGTCATCTCCCTTCTGGGGGAAGGGGGTGATACGAACAAACAGTGACTACCATGAAAACCACTCCATTAGAAAAAGGAATATAGTCCACTTCTGACTACATTCTTAAAAATCTGTTCAAATTTATGCCCACTTACAGCTAATGCTGCCACAAGGAACAAGGGGTGATCAGTTGCCCATCATGTCAGGCTATGGTCAACAGTAAAATTTCTTACTCTCCTGCTGCCAGCAACATCTGCCCTAAGGGAGGTCAGGAAGAAGCCTTACACAATCTGTCAATCACAATTCCTATTTATGCCAAGAGTTTGGCCCAGGGAGGAAAAACACCACAGCATTGTTCTAAGGAAGGTTCTTGACTCATTCACTGGCACCCCAGCTCACCGGCAAGCCTGGTTCATCTTCATTGTCAGGCCGACTGGATTTAGAATCACCCAGGAGACACTTCTGGGGGAGAGGTGAGGTTTCCCTGAGGGGGGAAGACCCACCTTGGTGTGGGGAAGTGATGCCCTAGTCTGGGGGCTGTTTGAAATGGGAAGAAAGGAGGGAGCCAGCTCTCTCTGCTTTCGGACTGTGGACCCAATGGCACCTTCTATTCTCGCTGACTTGCCTGGCCCCCCCCCCCCAGTAACTAATGGGCTGTGTCTCCTCTTGAACTGGAGTCCAATGCTTCTGTAAGTTGCTTTTCCTAGATATTTTGTCATAGCGGTGGAAACTATGCATATACCATGACGTTCCCAGAGCTTGCTTGCACCTCCCCAGCCTCCACCTGTCACCCACGTCCTCACAGCAGAGCTCTGTGCAGAGGATCACCTCTTAGTTAGTTAGTTAGCACCAGAGAGGCCTTTCCCATGCCCTCAACTTAAAGGGCACCTCGTGGCTTCCTACCAAACAGTCCAGTTTTACTATGTAACAGTTATTACTCTTGATTGGGGGTGGGGTTTCTCTCAACCTATCCCCTTCTTTGTTTGCTGTGGGTTTCTCCCGAGCTGGGAGGACTACATCCCCAGTGCTGGTGGGCTGGCAAAGAGTTTAGGCCTATTTGTTGACTGAGTAAGTGTGTAAGTGAAAAGAGGCAGCCAGGCCAAGAGCTTTGCACACCATTGCCTCAGCCTCTCAGGCAGAGTAGGTCCACTTGCCAAATAGGCACTGGGAGATGCAGAAGGGATGTTCCATCTAAGGTCACAGGCAGTACAGTACCCCTGTCACCAGGCACACACCCAGGATTCCAGACCCCTCATCAATCAACAAACAAAGGCCCAGCTTCGAGGCAGGCACTGGGCACACACGGTGAGGAAGATAAAGCCTGTTGCTTCATTAGTCATGGGTCCAACTGGAAGAAAACACTCAGAGACATGTAGACATCTGTCCAGGCGTGATAAGGGCTCATCAATCAGGGAGGAAGACCCCTCAGAGCCTTCCCCCTCTCCAGTCTCAAAGCTCCAAGTCAGGGTTGAGCCCAGGGTTCCCCTCCAGCAGCCCAAAGCAGTCATGGCAGAGGCATTCAGGACAGGGCTGGGTTGGGTGGCCCAGTGGGTGGCTAAGGTGGGTGGCCTCTTGGACTCAAGAACCCTATTAGAAGCTGCTTAGAAGTGAAGAGGTCTGCCACCTCCCTGACCCTAGTCAGGCGCCCCAGCGGAGATGCAGACACCACGTTACGGTGAGTTGCTTCTGTTCCTACCCAGGACTGCCAGCCCTCCCATCTTCATCTCTCTCAGACACAGCCCCCAGGCCTCCCAGATTAGGGTCCCTTTTCTGTCAGGTGCGTAGAGGGAAGCCCCCCCCCCGCCCCAGCCTGAGCTGGAGGGAGGTGTTCGGTGGTAAGCCCTGTTTCTGGAAAGATTCAGTCCAATGAACTGGGGTAGACTAGAGAAAAGAAACAGGACAGTGTGTTCCTCAAGCCCCAGGCAGTGCCCCAAGGCATTGACCTGCCTTAGCAAGGCCCTTCCCCAAGCTGCCCAGCCACCCAGCTCCTCTGCAGCCTGTCAGCACCATGGCCCATAGTTACCCACAGCCTCCCTGGGCAGGATCAAGTTTCCCACGGGTAGGGGTGGCACTCTTCCTCCCTCATCGGCGCACCAGAGAGAGCTGAGCCCTTGTGAATAATTCATAATGCTTCACAGGCCTGGGAGGCTGACGAGCACAAGCAGCCACGGCTTCTGAGCGAGGCCGGAGGGTCCTCCAACTGGACCCTGTGGTCCTGGAGGTTACATGGGTGCACCAACCCCTGACCCCAATTTCTTTTTTGTTTTGGTTTTTTTGAGACAGGGTTTCTCTGCATAGCCCTGGCTGTCCTAGACTCATTTTGTAGATCAGGCTGGCCTCAACCTCACAGAGATCAGCCTGCCTCTGCTTCCTGAGTGCTGGGTTGAAAGGCGTGTGCCACCGCGCCCAGCTCCTTACCCCAATTTCCAATTCTCCTCCTGCATAAGCTCAGCCTGGCATGCATACAAAGGGGCCCTCCTGCCAGCCTGTCACAATCCACAGTAGGGTTGGGAGCCCAGATCCTTGGTCTAACTCCCCGAGATTCATGGTGACTTCTGGGCACCCTGGCAGCTCCACAGGTCATTGGCACAGAGTCAGCACCAGACCCAGTATTACTTAGCATGTGGCATGGACTAGGAGGGGTCAGGGTGCCCAAAGGTGCCCGTGTGCTCACACATGTTACACAGCAGTGATGGAGTCTCTATACACATGGGAATCTCAGCTCATGGAGGACTCTAGGCTTGTCATTAGTGGGCTTTCCACTCAGGTGGGGCCAAGCAAAGTCCAGCCATTTAGCAGTTCTCAGTAGAACCTGAGGGAAGAATAGGCGTCTAGCCCTCTCTGTGACTCGGCCAGCAGCCTGCCCCTCTAGCTGTACCGTGCACACCGTGTTTGCAGGAGAGGCTGATGAGAGCAGGAGAGCTTCCATACCCCATGGCCTGTCATCTTAGGAAGTCTATCCTGGGCTTAGAGTGAGGGCGTGCGACGGACATATCAGAACCACAGCCCAGGGGCTGAGGACATGCCACAGACATGGCCAGGCCCTAATCTGAAGGGTCTGACAGGAGTCTAGGCCAAAGCTTCCTGAGGCTGCCGATGGTGGCAGGTCAGAGCCCACACTCAAAGGTCTCTGGGGCCATCGACCTAGATGCAACCTTCAGCCCCGCTTGTCTGAGTGCAAAGCCTCCACACCTCAGTGGCTGCCAATGGCACCCCAGCTGAGCCCCTGCTGGCTCACCCACCCAATGCCAGACAGGAAAACCCTTGTCACAAGTCAAACAAGCTCGGCCTGCCTGTCCAGAGCCAAGGAGACAGCTGGTACCTGGCCTTCTAGGTCTGAGAGCTGTCCTGTGTCCACACCAGTGTCTGTCCTATGCCTCCAGCCTGATCCCTAGTGGACAGTGGCTCTGAGGCAACTTGAGTTGTGGCTCACTAAGGGGCCTAACCCTCTCACTTTGCCGCTGTTCTCCTCCTGAGGCTGAGTCCACATACTTAGCCGGACACTGGTCAGGGCCCTCGCCCCCAGCTCCAGCTGGTGGCTGCTCACATCCCGCACCTTCAGGAGGAATCTATGTCCTTTCTCTGAGGCCCCCGTCTCCGCCCTAGCTGTCTCCTTCCCCAGACTCATGTGTCACTCTGCTCCATCCCAGGAGCTCCCAGCCATTTAGACTGGTGTCCTGGGGAGGTTTAGAAGCCGCTCCACCAGTGGGGAGAATGGGTTGAGAGAACTGGAGGTGGCCTGCTCATGGCCCTGGGGCTATGAGGGATCACGGGGCTAAAGGGCAGCTCTCTCCTTACCTGCTTGGCAACTGACACAGCCCCTCCTCTACCTGCTTAACTCAGGGTTAGGAGGTGCTCCTGACTCATCACCCCATGGAAAGAGGCCTTAGAAATGAGCACAGACCAGAGCTGGGGATGGCCTTCTGTTGTAGCCAGTGACTTTGCAAGCAAGTGGCCATGCCCTGCATGGCCTGTGTAAGCTGCCAAGGGAGTGTGGAGCGCTTGCTTGAAGAGCCTGAAACAGGCTGTGGCCCTTGACAGGCTGTGGAAGGGAAAAGTTTCACTTTGGCCAAGTCTGACTTAGGCCTGGACCTCGGAACCCCCAGATGGTCACTGAAGCGGTCACTGTGGAGACTGTGGCCGCCCCAGGCACTCCTGAGAGCACTGGCCTCTACAGGCCTCCTTGAAGGAAACTCCTAAAGCCATGTGTGCTACCACAGGCCTGTAATCTCAGCCTTTGGGAGGTGGCAGAAAGATCAAGACTCCTTAGGCTGGGCATGGTAGTCATTCAGGAGGCAGAGGGAGGCAAGTCTCTGTGAGTTTTAGGGCAGGCTGGTTTACAGAGCGAGTTCCAGGCCAAGCAAAGTCTGGTGTGTCATGACAAACAAAGAAAGAAAGGAAGGAAGAAAATTAAATATATCAGGAATCCAAGCCCAAATCCTTTACTTAGCCATTTCGAGACCAGCCTGAGCTACATAAGATCCTGTCCTGTTTCAAAAAATAAACAAAGAGGAAGGTCCTTGCCTGGAAGTGTAGCTCAGTGGTGGACTTCCTGTGTGTGCAAGGTCCTGGATTTAACTCCCCCCCCCCAACACAAAACAGTAATGCAAAAGAAGGCCCTTACTCAGGGTGATGTTCAACAAGAAGCTTCACGGAGGGAAGGTCTCCTTTGGCGGCAGCGTAGTGGAGAGGCAGGGCACCAGTTTCTGTGGTGATGGCAGAATTCGCACCACCTTGCTGCAGCAGCCAGTTCACTATGTCCGGGTGGCCGAAGCGGGCAGCTAGATGCAGGACTGTGGCACCAGAATTATCTTTTTCCTGTGGCAAGAGAGCTGGTTAGAACCCTGTAACTGACGTTCTTCCCAGGTGCTCCACCCGCTGCCAGCCTCCTCCAGGCTGCGGCAGGTCCACGTGCTTTACCCTCCCTTGAGGGAATGGTCATGCCTAGCTTAGCATGCTTTTGGGTGAAATAGACCCTCAGGTCATAGGCAGCAGTGCAGTGTGGGCTCTGGGAGGCCTCCAGGGCATGATGGAGAGCTGCCAGTACGCAATAGGCTCCCGGAACACAGCAGGAGTCCAGGAACATGCCTGACACCCAGGAAACACCTGTGTGAGTGAATGCATTGCTGGCTTGAGCAAGGCAGGAGGGGAGGCTAGCTGAGGCTCTGTCGGGCCAGCGCTAGAGCTCCCTGCCTCCAACCCTTGTTCCTCTTCTTCCTCATTCCCAGGTGTCCTTGGGAGGGACAGAGGCTTCCATCTTAGTGCGCCACCAACAACCCAACCCCCACACTAGAAGCTGCCCTTCTGTAGACTCCCCTGCACACAGCTTCAGGAACAAGTTGTGTCCTAGTCCTGTGGAGGAGGAGGTTGCTGGCCACTGGTGGGCAGGGCTTGGGGCAGCCTGCCAATGGTGTAGGTGTGTATTAGTGGCAGGGTCCTTGAGAGGCTAGGTAAAACCCCTGCAGACACCCTCCAGGCCCAGACTTGCTCCTCACAAATACCTGCTGTGTCTCTCTTTGGGGAAGGGGCTGAGGGGGCTGTTGGTGGGCAGGGGGAGAATCACTGAGACCCCAGATCTCCAGACAGAGGCTTCTGCATTTGCAAAGAGGCATTACCCCAGAAGCTGATAACCTCACTCTTAGCATCAAGCACACAGACCCCAGAGATCGGCAGGGTTAGGAAAAAGCACCTAGCCATTGTAAGAGGTGCCTCAGAAGCCAGGTCTCTCTTCTCCTTGCAGGGAGAAGGGTACCACAGAGACACATGTGGCCAAGGCACAGAGACCCTGAGGTAAGTGAGTCTCAGCAGGAAAACCTACTTCAGAACCTCCTGAAAGGAGAAAAGGACACAAGGGACTGGCATGTCATCAGTCAGGCTGTGGAGGCAGAGAGGATCATGGGACAGAGGCCTTACTGTACACTGCAGGTGTGTGCAGGCTTATCCAGCCTGTCTCCCTGAGCTCAGGTGTGGGCTGGCCAGAGGTGACCTGAGGAAGGCCACAGTGATGAAAGGCTGGTGCCTCAGCTCCTGAGACAGGCCTTCTGTCTCCACTGCTCTTAGGGATAGGGGCCTGAAGCTTTAGGGCATCTCCATAGCTTAGGACTTCTGGATAACGATGGCAACACAAAGTCAGTGGCCTGTGTTCAAGGTACCATGGCTGGGTAGGCCCTGGTGCCTTGTGTGATGGGGCCCACATCCTAAGCTATTTATCTCTGGGGCAGATAGGCCCAGAGATCGAGGCCAACCCCTGCCCCCACTTCTTCAGTAGGAGAACTGATAACTGGGCACAAGGCTACTTGTTCCTTCTCCCTCCTCTGCATCGATAAGGGGGGCTTCTGGCCAGTGCTGGGCTTGGAATCAGGGAGGGAGGAAGGCACCTCCCTGAAGAGAGGAGGCATGGACCACAAGGCTGTGAGCCACATGGCCAGGAACTCGTGATATCAAGGCCAGAAGATAAGGGAACAAGAGAATTTTCCAGAAAGATTGGAAGGTGGGGCTTGCCTTCCGGGGACAGGAGTGGGAGCTGTATAGGGTTTTCCTAGGTCGCTGCAGACGGGACTGGAGCTGGCCCTCACCTCTTTGATGGGCAGTTAACCCAGAGGTCTGTTTTTGTTTGTTTGTTTGGTTGGTTGGTTGGTTTTGGTTTTTTAAAGACAGGGTCTCATTTTGTAGCCCAGGCTGACTTCAAACACACAGCAATCCTCCTGACTCAGCATCCCAAGGGCTATGCTTACATATGTGAGCCACTTAGTGGTCTTTGCCATCCAGAAATCAGACATGCTCCCATTCTCAGTTGGCCGTTCAGGCACTCAGAATATCATCCCAATTCCTTACCTCAGGCAAGGAGACCCTCTAGGCCTGGTCCTCCCACCCCAACCCTCTCTATCATTCTGGCCTGGCTCCTCCCACCCCACCCCTCTTCTTCACTCTGGTCTCATTAGCCTTCCTCCAGGACAAGAAGGTGCACACCTCAGGGCCTTTTCCTTCTGGTTCTCTGTCCTGAGGACTCTAATCCACTCACCAGTGAGAACTACCCTGGCAGGTCACTCCTCAGAGTGGCCAGGTGGTTTATTCCAGGCAAAAAGATTATGGTTGGGCTGTGACTTAGAGCTGGAAGGCCCAACGTGGCTGGTGTCCTCGGGTCTACATGTGCCCTAGGGAGAGCTCCTCCACCTCATGTCCCAGCACCTTTGTCCCCGACTCAGTGCTATCTGCGTCTTGGCCTGGGGTGAATTTTGGAGACCCTATGCACTCTCCCTCCAGACCTGAGCCTGGAGGCCAAAGGGTTTCTAATTTGCTTGCCCCACCTTCCTCCATCCTAGGCCACTCCCTCCAGGATCTGCGTTTTGCCTGCCGTAGGAGATACCAGCCCGGAGGAGTCCGGCTCCCCGGGTTCCCTTGATATCACGCAACCAGGAATGCGCCTAAGCCCTCAATCTCAGGAACCCACCTTATCTAAAGCCCACTGGGAAGTGAGCGCGCAGAGCTCAGCGGAGCCAAGACCACGTCTATTCCAACCATCCTTGAGAACTGGAATTCTCTTTGGGCCCAAACCGTCTCTTCGAGTGGACTCACCTGCACTCTGCAACCACCCTGTGTGAGCAGCCACTGCAAGCAGGAGAGGTACCCTGTGGCGGCGGCGTCGTGCGCTGGTGTGGCGCCGTTGCGCGCACGGGCCGCGGCCGGGAGGGCAGCCTCCTCCACCAGGTAGCGCAGACAGTGCAGCTTGCCGGAGCGGGCCGCGTGGTGCACCGGCAGGGCGTCCAGCGGGTCCCGCAGAGAAGGCCCCAGCAGGCCGGCGGCGTGCAGGGACCTCAGCACATCCAGGTCGCCCCGCCGTGCCGCCTGCAGAGCCTGCTCCAGGGCCATGGTGCGGCCCTCGGCGCCGCGACCCGGCGCTCAGTGGGTTCCCCCGGGTGTCATGAGCGTGGCCTCAGGCTCCAGAAGGTCCGCGGCGCAGCCGTCGGAGGAGTGCGGACCCGGGAGGCAGAGCTGGGGCCTGCTGGCGCCCGCTCTGCGGTCCCTGGGACTCAACTCCAGCTCTGCAGCGTTCTGAGGCGGGGACCCCGAGAGTCCCCGCTTAAGCCTGGGACCCGCCCCTGCCCCGCCTCCTCTCTGCCCGCCTCCTCTGCCCTGAGCCCTCCCCCATTTCCCCGCGGGCGACAAGGGTTGGTGCGCACACAAAAACTGAATAGATTTCCAGCAGCATCCAGACGTAGACAGCTGCCCAGAGGCCACTGTGTTGTTTCAGGTGCTGGGGACAGAAGCCAGCAAGCGATGGCAGCTGCAAGGAGCGATAAGTGTCACTAGAATCTGACAAGTGAGAGATAGGAAATGTTTTGTCATACACATCAAGAAGGTGCCCGGTGCTGGATCTTATTGGTAAGAAGGGACGGTCAAGAAAGAAAGACAGAGACAGAGACAAATAGAGAGAGACAGTCAAAGCCAGGGAACTGGACGCCACTGCCCAAAAGCTTAAAAAAAAAAATCCTACCAAGTGCAAAATGCCCCAGTGCCCGGTGCTCAGGACTCCAAGGTCCTTCTAGAGACTAGAGTCTAGACCCACAAAAAAGAAGGGAGAAGGCAGAAAGAGAAAGAAAGGCCGGAGCCAGCAAAATGATTGGGTAAAGGTGTTTGCTGTCAAGCCTGACAACCTAAATTCCATCCCTGGGACCCGCATAGTGGAAAGCAGCTCCCACAAGTGGTCTTCTGACTCCACATGCACACCATAGCAATGGTCCTGATAAATAAACACAATGATTGAAAAAAAATCCTCAAAACTCATCCGATCTATTTCTTTTTTCTCTTCTTTTTCTTCTTCTTGTTCTTGTTTTGTTTTTCGAGAAAGGGTTTCTCTGTGTACCCTTGGCTGTCCTGTACTTGCTTTGTAGACCAGGCTGGCCTTAAACTCACAGAAATCCACCTGTCTCTGCTTCCCTGAGTGCTGGGATTACAGGCGTGTGCCAGCCCCCATCCCCTGGCTCATGATCTATTTTTTAAGTGAAAGGAAGTGAGGACAAGAGTGTCCTGGTGGGTTTAGAACTGTTTGGACCAGGATTCAGAAGATTCTGATTACCCAGGCTGGTGTGGCGGGATGGGAGAATGGACCATGGACTTGCAGACCTGAGGCTGCCAAACCAAGAGAGAAGAAATGAAGGGTGTGAGGGGTGGGGGCTAGTGGGGAGGCGCTCCGGTATCTTCCTCTGGAGAGAGGGTGTCACCATCGTGAGCAAGGACCCTGGGAAGCACTGGAGGGTCCGGGCAGGTAAGCGCCTGAGTCAAACCACCTTAAGGGGCATAGCTGAAAAGGGGTCAAGGGCACTGGGGGAGGCAGCCCTGCTGGACTAGAGTGAAGGAGGAGGCGAGTGGCCTGTGGGAGCACAGCAAGCATATCGGGCAAACCTTGAAACAGCTCGCACTCTCTCTCCTCTCCCACGCTCAGCGGAGGTCTGTGAGAACCAAGCCCCGTTCTGGGCCATCTGTTTCAACCAGGTCCTAGCTCCTGCCAGCCTGAGCAGTGCCGGAACTGTTGCAGATGGAAGTTGTTTGCAGGACCAGAATCCTAGAGCGGGTCTCCGGTGCCATCTCAGATACCATTCACGTTTTTACCACATGGTGGTGCCATGCTCGGTGGCCGCCAGAACTCAAACTTTGCCACAGTTGGCTGCATGCTCAGTTGAGTTTTCAATCACTTCCGCCTAGCTGGTAAGGCTTCATTCCTCTGTAGGACTTGCGTCTATTGTGATCTGTGTTTTATTTTCAGAGGTTTCCAGATTCCTTACGGCACCATAGCTATGGCCACTTGGTACTTCCTGAAGCTAAGAACATCAGTATATTCAGACAGGCGGGTGCCCCTAAAGGCCTGTAAGTGGCAGGGGTATCCAAACTAAGGTGACAGGCTTGGCTTCTACTCCCCTGAGCCTTTGCCACAAAAGTCCTGCAGTTCTTCAAATAGTCTCCAGCCCGGGAAAGGGATGGTCCACCCCTTCACCTGAGGGGCTGGTACCAGTCTCTCCCCAGGGATCTGATCAGTGTAGGGTGGGCTTGGGGACACTGAACTGAATGAGCTGGCTGGGCAAGGGACTCCACAATTTGATTGTTGTTTTTGGTTTTCTGTTTGTTTGTTTTCCAAGACAGAGTTCCTTTGTGTAGCCCTGCTGTCCTGGAACTCACTCCATAGACCAGACTGTTCTGGAATTTGGAGATCCACTTGCCCCTGCCACTCAAGTGCTGGGATTAAAGGCGGGTGCCACCATCACCCGTCTGCAAAGTCCTTTTTAAAAAATGAGATTTTACTTTTCTTTTCAGCTGTGTGCATATGAATGTATCATGTGTGGATTTGTGCCTGACTGTCACACACGAGAAATTCAGGAGAGGGCACCAGACCTCTCAGAAGTGGAAGCTTCCGGCATGGGAGCTGGGAACCAAACGCAGGAGGACTTCTGTTTAACGCTCACTCTCAGCCACAATAGTTGCTCTTAACCATTGAGCCCTATAAAGCGTTTTTTGAGCTCTTAAAAAATAATTAATGACTGAATGTGGTGGCACACTCCTTTAAACCCAGTACTTGGAAGGCAGAAGCAGGCCAATCTTTGTGAGTTTAAAGTCAGCCTGGTCTGCGTAGTAAGGGGCTAGCCCACAGACACGCCGGATCAAGGCCTGCTGGGGAAAATTCTCATAATTAGGACTGTTGGGTTGGCGGAAGTGAGGAAGTAAAGGTCAAAAAAACCCAGCAAGCTGTGAGCTTGCACAAATTAACTCCCTGGCGGTGAGTTAATTGTATAGATAGAAATAGGCAGGCTGAGCTCTCCTGCCCAGGCTGCCCTGGGCCCCTGTCCTGGTGCCGCCCTCCTCCATCGCTGATGAAGGGATTGGCGGGAGGGGCGGTCCTTCCAGTACCCTGGACAGAGGCACGAGCGCCTCCTACCGCCTCCGGTGAGCGAGACCTCAGTTGCCACTGGGCTCCGCCAGCCAGACCCAGGGATGGGAGCCCGCAGCAGATGGGCGGAGGACGCCTGCCAGTTTGCAGCAGCAACGGCCACGCGTTGTGGAGGCGTGTCTGGGCCCGCTGGGGCCGAGGGGGAGCAGCCGGGGCACACCCAGGACCGCCCCCCGCTCTCCTGCCATGTGACCTCCTTCTGTTCCACGGGTGGAATACGGAGCCCAGAGCCAGTTTAAATAAAAATGAACTCCGACGACCCTGGATTGCCTCTTCTTGGGGAGCGGGCTCAGGTTTCCTTTGCACAACCTAGGGTCAGGAGCCAGGTGATTTTTAAGGTAGTGGAGTGCCCTAGGCGTTATGGAGCGCTTAGAGCCAGGGGTCCTGGTTCTGGTCCGTAGGCGAGAGGATCGTAGCTTCCTAGGGCTGGGCTTCCGTGTCCAGCCCAGAGCAGTTGATGAGACAAATCTCCCCTTTTAACCCTTGTTGGATCTCCCTGAGTTCCGGGGCTCGGCAGCTCTGCAGCCGCTGGACCCCTGTGGAGGCCCGGGGAGGACCTCGCAGCCCCGCGGGCGTGGTGAATGAAGCCACAGGGTGCTGGAGAGAAGCCCCACCCACTTTTCCTGTCCAGGGGTCAGCCCCCACAGGTCGCGCGACCCCACCACAGATGGGACTCGAAGGCCAGAGTGGCATCCCTGGGGGACACCGCTGACTCGTCCTCTCTTATCCCATCCTTGCAGGGACAAAGGCGGCAGGTGGGAGTGGCGGCTGGCAGGGCGGGACGGCGCAGTGACAGCCTCCGTAAAGCCCGGCGGCCGATCCAGCGCGGACGTCCTTGGCGGGAGCTTGGGCTAGGCTTTGAACTTGGTTCCCGGCTTCCTTCTTTGCTCTGCGTTGCAGCAGGGGCGAGGATCCTCCACCCGGAATGAGGCTGCCCAGGAGAGTAGGAGATGCCTCGGAGCCGCGCAAGGTAGGAGCGGGAGACAGGGACTCGTGGCAGGGTGGGGTGGGCGATCGTGGCCCTCCTAACTGTGGCCTTTGCGCCCATCCCCCATCCCACAGAGCTCGAAGCCGCTGCTGGAGAAGCGCCGGCGCGCGCGGATCAACCAGGGCCTGAGCCAGCTAAAGGGACTCGTGCTGCCGCTTTTGGGCGCGGAGGTGAGTGGGAGCTTGCAAGACCGAGGTGGGGGGGTCTTGGGGCGCCCTTCGCCGTGGGTATCCGAAGACCTCCTGGTGGGATGTGCTCTGTGGAATAGTAGTGACCACCACGTGACTGGAGAGTGCCTGGGTACAAGAGTGAGGTGCTCAGCCCGGGCTGTAATGGGGGTGTCTCTCTTGTCTGGCCTGGCGCAGACTTCCCACTACGCGAAGCTAGAGAAGGCCGACATCCTGGAAATGACCGTGCGCTTCCTGCAGGAGCAGGAGGCAACCCTCTACGCCGCCTCAGCGCCGGGTGAGTGACCATGCTCCCCACTCCCCGCGTGCCCTGCAGCTTGCACAGTGCTCCGAACCTGAGTCTCGTGCTTGCTCTATGTACGCAGGACCATTGGATAGCTACCTCGCGGGCTACCGAGCCTGCCTGGAGCGCCTGGCCCGCGTGCTGACGGCCTGCAGCGTCCTGGAGCCCTCTGTGAGCGCGCGCCTGCTGGAGACCTTGCGGCAGAGGACTGTTGCTGGCTCACCTTCACAGACACAGACGCCACCACCCCCTCCAGCTCCCTCTCTGCCGCCGGTGACTCCTCCTGGCAGTCCTGGCCTCTGGCGGCCATGGTAGGCTCCTGGATGCTCCGCAGGACTCTGCTTTTGGCTGTCAGGGACCTGGATAGATCAACTGACCCAGGAAGTCCTCTGTGGTGACCGCATCTCCCTCTCCCACTTTGAGAACAGTCTAGCTCAGACACCTTGGCAGGAATTCGATGCTGTGACCCGTCTAGGTGCTGAAGACCTCATCGGCTCAGCCGGAGGGGGGAAAGGGAGAGTCTGGGCAGAAGGAGAATGAGCAAAGGTCTGCAGAGTGCGGAAGAAGCCTCCACTTGGATTGGAAGAGGTGGTTCTGGCTCTGGGCCAGCCTCGGCAGGTACACAGGCACCTGTCCTAGTGTGGGCGGCAGACCAAGGTCTGGTCCTGAAGCTCACCTGGGCCAGGTGCAGCCACCTGCTCTGATGGGCCACTGCGATCCGGACCACACCCGGATATACTTTCAGCTCGGCTGGGCTTGTGAACCTCTTCATAGACAGAGCGATGGCTTGGGGGACTTTGGGCCCTCCCGAGGCTCTGCTAATCCATGAGCAGGGCAAAGGGCTAACCTGGGGCTGGACAGCCACTTCCTGCACTCCTTGACTTCTCGTCCCAGTGATCTGTACTGCAGGTGGTAAGGGTGCCCTAATTTAACTCTCCGCCATTGTTTCCACCCCACACCAGGCTGGGCGATCTTGGGATATGAGGGAAGGGTGGGGCAAGAGTGATGTTTCCCTGTGGCTCTGGAGGAGTCGAACCCAGCACAGACTGCAGGGGTCTCGCCTTGGAAAGGAGGGCCAGCAGATGAAGGAACGGAAAGCTAGCAGCCTTGCCTGCTTTCTCTGGCAAACCCCTCCCTGAATCCAGGCAGCTGGACTACTAGGAAGGACTTGTTCAGAAGTTGGAAGCCCCAAACCCTTTGAAGACTCGGGGAAAGGCCTTCAGGTCCCAGGAGTGAGTGCTTCAGAGAAACTGGCAAAACTTGTGGACCGTGGTCACACCAGGTTCATGGGATTTGCTAAGGATCACAGCAAGGCTGCTTCTCCTTCAGTTTATGATGGGGACCAGGGCACTAAAGCCAAAAAGACAGACTGAGCAGCGACGGGGCAGTCACTAATCCGCTCTGCTGTGTGCATCTACCATGAAACTGGGCACTGGTTTGGATGGTAGGAGGTGGGGAAGTTGGAGTCAAAATTCTCACAGAAGGAAGAAAGAAAATCAGGGTGAGGACAGTAAGGGGCTCCCAGCAGGGCGGCGCTGGGCCCCACTGACTGTAAGCTCCTGGGAGGCAGGGCTGGGCATAGTGCTCCTGTGTGTACCCCTGAGGCACTGGACACACAGTGGGTGTTCAATAAACACAATGGATTAAAGGAGGCGATGTGACAGGCTCCTACCTCACCTTGACAAACATGCTGGCTTTTGCCTAGCTTGCTACCTCAAGTCCCTAGGCAGTTTCCAACCTTCCTAACGCTGCATTCCTTCAACACAGCTCCTCATGTTATGGGGACCCCTTAGCTATACAGTGGTGCTACTTCATAACTGTAGTTTTGCTACTGTTATGAATCATATTGTAAACACTTGTGTTTTCTGATGGTCTTAGGTGACCCCTGGGAAAGGATCATCGACTCCCCAAAAGAATCTTGACCCACAGGTTGAGAACCACTGTCCTAGTGTCCTCCAGATATTTGTCCAACCAGGGCACAAATGCAGCCTCTTTTCTTGCTCTTAGTGAAGAAGGTAGCGGCTGAGGAATCAGCAACCAAGCCCATCCAATAGGCTATGGGCTTCTTGGATCTAAAAGGACATCCTCCTCTCTCCAATACCAGTTTACACAGTCACCTTTCCCTGCGGAGTGAGAGCCTGTCTCAAAACAACAAAAACAAGAAAACAACCTCTCAACACTGGGACTATTTGATTTGATTTGATTTGATTTTTTTTATAGAGATTTGCAGTTATGTGCCGCCTCTGCTTCCTGAGTGCTAGGACTAAAGGAGCACCCCACCCCCAGCTTAAATTCATTTTTGTTGACTTATTCATTTTATGTGTGGGGGTGTTTTGCTCGCCTCACAGGGGTGCCTTGTGTCTGGGGAGGTCAGAAGAAGGCCTCAGGTTTCCTGGAGCTGGACACAGAGCCATTATGTGGGTTGTGGGTATCAAACCCAATTTTCTGTTTTGAGATAGGGTCTCGCTACATAGCCCTGGCCTGTAACCCCCAGAGACCTGCCTCTGCCTCTCTCAAGTACTGGGATTACAGGCATGCGCCACCACACCTAGTTCTCCATACAGGTTTAACTTCTATGGGAACGGCCTGACCAGAAGCCTCCTTTTAACTATCCTTTCCACTTCTGAGTCTCTTGGTGTCTATTTCTGTGCCGTGTATTGACCTGGTCTCAAGTTATTAGGCAAGCAGCTATGGTGCCGTGTTTATGGATCCACTGGTGACTCCCAGGGCCAGGTGCTCTGGAGAACTTGGCCCAGGTGGGTAAGGTTCTCAGCCTGAGGCAGGAAGCCAGTGCCTCATGGAATCAGCTGGGAGACCTGGAAGTCTAGGCTGCTGTTCCCAGCTGTGCTGATGCAACAGGGATGCCTGACCCTCCTCCACAAGATGCCGTGTGCGCCTCTTCCTGGCAGCCCCTTCACTGGACCCAGAGATCTGTCTGTGATGGTCCTAGGTGAGCAGGACAGTGCCTTTCAGTGTGCAATAGAAGCTGCTTCAGAGAGGCACTTGTGTGTGAGTGTGTGCATAAGGAGGCTGAGGGTGCCTTTCCTTTTTGTTTGAGATAAGGTCTCGAGCTGTAACTTTCCCAGAGTAGGTTAGCCTAGCAAGCTTCCAGGGATCCACCCATCTCCCCCATCTGCCGGTGACTGTGAACACCTGCTACCACACCCACCTAAGCAGACCTTTTACAACCACACTGAGAGCTTCTGGATGTCTGTTCCTCGATGACTGCACAGCACACCCTCTGGGAAAAGGGCCCCACGTCTCTTATAAGTCTGTGACTCG
The DNA here is from genome assembly GCA_028658305.1 of Pachyuromys duprasi. Lineage (NCBI taxonomy): Eukaryota > Metazoa > Chordata > Mammalia > Rodentia > Muridae > Pachyuromys > Pachyuromys duprasi. The sequence continues at coordinate 121,169,082 of CM053763.1, forward strand.
TGGATGCCAGAGTGCTGAGCTTCGTGGGAACCAGCTTTTGCTGACATGTACCCTTGTGAGGAGATTCAGGCTCTGGAGCAGGTCCCACTGGCAGCAAGTAGTGAGAAGAGGTCGTATCTGCCTTCCAGAGCTGTGTGCTGTGGATGAAGCCTCTCCTACATATTCAAATCCCTCTGCCTCACCTGTGGATCCTGCCTGGGGGGGGGGGCGGATTGTGGAGGAGTAGGAGGAGCCCAGCCTTTGGGGAAGCGCCCGGAAGACACTGTGCCCTCTAGAATCCTGCTAACCTGTGAGGAGGGGTGGTGGGATCTTCTTACATGTGGGAATCTGCAGCAGTCCCTGGCCGTGGCAGAGCTGAGAGGGCAATGGGCTCAGAAATGAAGTGTTGGGGGTCAGAATTGGTGCTAGGCATCCCTAAGAACCAGGTTTGACCACTTGTCCTCAAGCCAAATAATACCAGCTCACTGAGTGAAGGCAATTGCACTCAAGACTGGTGACCTGGGTTTGATTCCCAGGTCTCACAGAGTGGACAGAGAGAACCAACTCCACAAAGTTGGACTTGACCTCCACATGCAGGCCATGGCAACTTGCGCCCTCCAAATAATAATTGGTAATAACTGAGCTGGGCATGGTGGCTCACGCCTTTAACCCCAGCATTCAGGAAGCAGAGGCCAGCCTGGTCTACAGAGTGAGTTCCAGGACAGCCAGGGCTACACAGAGAAACTCTGTCTTGAAAAATCAAAACCAAATAAGTAATAATAATAATAGCAGCAGCAACAACAAACAAAACAACGATAGAAATAATGTTAAAAGAGACAAATAGCGAAGAGCAGCTAGAGGAGAGTTATTCAATGTGGCCACACCAGGAGGAGAAACAAAGTGATCCATCTTCCAGATCTGAGCATGAGGGAGGGATTGAGCACAAGGCAAGAGGAGTGCACAACTAGGCAGTTGTGGTCAAGATGCGAGCCCACCCCATCATAGTCTCAGAGGCCGTCGGAACTGTGTGGAATCATCAGGCTGGCACCAGGCTTTAGCGTTTCCTGTCTCCCAGCATGAGACGCCTGGGGAAATTCTAATTCAGTGGGGTTCATTGTCAATAGTCTAAAAGCCAAAGGGAGGGGCATGCATTTCTGCTCATAATTTCTGCCTTGGGCTTAAAGTCTCTGGCAGGCTGGTTTAGGGGTGACCTTGCTCTTCTCATCAAGGCTCTGGAAGCTTTGCCCAAGCACAGATTTACAACATCTAGATCATCCTGACTCCTCTATTTTTAACCTTTTACATATTTCATTTTCAGAGACATTTCAGGGTGTTTGGGATGTTCCAGAGACTGGCTAACCCAGCCTGTGGCCTCATTTCCTCAGGCCTGAATCCCTGTGTGGGCTGCCCGCGGGTGTGGCATTCTTTGGGGGAGAGAGGGAGTATATCAGTCTACACATCCCTCTCTGAAAGCTGCCTGGGCATATGCCATCCGGGAAACGGCAGCCACCCCTCGAGCCTTCCCAGAGAGTAACTAGTTTCACTTGGCGTTTTCAGAGCCTCAAGCACTTAAAGCAGCTCCAATAAAACATGAATGATGGTTTTAGGATCTTGAGAAAGGCCCTGGGGGGGACACACCCACACCGTGGCAGCTTGTGGCCACCGGCCACAAGGGGGCAGCAAGGAACAGAGGCGGACAGATGGTTGGATTGTCACAGGACCTGGGTGAGGAGGGTGAAGGAAGAAGACTTGAATCAGAGCCTGCTGGTGCTTCTGCTGTGGAGGGTTTGCTGAGAACCCTGTCTTCTTGGGGGGTTTTACAACAGTTTTTACGTTAATTAAAGTGTGTGTGTGTGTGGGAGTCCAGAGGGTGCTGGAGTTACGGGTGGTGGTGGTGTTATGAGTTGCCCAACATGGGGGCTGGCAACTGTCGTCTTAGCTGCTGAGCCATCTCTCCAGCCCTGCTCCTTGCATTTTGAATGAATATTTTATCCACGCATGATAAGGTAGCACCCCACCACTGACCACCTGGAAAACCCTGGCTCATGAAACCTGCTGTGGCGTGGCTCTCTCCACCCGTCGTTATTGTGACCCAATGTCACCACTGGACAGGAAGCCGCTGCAGTCACTGTGTACTTGGCAAAGAATGACAATAGAAAATGCAGACAATGTTTTAATAGCATGGTCAAGCCTTTTTGATTTCATGAACTGAGGAAGAGTCCTGGTACTTGTACATACAGGGAGAAAACTGGGAACTGCTCAAGCGTGGACAGCATAAAGCTGTAAGGAACACAGGATGCGGCAGCTGAAAGGCAGCTCAGCAGTTAAGAGCACTCTTTGTTGCTTTTCCAGAGGACTCCAGTCTGTTTCCCTGCACCCCCCTTCAGAGGCTCACAACAGCCTGTAACTCCAGCTTTGTGGGGTCTGATCTCTATTCTGACCTTCATGGACACCCCACCCCCTCACGTACACTTATAAAAGTAATTTTAAAATAAATATTTAGAAATACACAATCTAGTTGGGCGTGGTGGCACATGCCTTTAGTCTCAGAACTCAGGCAAGCAGAGGCAGGCGGATTGCTATAAATTTAAGGACAGCCAGTGAGTCCAGAACAGCCAAGGCTACACAGAGAAACCCTGTCGGGGGGGGGGGGGAGAAGAAAGAGAGTAAGAAAGATTGATACACAATCTAAATTCAGGCATTTTGGCTTACTCCTATAATCCTAACACTTGGGTAGCTGAAGCAGGAAGGTTATTGTGAGTTCAAGGCCAATCTGGATTACACACTGAGTTCTGTACCAGTTTGGGCTGGATGAGACCCTGTCCCCCAAACAAAAATATAAGCACCATATCCACAATCCAAAAGACAGTAGAGGAAAAGGAAGAGGAGACAGAGCGAAGAGTCAGGGAAACAACCAGCACAGCAGGAGTTTCATGAGGGGCAAATGGCCATCTGCTGCAGTTACAAGACGCAGACTGCCAAGCTGCATGGGTGCGAGGCTGTGTGCAGAGGGATTTTAACCCAGCAACATGGCTGCTCTGGGAAGGGATCACATCCAAAGACCTTCTAGGTCTATGTAATCCGCCCAGAATGCAGACATGCTTTGGATTTCAGTATGTTCTGGCTGGAATAATAGACACGCCCTTAATACACACCATTAATTCCAAACAATGAAAGTAAAATTAGTTTATAGAAGGAAGCAGCCATGTTTGAAAGGGACATCTAATTAACAGGCAGACAAAGTGATCAATCAGAGGAAGATCTGACAGAATGAGTCAGAGATAGGATACATCCAACTCACATGAGAACAGGGCAGGAAAGAGAGGTTGCTGAAGAGCAGCACGGAAAAAGAGAGGTTTTTGCTAAGCGTTGATTACTGGGACAGTTTTACAGAGGCAGGTTGAAGAGAGAACACAGGAGAAGACAGGAGCCAGAAGATTAAATATATTACCAGAATTAGTTTGAGGCCGGGCAGAGCCATTCAGTCAGAAGCCAAGAAAAACCAGATGGAATCATCAGCTTGGAGAGGAGTTTGGTCCAGAACAGGTGAGTTGAACCAGCCAGTGGGAGTTCAGAAAGAGCTAGAAAGGCTTGGAAATGTCTCTCGTTTCATCTCTTCATCTGAGGAAATAAAAACATTTACAACTGTATGTAGCTCCTTTTTTTTCTTTCTTTTAAGATTTTGTGTGTGTGCATATGTATGTATGTGTGCGTGTGTGAATGTGCATGTGAGATCAGATGCTCATGATAGTCAGGGCATTAGATCCCCCTAGAGCTGGAGTTCCAGGTAGTTGTGAGCTGCCCCATGGGTTTGGGTACTAGCAAAAGTCCTCCAAAAGGGAGCTGTTAACTGCTGAGCAGCCTCTCCAACCCCTGGGGAAACCACATGTATTAGGTTAAAAAACAAAACACCAAATTGCAAAATGTTACAGATTCTCAGTGGTGAACAGGCCATTCCGAGTGATTAAAACATCACTAAAAAGACAAACAAAAATTATGAAAGTGAGGGAGAGCTGGAGAGATGGCTCTGAGGTTAAGAGCACCATCTGCTCTTCCAGAGGTCCTGAGTTCAATTCCCAGCAACCACATGGTGGCTCATAACCATCTATAATGTGATCTGATGCCCTCTTCTGGCATGCAGGTATACATGCAGATAAAGCACTTATATATAAGATAATAATAAATAAATATCTTTAAAAAATTATGAAAGTGTGGGTAGGTACTTAGTGCCTGGGCTTCAAAGTGAAAGATGCAAACGCGTAGCTGGGGGCCTGTGTGAAGCCCTAGCTCAATCCCCTGAAAGAGACAGTTAACGCACAACTAGATTCGAAGATTTAAACCTTCCTCGCTAAGTGATTGATAAACACAGAGAAAATCAGGAAGGCCGTGTAAGACTGGAAGGTCACCAACAAACTTGACCCCATGGGTCCTTCACAACTGTCAGCAAAATAAATACCATCTCGAGAGGGCACTGAACGGTTGTCAAGGAGGCCATCTGCTGGGATGTAAGAGAGGCTCTGTAAGTCTAAAGGAAATGAAATTATACAGTGTTCATCAACCACAACAGAATTCAAGTAAAAATCAACAGCAGACGGGGATGCGGGCAGCCAGCGTGGACGTGGATGCTGGGGAATTGCAGGCGGCCAGTGAGGACATGGCTGCAGGGCATGAAGTAGAGGGCTGAGGCTGAGTGGGGGTGAGATGCTTGGGGGACCACATGTCTCAGGCGAGAAGGGGCACTGGGCTGGTGCTGTGGGCGCTGCGCTGTGCAGACAAGTTCCCTTGTAGACTTGTAGGTAGGTTAAGTAGGCAAAAAGAGTAGATCTGTGGGCTGGAGAGATGGCCCAGTGGTTAGGAGCATTAGCTGCTCTTCCAGAGAACCCTGGGACAGATCTTAGCACCCACATGGTGGCCCCCAACCACCTGTAATTCCAGTACCTAATGTCCTCTCCTGACCTCTTCAGGCACACATGTATTTCAAGTACAAGCACACGGCAAAACTCTCATACAGATAAAGTAAAAGAAATCTTTTTAAAATCTGAAGTTTAAACCAGGTGAGGTGGCTCACTCCTTTAACCCCGGCGCTTGGGAGGCAGAGCCAGGCGGATGTCTGAGTTTGAGGCCAGTCTGGTCTACAGAGTGAGTTCCAGGACAGCCAGGGTTATACAGAGAAACCCCATCTCAACTCTCCTCCTCCTCCTCCCAACCCCCCCCCCCAAATTGAGGCCTGAGAGGTAACCTTGAGATTTCCCAGTGGGGTGGAGCGGGCATATGGGTGTTGATACACAATATCCCTGCCTCAGCATTCTGAGTTCAAGGATTATAGACATCACCAGACCAGCTACAACCTAACAATTCTCCAAGACTACATTCAAGAGAAAGGAAATGTATTTACACAAAGTCTTGACTGTGAGTGGTCATGAGAGCTCTATCATTAAAGTCAAAGGTTGGAAAAAATGATTACCAGCCAGTGACAGATAATCTAACATATCTGGGATGAAAGGCATTTTGCAGTCCTTGGGAAGTTCTTTATCTGCACCGTCTGGGAGACAGACTTCAGTGGAAGCACACATGTTCCCTGTTTGACAGGCATGGAAAGGCTGCTGGGAAGCATGGCCGCTTCCTCTAGCACTGTTATGAGGAAAGGGAGATTGTGGAGGCTGTGTAGAAGTGACACAAGCTAGTTGTAGCGAGTGAACCAACAGAAAACCGATAGAATGGTGACCCGTGCCCTCAGTCCCAGCACTTAGGGTGCAGAGGCAGGCAGATCTCTCTGCGCTTAGGGTCAGCTTGGATGTAGACATTGAGTCTCATGTCAGCCAGGGTTACATAGCAAAACCTTGCGGAGAGACAGAGGGAGAGAGAGAGAGAGCGCCAGCCCACCAAATTCAACAGGAAGGCTCTCAAGGACTATTAAGAGGTAAGCAGCAACCTGGCTAGTTGGCTGATCTTCAACAGTTCTCCACAACAGCCACAGTCCATTATAAATGGAATCCAGGGGCCTGGGGTTGTAGCTCAGTCGGGAATACTTGCCTAATGTACAAAGCCCTGAATGGATTGCTAGCTCGGGATGGACCAGCAGTGGCAGAATCCCAGCGTTCAGAAGTGGAGGCCAAGGTCTGCCTTGGCTACACAGTTTAAGGCCACCCCGGGCTGCAGGAGGCCCCGTCTTTAGAAAAGAGAAGTGCAGAATGGAAAGCCAGCAAAGCTCCAAGGATTTACAAATTAAATTAGCCACGTGTACACAGGCCCAGGGGACTTGAATGGTGAGAGAAGAATGTTTTCACCCTGGAGGGAATGGCCCAGAGCAGAGGAATCACAACAGTGTGGAGGGAGGAAGGCGTGGAACTCAGAGATGGAAGTGTTTCTCTGTTCAGATCTGTGTTTGGTCAACAGTGTCTAAGCGACACCTCACAGGCTGGTGGAAGTGATGTCACTTCTGCTTAGTCCCAGAGAAGCTGAACAAGATTCCACTGCAAATCTCAGCTTCACTTCCTGGCTGGCATCCAGCTACACGCCTCTGGGAGCCTGCCCAGCCCCAGGGGCACATGTCTGCCAGCCTCTGACATATAGAGAGGTAGGAAGGCACCAGAAGTGAAGTAGATCCCTGCTTATTCACTGTAGTCCCTCCTCTCCGCCCCCCACCCCCCCAGTTTCCAGTTGTCGTCATCTGATTCTGTCCTGGGTCCTTTCAGAGAAAGGAGAGTTCTTCTAATATTTTTGTTTTGTTTCTCTGTGTAGCCCTGGCTGTCCTGTACTTGCTTTGTAGACCAGGCTGGCCTTGAACTCACAGAGATCAGCCTGCCTCTGCCTGCCCGAGTGCTGGGACTACAGGCGTGAACCACCAGGCCTGGCTCTTCTAATATTTTTAATGTGACCCAGATGTCACTGAGTGTGGGGTGGGGGCTGAGCTTACAAACGTAACCCTACAATGATTTGAGGCTCCAGCGAGTCAAAT